>PVJI01001134.1:0-199248 GCA_004026765.1 Micronycteris hirsuta | reverse complement strand
TAACAAGCGGGATAGTGAGCCTCAGAACACAACCCAATAGGCATTTCAGTCTTCTGAATTAAGCTTGGTAGTCATTCTCACCTTTCCAACCATAAATGTCCATACTATCTCCCACCCCCACTCAAAACACATGAGGTAGGTCATGAATGGACAAAACAATTTATTTGCTGTTTTCCCCTTAATGAACTTTTCATTCAATTGTTCCAGTTTTCAGAATAAAAACAAAAAGAAAGTTGAAGATACCCATACTTCCAACTATATAGCAAACACAAAAATTAAATAATTAGTTTAATTTAACCAAATGTACAATTTCCGCTGTGCTTCAGCGTCATGACTTGACGTCACAGTGCGTTTTTCAGGCCTGGGAAAAGCACACCTTTTCATCTTATAACTGCATGCCTCATGTATCATAAAACTTATGGCCAGAGGCCAAGTGTTTCACAAGTATTTAGAGGCAAAAGGAATTGCTAATGGGTGTTCCATTGCAACAGGAGAGAGTAAAATTTAGTTTTGTGAAATGCACAAAGACAGTTTAAGGAATTAAAAATGATTTTCCCAATATAGTTGTCATATTTGTGACAAAGGGTTCAGCTGAAATTAACAGTTGGGGGCCAAGGTTCTCATCTCAAATGCACACCAAGAAAAACACATCATTGATATTTTAGGATTGCGCCTGGGTGATAACCCTATGGACTCAATTCATTCAACAAATACTTAGGCAGTTTGTCCGATCACAGACTGAAAATTGCTAAAGGTACAAGAGGCTATCACAGGTACGAGATTCTACTACAAGCAAAGAAAAACCCACTTAGGAACTTTAAAATATGCTTTAGATGATATTCAGATAGAGATTTGAATTAGCATTGGCTTTACTCTGGAAGGAAAGAAAGAAGGAAAGTAGGAAAGAAGGAAGGAAGGAAAGGAGGGAGGGAGGAAGGAACGATCTGTAAGTTATTCTTTAAAAGCAAAAGATCCAAGTGATTTTTATAGAGAGATATTAAAATAACCCCCCAAAGTTCTAAAAGAAATAGAAATCCAGTCAAAAATAATTAGAATCTAATTTTATTTTTCCCTCAGAGAGAAAACTCCACATAGACACACGGGCCCTTTGCCTTCCAGTTCTAGCTCAGACCATAGCTGCAGAGAAGGAGGAAGTCAAAGCTACAATGATTAGCTGCGAAAACGTGTGGGAAAGCTCATAGGCTGCTTCGGCTAGGAGATCACATACATCTACAGCAGTCAAACCCTACTGAACCCGGTGCCTTATTCCCTTGTTTAATCTCCGTAATTTTATTGACTGGTATGTGAACAGGAAATAATCATCTAACAGTTTTATCAGTTAAAGATTAGCATTTACTCTCTGAGCTGGAAGAGTGAAAATAAATGACTCTCTGGAAATGTCTCAGTTAATTAAACAGTAAACAAATCCACCGGAATCAATAGAAACAGACAATTACCTTTATGATAAAAAACAAAATCCTTTCCACTTGATGGCTGTTAATATAGAAAGGATTCACAAAAAAAAAAAAAAAAAAAAAAAAAAAAAAAAAAAAAAAAAAAAAAAAAAAAAAAAACTAACTAACTTTGAGAATTTGGGAATGCTTTAAAATATTTAATCTAATTTCATTTCACAATAACAAAAATGACGACCCCTGTGCCAGTGGTTATCATGCCAAACGGGGCCGGAGATTAGGAGGCAGGTTTGGTGGCCGGGGAGCAGTTCAGGTCTCAAGCGGCCCAGAGGAAGACAACTCACTGAACAAGCGCCACCAAGGCAGGTCAAGCAAGGGTGCTGCCGGGGGCAAGAGCTCTCCAGGGTGGCAGCTTCTGTCTGCTTCCCAGGAGTGCTCTGCAGGGTACAGGTGATGCTTCGGAGCTGTCTAAAGCCGAGGGAAGTGCTTCCACACTCCCGTAGCCTTCAGTCACTGGTGAAGGGCCACCGAGGGAGGCCACAACTCCCAAGACACTCCTGTCTGGGCGGTGGCTTGGGGGGAGTCCTCCAAAAACGAGATACAGGAACTGGCTCTTAGAAGCGAACGGGCACTGAAGACAAGGGACGGAGAGGCTCTGGGTGGAGTGCCCATGTCGCCCACCGTGACCACTGACTCCGGCGGAGGAGCCGTGGGTGATGAGGGTACAAGAATCTTTGCTGCGGCTGCGCACTGAGCCCCAGCCTCCTTCAGTGGCTCTCGACTACCTAGTTGAATTTCCCTCCTCCTTCGTTTCACCTCTCCAGCTGCTAGCATGACCTTGCGTCCTAGCAGCTGGCGTGCTCTTTGGCCTTCTTCTCTTCTCTAGCTACCCCCTTCTCCCTAAGGGGTCTCTTGCCGTCCCACGGCTTCATACTTCCAAATGTATAGGTTCAGCCCTAACCCCATTCTGACCTCCTCAATGCACAGTCATCGCCAGGATATCTAACAAGCACCCCAAGTTTAATATACCGCAAACAAAACCCTTGACCCTCACCCCCAGACCCAGCCCCCTTAGTGCCCACCCATCCAGTGTCACTGGCACCACCCAGCTGGTCTGGACAAAGTTCCCAGTCCCTCTCCTTTCCCTCCCACATTCAAGCCACCACCAAGACCAGTCAGTCAGCTGTCCCTCGCCTCCACTCCCTCTGCTATCACTCTGTACTCCGAGCCATTACATCTCTTGCCGGGACCACTGTCACCACCTCCTCACTAATCTCTGCTTCCACCCTCGTGCTCTTCTATATCCGCAGGAGCCCATGGGATTACTCTAAAATTTGAATCAGATCCTGCCACTCCGGGGTTTACAACCTTCCCGTGGCCTCCTGTCACACTGGGCTTCTGCCCATGACTTTCACCCCTGAGCTCTTCTGTCCTCTCCCGCTGGCCTGCCCCAGTGCAGCCGTGCTGGCCTTCTCCCAACTCATTCCTGCCTGAAAGCCTTGGCACTTGCGGCTCGCGGTTCCCCTCTCGGGTTCGCCAGCAGGCTCTTCCGTGTCATTCAGGTGTCAGCTTAGATGCCCCCTCCTTGGTGAGGGCTCCTCGGATAAATCTCTGCAACATATTCACTATCACATGCTCATTTTTTACTGCCGCCCCCTGTTTTATTTCCTTCTGGAGCTCGTCGACGTCGGAAACCCTCTTATGGGCTTCCCTGCACTAAATCATAAGCCCCGTGCGAACAGAGACTGCCTCTGTTCTACCCACGGACACCCCGCTGGCACACAGAACAGCACTCAACAGCGCAGTGCGCACAACATAAAAGCTCTAAACGGCTTCTGTCACAGTCTGTCAGGAGTAGCTTAGGGTTTTTTTTTACCAGCGTTTGTGAATTACTTCCTTTTCAATTATTTGTGTTTTGATTTAGAGTCCCCAAATCTGGTGCTCCTTCTCAGGGCCCCAGGGAAGTCTGTTCTCCCCCCATTGCAAACCTATGCAGAAGACACTGCAATCACCTGATGACCCGAGAGACCAGGGTTTGGGTCTCCCTTACCCACCAGACACCGGGGAGGCAAAGGGGAAATGCAGGGCGGGGCAGAAGTAGGTTTACAGTTGTGAGTACGTGAAACCGTTTATTCTTGTATTATTATGTATTCGTTATTGCATTATCTTTCCATTCAGAGAACTGTAAACCTACTTTTGCCCACCCTGTATGTATTGAATAAAAAATGAAGAAATGGAGAAAAGAATATGTTTTAAGAACCTGTGTCATTACTCTTTTAGTTCAAAAAATCTCTCAGAAACCTTCCTTAAAAATCAAATCAAGTGATGAGTATTCGTAATGTTATAATAATCTTGAACACATTCAGGAATTATCTCACATGGTCAGCCTTCAGGAGGGAAATTAGAGTTCTGTAATAGGTAATACGCATGAACACTTCTTCGCAAACTATCTAGGAAGCTTTTTTTCAAATTTCAAATCTATTAAGAACCAATATTTTTGATCCACATCCTGTTCAGCAATGTAAGTCCACTGCTCACGTGCTTGGACATTGCAGCAATGTTAAATATCTGTGATCGTTTGTAAACACTTGCTCTCAATTTATACTTACGTCCTCCTGGACCAGCAACACACCAGTTGAAGACTATCTAAACAGCAATGGCCCAGATAACTGAGGCCTTTCTTTTCAAGTAACAGTCAGTCTACCCCAAAACCAGAGCCTTAGGAGCAGAGTAGTTGTCACTTCCAGGACAACCAGGGGAGGGCGAGAGTGAGCCCAGAGGGGAGAGCTGTGGTCAGGTAGGGCTGACGCCTTGAGCCTAAGCAAGTCCTGCCTCTCTGGGGTTCTGCATACAGTTTCATTGAGAAAGGGGTTCTTTTGCTAAAAATACAAATAGAAAACTACTTATTTTCTAGCATTTATTTTACAGATGAGGCCAAAGAGATTACGATACTTGCAATACACAAACATTTGTGCTCACATAAATGTTTCTTTGATTCTAAATGGAAAAGCTGAAATTTAGTGGGGGATTTCTTCTGGAAAAAAAAAAATGGGAATGGGCACAGAAGCGAAAGTGTATGTGTGAAATCCAAATGCAAAACACTTGAAAACAGAAACGTTTGGTATCTTTCCTTTGCACGGCAACCGCAGGACCCCAGCACTGCCCCGGATGGAGAGAGATTTCCCCAGACATCACAGGACAGGCACATGGGTCTGCGGTTTACAGCTTTAGTCACGCGCAGAAGTGATCACAGTTGTGACTCACTATCGAATTTTTTAATCCATTTTTAAGAAGAAACTCTTGAAAGTAATTCCTGTCTTCTATTGCCATCTGAAATTTGGATTAATGCTAAAAGAAGTCCCCAGAGACACACACCTCATTTGCTAGTGATCACTTGGTAATTGCAGGGTAAACACATGTGACAGAGAAAGGTATCCAAGCCATGGCCAAATCACCTAATTGACTGTAATTAATCTAAATTGTGCAACGCAAACCCACGGACTAAGTACCGTGGCATTTGTGACATGGGTTTCAGATTCTCTACCTGGAAATTTTTTTTATCCCACAGTTGACTTGGCTGCTCAAAAGCTACTTAAGTGGCCTCACCTTTACAAGGTCATTTGATTCATGACTGGAAATAGCATCAAATCCCACAATCCCCTTTTCTCATTCTAATCACTTAGAGTGCACTTTGGTAAATATTCCATTTTATTTACTACATTTACTAATGGTTAAAAAAAACAACACTCAGAAAGTGATACCAGTAAGAGAGGTTGGCGTAACTAAAGTTAAATACCACTTGGCTACATCAGGTTTATTATTTTGAATAACAACTAAAATTAAACTGCTGTGAACCCTCCCACAAAAGGAAGTTATAACTTCCTTGTACCAACAACAGGGAGGCTTTATTTCTTCTGACGAATTATGGTTAAGGCCAGATTAGACGACAAGGTAAAGCTCTGCCTGTGCTCAAGTAGAAACTTAGAGAACTTTCGGCCCTGTAACTAGCTGGCATTGCAAAATGAAAAATCATTTCCGCCATTCTTTACTGTGGATATATTTTTCTTAAAATTCCTTTCATAGTGGTTCTTTGAAAAAAAGTGTTAAAGTAAGATATAACTCACATAAAATAACAAGAAATAAGAAAAACGTGTTCAGATGCATGGGTTATATGTTACTTTCTTAATCTTGATGACTGCGCCGTGGGCATGCAAGATGGTGACATTAGGGGAAGCTGAGTGAAGGTTATATGGGACCTCGCTGTACTATTTTTACAACTTTTATGTGAGCCTACAATTATTTCAAGATAAACACTTAAAAATGTGTTGGCCACTTGGGTAGCTTATTTAACTAAAGTGCTTTGAGACTAGAGGGCACTTTATTTTTTATTTTTACAAAGAATAATTGCACTTAATCTCATAGATAGAGGTACTTGGCCTTTTCAAGTTAGTTGTTTTAGAAAACTATACATCCTGCCCAGAAAGTGTCAAGTTAAATTGGACAAATTATTGGCAAATAAAGTAAGCACGCACAGACACAAACACACACACTTTAAAAGTAAAGTGATCAAAAAGTCACGGAACTCCTGTAAAAAACATGACTTGCTTATACCTATTATAGCCCAAAAAGGAAGTCTGGTTCTCTAAAATGTAGCCTTGATTTTATCCCTTACATTAATTATATTGTTATGTTATCCAGTGAGCTGTGCGAAGCCAGCAGAACAGAGACCGTTAGTACAAGAAAGAACCTTAGAGCACATCTAGTATCGGGGGTCTAACACCTTCGCAGCCCAGGAACAGACTGGAAAGAAATGACAGGTGTAGAGTAGGTGACAGAGAGTCACAGGGCTTCAGTCCAACCTGAGAAAGCATACCTTCCCTAAACGGATTCCAAATCACATCAGAGTGAGGCAAACAAATCGCAACGCCTGCAAAGGACACACGAAGCTGATCCACAGGTCAGGAGTTGCAGATCATGACTCAGTGCCCTTCACTTAACCCAGGAAGAAACTGAGGCCCAACGAGGTAAAATGAGCCTAAGAGGAGAAGGAAAACAAAGCCCAGTTCACTTTCAGAGTCTAAATCTTAATGGCAAACTCTGGGGTAGACGGGAAAGAGAGGATTTGTTGACTTTGGCCCTTAGCCGAGGGCCAGGAGTGGTATAATGAGAATTGACACTTGCATAACTTCGCCTCCTGGACCGTGGAGTGCTTACAAACGTCCATTCATTCACCCTGGTTCACTCCTGTGAAACAGGTAGGTGGTGTGCAGTAACCTCATCATCAGAGTGGGAACAAAGATGCAGTTGCCACAGCGCCACCGGCAGGAGTGTGTCCCCAGCGAGGGGCAAGTACTACCACGGCCTTGCTCCCTAGTCGGTAGATTGACACGTCCCTTGTGCAAATAGTTTATACTGTGAACAATGCTCTATTTTTTTATTTAAACAAGCACTTGGAGGTAAAAAGAATAAAAATTCTAATAGTATTTGATTGTCTCCGACTCATTCCCTCAACTATTTATTGACCACGGGCTATATGTTAGACCCTCCTTTAAAAGTTCGCCTTCATTTTCTTCTGGCTAATACTAACCCAAGCGGGTCTGAGAGAGCGGCTCCAAAATCAGCTAGAATATGTGGCAGATAAATGCCATTCCAGTTTTCTTATTTTTAAGCTTTATTCCCATTCAAACTCGTATCTTTTGTGACAAAGGGAAACACCTACAGATATGAATGTAATTTCTATGGGTTCCCTGAGCTGCCACCGCATAATGTTATTTGGGACGTGTCTGTGCTCAGGCTCCATATGACTGCTCACCCAAGTCTGCTCACGGCAGAGTTTATCATGTGCCTGTGCTGGAACACGTGAACCTGAGACCCACATATTCAGTAGTGATATTAAAAGGGGGAAAAAGGTCCAGATGATATGAAGGAAGAATTTCTGTTAGTCAACGAAAATAACTGGAGTAGCACACTAAATTTCCCTTTTCTCATTAGCCCCAAACACAGGAAAACTACATTCTCTTCCTGTTTCTGTGTGAGAGAGAAAGGTGAAAATGATATCCATTCATTCCTTCAAGAAAAAATTATTAATCTCCCCATATATGACAGAAATTGAAGATACTGCACTGAATAAGACATGGCCCTGAAAGTCTTCCCCCAAAAGTTAACTGTCATGGTAATAAGTCATGATAATAAGTGAGTCATGAATTAGTAATAAGTGAGTATGGAGCCATGGATTAAAAATAAATAAGAGCGGATTCAGCCCTCGACCTTCTAAGGGTGAGGGAACACTGGGTAAACACGCTGATGTTCTTAAACAATTGGCAGCACTGCAAGAATCTAGAAGCACTTTCTGAGCCATAAAATAAAATTAAATTGTACCTAATAACATTTCATTCTAACTGTATTTCATTATTTATTTTGCTCTAACTATCCAGAAGACACTACTGGGCACTGCAAAAAGAAACTTATCCATAATTCAGTGTGTGAGAAATTGTAAATATGTAGTTATAATCCAAAAAAACCTGCCTTTTTTTAAAAAAAGATTTTATTTATTTGTTTTTAGAGAGGGGAAAGGAGGGAGAAAGAGAAGGAGAGAAACATCAATGTGTGGTTGGCTCTTGTGCGCCCCCTACTGGGGACCTGGCCAGCAACCCAGGCATGTGCCCTGACTGGGAATCGAACCAGCAAACCTTTGGTTTGCAGGATGGTACTCAATCCACTAAGCCACACCAGCCAGGGCAAAACACTGCCCTCTAAACAAAAGGAAAATTTTTACAGTTCAGCCTAAAACAAGGTATTATATAAGAACACTAGAAATGCCAAAAAGCAGAGAAAATTCATACCCAGGAAAAGATTACAAGTTGGACAAACCCAGGGAAACAAAGGTCACTGTGGGCCGGAGAGCTGCAGAGAGGCTCACGAACCTTGGGGACTTGAAGAGGGCCGTAAGGACAGGTAGGGCGGGTGAAGAATTCTCCAGGGGAGTGAGCCAAGTGATGGAGGCAAGATCCTGAGAGCGGTTTTGGCGGATGGTGGGTAGATGAGTTGAACTGGAGCTGAGGAATCAGGAGAGGGGAGAACAATGGGCCCATGAATGCTGGTGACCTCCAAGACTACAGCCAACTACGGAGCAAAGCCGTCTCCAGCATGGCACAGTCCTTTGGCACGAACCTCAGAAACATGACGCCTCCCTCTTCCTCACCCCCTTGGGCCTTTGGTCTCAACTTCCTTTTATTCAACATGGTTCCAGTCTGTCCACTTCTCCCCGTGCTCACTGCCAACAACCTAGTCTGCATCATCACCTGAACTTCAGTAATCACTTCTTAAATGGTCCCTCAATTTCCAGTTTCTCCCTCCTCCAAAAACCACCACCAAAAAAAAAAAAATCCATTCTCCATGCAACAACAAAAGCACCCATTCCTTTTATGGAACTAATTTGACCAATTGAGGCTTCATGGGTTTCCCATTTCTCTTAGGATCAAAACAAAAATTGCCAAGACCTTTGAGGTATTTTGTGAAATGGTGCCTTTGCCCCCTTAGCCAGCTCCACTCATCCCTGGCCCCTGAATTCTTTGTCCCAGACCTGCTTCTCCTCAATACCGCTGGACACTTACTCCTGGACACAAGTATCCATTCTTTAAGGGAATTTTCGCTGACCTCTTTGATGTAGTCACAGCCTCACCGGGCACACTGCCTAGCAGCTCTTGATAAAGGGGCAGATTCAGGCAATAATTCAATAAGCACAGATGTCTGACTCCTTAGTGTACTGTAAACTAGTCAGGGATAGAAATGATAGTTAGCTTCCTCATCCCCAGCATCCAGCACAGCACTGCTAGTTGATAACAAAAGAAGTGTTCAATAAATGATTACTGAATGAATGAGTGAATGAATGAATGAGTGAATGAATGAATGAATGAATGAATGAATAAACAAATCCCGTGAAACATGATTTGGAGGCTCCAAGTATAACTGGAGTATCACTGTTCAGATATGGAGAATAAAGGTAATAAAAAAACTGTCAAATAAGTTTGCCCCAGCTGACCAGTATGCGGCTATTAAAGAATGTTGGTTTGACGAAACTCTGTTTATACACACGAGGAAGGCACGAAGCGAATGAGACATCCATGGTAAATGTGGACTAGCTCAAATACACACGAGCAGGACAGTAACACTTCCCGAAGGAAAGACAGGTGTTCATATTCATATCAAGTGTGACACACACCTGCACATGATATGGATTCCGTGGTCTCCACTGACGAGAGGTTAAAGGTTTAGAAATGATCATTCTTCTGGCTACACTGCCGGAATGCAGCCAAAAGGAGCAAGGGTGGTCCCGGAGACCTGGTTTCCACTGGCCCACGAGTGACCTCGGAGAATCCCTGGACCTGTCTGCTGATTAGTTTCCTCATTTACCAAAACTAGAAATAACAACCTCCCTTTTGTAAGGGGGTAGCTAGAACGCAAAGAGAAGACCATCTAAAACTGTTGGTAGCAATATAAATGTGTTATTGTTATTGTGATAGCTGTTATCAATATTATCATTGGTAAAATTACTATTCAATTGAAAGAGCTTATCATGCTTACTTTAAATCATTTGTCCTCATTCACTGACTTAGATCCACTGATGACAAGTACGGGACATAAAACTTTGTACAGTTTTATTTTCAATGTCACAAATAGTCTTCATTTGAGTTTTCTTAAACCGAGTATTACTGAGGTTTTACTACTAGAAGCACTTTGATGTATTCATTTTCAAAACAATTCTATGAGGTGGGTAGTGCTGTATCTCCCACTTATAGATGAAGAAACTGAGGCACTGAAAAGTTAAGTAACTTGGCCAAGAACGCAATCCAGTAATAGTAACAATCATAATAAGATATTTCCATGGTGCTTACCCTGTGCCAGAGCCATTTAAGTGCTTTTCCAACAAATCTAAAAAGCACCTAATATTACTGTCCCCATTTTACAGATGAGAAAACTGAGGCCCACAGAGGTTGTCATTTGTCCAGTTGTACAGCTGGTAAGTGGCAGAGCAGGGATTTAAAGCCAGGCATTTATTTGTGTCCTTTTTCCAGCTATTTGCCTCAGTGAATTTTCTAGATAGATGTTTTCTACTTTACTAATAAAATATCACTTCATACAGAGTTTTCTCAAATTAACTGACAATTCCCTACTTTTTACATAAAATACATCAAATGCTATTACTTTTTCTTGATGGCCCAGGGTTAAGGCTGCTGTGATTTGTCATTTCTGCCTTGTTTTTATTTGAATTGTTACGGGAGGGTTTTTTTAGTCACTTCTCTAGACATGAGCAGGTTCGTTGCCATTCTGTCCCTTTGACTTTGCTGAGGGCCATGAAGCTAGAATGACCAAGTACAACTGTTCTTAATGTAAGATTTGATAAGCTCTGTGCGGATGCCAACCCACGGACTTGCAGGCCCGAACTGTATTATGCCTGCTGTAGATTTCAGGCGAGATGAGAGTGAGTTTGACCTCCTGATGAGTAATTATTTTACCATAGGAGATATCATCTACTTTACACAGTGCTCATTTTCAAGTGTTTTTTTTTATATGTGAGTATGTTTAAAGTTTACTTTCCTATAGAACACCGAGTCTTTCAAAAATATAACACTCATTTCCAAATCCAAACCACATCCCTCATCCCCAAACTAATAGTTTTTATCCCCCATCTTGCTTTATTGTTTATCTGTTTACTTGCCTTCCCCTCCAGTAGAACCTAATACGTATACACTGCATTTCCTGTGCACTCACCAAAGTTCTACAGAATTTGCCCATATTGATGCATGTAATAAAACAACTCCATTTTACAGGTCAGGAAACTGAAGTGCAAAGCTTCATAGGCCAGGGGTCCCATATCCAGCAGTGGGTGAGCTGGGATTTGAACCCAGGCGTGGTCTGGTCTGAGAGTCTGTGTTCTATGGACTCTGCTCTTCTGCCCTGGAGGATGTAAGTTTTAAAGAAACAATGACTTTGCCTTGTTCACGGCTGAATGCCCAGGTGCTCAATCAATATGCTGACTGTCGCAATGAACTTCTCCCTCCTCTGTGTCTGTTCAAGTGCTCAACTCAGTTTACTCTGACTTTGGTCTCAAAGTCGGACTGGCTCTGACAGGCAGAGTAACATTCCAGGCCCTTCTCTCACCTCATCAAGACTTTACTGGTTGCAATTTCTGTCAACCCACCCTTATCTGTCATGGTGCCTGGACCCATCAGATGGTCAATAAATACTCACTGAATGAATGAGTCTCTAACCTGTACCAGAGCTAGGGACAATCACAAGCTTGTGATCAAGTAATATGGTGCCATCAAATAGTAGGCTGATGTCCTGGAAACTGCATTTCATGAAATTAAAAGATTGATCTTTACCTTTTGTCAGCTGATCATGAAATTTTCATAATTCCAACCTCCAGTGTGTTTTTCTTTCTTAAAAAGACTTTATTTGTATGGGGAAGTTTTAGATTTACAACCAAGTTGACAGGAAGATACAGAGATTTCCCACAGACCTTCACCCCCACACCTGCATAGCCTCCCCCACTATCAACATCACTCAGCAGAATGGTGCGTATATTTTATACCGAGAATAAACCCACACTGAGACATCATAATCACCCAAAGTCTGCAGTTCACCTTAGAGCTCACTCTTGGCGTTGTATATTCTATGAGTTTGGACAAATGTGTAATGACATATATTCAACATTATAATATCACGAGGTATTTTCATTGCCCTAAAAACCTTTTCTTCTCTGCCAATTCATTTGTCCCCTACCCCTAACCCCTGACAACCACTGATCTTTTTTGTCTCCATAGTTTTGCCCTTTCCAGAAAGGTCGTATTGATGAAACTGTGTAACAGCCTTTTAGAGGCTACTGGACAATTTCAATATGTAGCCTTTTCAGATTGGCTTCCTTCACTTAATAATATGCATTCAAGGTTTCTTCATGTCTTTTCATGGTGTCACACTTCATTTTTTTTCCCACCGCATCATATTCCTATTGTCTGGATGCATCATTCACCCACCAAAAGGCATCATGGTTGTTTGCAGGTATGGGCAATTGGGAATAAAGCTGCTACCAACATCCATGGGAATGTTTCCATTTTTAAACATGTTAAGATAAACTAAGAATAAGGCACTGTGCACTTGATACGGACTATGCACATTTAGTCTTCAAAACAGTCCTGTGAGGGAGGCGTTAATACGAGTCCATCGTACAGAGAAAAAGGCAATGAGAGGCTGCTTTGCCATGGGCCACGGAGCTAAAATGCTGGAGCCAGGATTCAAACTCATGCACGTCTGACTTCCAGCTTACCTTGAAAACTGCGATGTACTCTCTCTTTGTTCTCCATTTTAAACCTCTGCCATATACTAACAGCTACCACCCTAATGATCCTGGTATGAAATAGAAACTATGAACTGAAATAGTTTCCAACTACTAAGGGTCTCAAAATCTGAGTAAAAGCTGTAAATTCAACATTTAGCTTTTATAAGCAAAAGCTTCATAGGCCAGAAGTTACTTCTGACTTTTCTGGAGAGAATAAGGTTGCCAAGAAAAACACCCTTTCTCATTTTAGAGATCCATTTCTTTAAATAGCATTTCTTGAACCCCCTGCTAATGGCATGGTACTGTGACAGATACAACAAACAGTGGGTAAAACAAACATGGCCTCTGCCCTCACAGAGAGAATCTAGAGCAGGGAGCAGAAAAGTCATCAGGCAACATGCAGAGAATGATTGCGGAGACCAGGGCTGCGGATGGTGCAAAAAGTGGAGTCCATTGCAGGCGGTGGGAGCTACAGGTGAAATCACCATACGCGGGAGAGAAGGTGGCATGTCTGGGGGCAACAACATGGAACTGCTGATGAAAGCCTCACCGAAGAGTCTGGATTTGACTCTTTGCAGGAAGTAAAATGCCCTTCTATGATTTTTAGAGAGGACCGTCTAACAATAGTGGGGGAAATGGATTAGACAGGGTCGGACTGGAGTCAGGGAAGTTGGATGGTTGTTGGATTTAACCAGGGGACTGGTGGAAATTGCAATATAGTAAGAATGGAGATGGTGATGTAAGAACTGAGTTGATAGCTATTAAGAGGGTATAGGCTTGGCAATCAATGGAAACGCAGAAGAGGTGGGATTGAGTCAAAGAGCTTGTGCAGAATGTGGTTTTGGTAACTGAATGGGTGGTGCCCAAGACAGGGAACCCGAGGATGAGGCAGTCTGGTGGAGTGGCGGGAGATGGCGTTCGGGGTCGAACATGTGTAGACTTAACTGGCAGTTGGATCTGGAGGTCTTGAGCTTAGTGAAACGTACTAGGCTTGGAGGTGGACAGGCTCACCCACGTGGAACAGAAAAGCAGAGGGCCAGTCAGCATCATAGCAGGGGAACACAGAAACGCGACACCCTTAAGGGTTTATGACTGATTCTCCAGAGACGTGGGGGCAGATTGGAAGAGACACACTCAGGTGCCATGTAACCAGAATAATTACTTCATTGAACAGACATCGTTGATGGCATTTTACCACCATCCATCTTCCCATCACCAACCCATCTGCCCTGAGAACGGTTCACAGTGACTCACCTATCGATAACAACCCACACTGTCAGCCCCTGCCTCCTGTCGAGTGAAGCTGACTCCCGAGGCTTCGGGATGCCCCATATGGACCTGTGGGCACCTCCCTGGAGACCCTGCCTCATCCCGCGCGCGGGCCCAGGGGAACGCCCGCTCCTGCCCCACTCACCGCGCCGGAGGGAGGGTCCCTCCTGCAGGCCAATCTCTAAAGCGTGCTTCTCATCGTCTCTGCGGCTGTCACCCGCTGCTCCGGATAGGAGGGACGTCCTGCCCTCCCCTCAGCCCACTCCCGGGCCCCTCAACTTCGGGGGCACCACTATCAGCTGCACCGTTGGTTTTTCAATCAAATCCTCCTCTAGGCCACCAACCGGCGCTGGCTGAGCCAATGCCAACACTCCTTCTTCCTCCAACCCGGGCGCCAAAGCCAATCAGGAACAGCCGTGCTGCCGCGTGCCGAGCGACTTAGCTACAGATGACGCTGTCTGTGTAGCCATAGCAACCACAGACAGCTCAGGATCCAGCCCCAGGACTGCAAGCTTAGAGTTGGAGCTGCTGCCACTACACCCCGATCTACAGCCACTTGCCTGTCTACAGGTTTCCGAAACGCTGTGGAGTTTTCTGGACTTGGTGTTCCCAGCCTTTAGCATTTGCAGTAAAATGGCTGTGAAAGAGCAGCTTCATCTTACGATGTTTAGTTTCAGGAGTTGCTATGGACTAAAAGTCAATTCTCGCCCTGGTGTGGCTCAGTGGGTTGGGCGTTGTCCTGCAAACCACAATGTGGCTAGTTCTTTCCAAGTCTAGGCACATGCGTGAGTTGGGGACCAGGTCCCTGGTTGGGGGCGAGCTAGAGGCAACCACACCCATCAGTGTTTCTCCCTCTTCTCTCCCCATAAGATTTTTTTTTAAAGAATCAATTCTCTCCCGAAGCAAAAATTTAGTTTGAAAAGGATCAATGCTATATGCTAAATAGCTTCCATATAGCATGAAAACAGTTACTCAAGTTCTCTGCATGTTTCAATCATGAAAATATGTTGTGAAAAACAGTGACTTGAGACTCAAGATACCTGTACAATACTAGTTTGTTTGGTGGCATTGGGCAAGTGTCCTTCACCTTCTGTGAAAGTCTGAAAATTCTTTTGGAAAAATTTTAATTGCATTAGATAAAGCTTTAAAAAGATACTTAACATCATAGAGCTTTGGGAAAAAAGGAAATATAGTGAGCATTTTGTGCCAGGTGGTATTCCTAACTCCTCGTTTCATTTACTCATTTCATTCACATCACCTGGCATTCATTATTTTTCATTCCAGTTTAGAGTTGTAAATAAAGACACAAGGTATTTTCTAGGTTGCCCAACATGGCAAAGTGATGGAGGCAAGGTAGAACCCTGTTTGAAACTACCGGGCAGTCAACCATGACGATGTCTCTTGACAACTTCATGTTTAGGGCCTACTCAATCACCTCTTAACGTCATCACTCAAAATGCCCACCAGTGTGTCAATTAGTGTGGGGATTATATCTCCCAAAACTTGATTTAAAGTGAATACAGTGTACTCTCCCCTGATATTTCTCTGCTTTGAATAACGAAAAGTAGGCTCAGTGGGATAGCACTGTGGGTTTTGGTCACTGACAATGTATTTTAAAACTAAAATAGTACGGTCCCATTTTGGAAATATAGAAAGGTCAGGCGAAAGCCAAAGTCAGGTAAATGCAGCAGAACGAATGACAAACTTGGGGAACCATAAAACCAGTGGAATGAATGTTACCATTCAAAAAACAAAGAAGTTCACAGGGGCAGGGAGCCTGATGCTAAGTAAAAAACAGTTTCTCTACACACATTTAAAATGCTAAACAATGAGACAGAATGACTCCACTGTTCATCTCTTCATCAGAATACTGAATGTGCTTCCTACTTTTCTCCTCCAAATAAATAAATAAAATAAAATAATATTTTGGCCTCCCCTGAATATAACTGAAAGTTGCATAGCAGATTAAGAGGCGTGGCTTCTGGAGGAGAGGTGCAGGACCACGCCCACTGGGTGTGGGTTCACAGTGGGCTCCGCGACGTGGGGAAGTACATGGCCTCAGAGGGGTCCTGCCTGTGATCTATGTGGTAGCGCACAAACCCGTAAGACCTACCATCCCCTACTATGTTTTCTAATACTCTTTATACTATTCTGAAATGAATTCACAGATAATGTGAATTACATAGTCCACAAGTAAAACAGCGTAATAACTGTAACATAAAGAATAAATAAAAGTAACTTGATTAGGTATTAAAATAGATATTCAGGATCAACTCAACAGAAAGACAAAAACACTTCCCAAAATTTCTAAAATGCCCCTAAACCACTGGTCTAGGACAAAAAGGGGGTATTTAAACACACTTTCAAATGCCATTTCCCAAACCCTAAGTCTCGTTCCCCACCACACTCCCAAAGGTCACCCAATTCACGGTAGGGTATCAGCTTTCACTGCAGAAAAGGGGGAGGGGGGCCAGCAAGGGTGTTACATACATGTCAAATGGAAAACAAACGGGGACCTGTCACTTGCTATTATTTAAAATATTTCACGATAAAATCAGCCATTAAAAAACAAATCAAGAAAATAAGGCTTGAGATGTGCGAGTTCAGTATTAACATGGTTATTACATATCATGTAAAGGGATGTGTGCTCATGACGCATCACTCTTCAAATTCTGCCTTAAATAGATGTGTCTCAAAATAGGGAAAATAACAGACCAGCCTAACTAAAGGGACTTTAATTTCAGTATCTCTTAATTATCGAAAAGTCATTGTGAATACACACTACTCTGTTTCATCATCTCCTCTGTTCTCTCTTTTCTCTCTGCTGCTTATTATTAAAGCATGTGAGTATCAGGAGGCAGGAAACAGAAATCACGTCTATTCCTCCATCCCCTACCCCTTCTCATGAGAAAGATAAGCAGCTCTTCTAATAATCAAAGTACAAAGTAAAGGCTATCCAACAACTAATTCAGTAGACTTTTATTGCTCTTTCAACTTCAGTAACATCTCCAAAAAAATAGTTTTCTTCTAACAATTATAAAACAAATTTAAAAGGCAGGATCATTCACATTACAGATGTGGTAGAGACTTGTACTTCATATAAATGAAAAATATCAGGTCTACATTTTAAATGTTTAATTTACTTTGGATTTTATTACAAAAGAAAATATCATTATAATTATAAAAGTCATAAAAATTAGAATTGTACTGTGAAATTATAGCAAGCTATCAAATACTATATAAATGAACAATAAAATTCAATTTCTATTTATTTAAACATAGTAAACATTGGAAGATAACCCCTATATAGAAAAAAAGAAACCTTTTATTATTAAAGCAACAAAAGAAAAGCCACAACACAAAAATCAGTCAATGCACAGAAATCTGATTTAAAAAACTGGGGTTGAACAATTACTCTAAGTCAACTGCAGAAGTCAGTATGTGCTGATTAAATTAAACTTTTAAAATGATCTTTAGATGATTTCCAAGTATATGTTTTCCTATTATTGATACTTATATTACCTTTTGAAAAGTTAAAAAAAAAAACTTTGTTAAACTGCCAAATTTTTCTTTCTGAACTATTTTAAATTTCGAATTTCCTTAAAGTCTTTAAATTTACTTTCTAAAAAATAAATAATTATTGGACTAAACCAAAAGACATTTCACATATCTGTACTGCACAAAATAACAATGGTGTGATCTACATAAATATATTTAACACATTAAATTAAACATGTTTGAATTACAATGTTGTATCAATGGCTTGTACATCTGAAATGAGCACTTTAAACAGGATTCACAGGTAAAGCTCTTGAGCACATTTACAGAACCGATGTACATAATGATATAACCCTTAAAAAAACCCAATAAACTCTGGTTTCATACCTCAGTTTCAGAAACCATTTTTTTTTGTTACAGAATTTTGAGCCTGTCTTTGTAAAGAAAAAGTTAGAAAGCTATTACATACATACATAAATTTTAAGTATGTGAAAGAAAAAGAAATGTTTTTGGATGAAAAAACAAAAGTTAATATGAAGTGGTAAAGAAATCTCTATAATACATGCATTAGGACATAAAGAAAAACTGTCCCGCATGTTTTACAGAAGACTTGGCAAGTGTGAACATCGATACACCACAGCTCTGTTAAACAACTTAGGAGATTTCTGATTTGATAAATCATTTACACACACACACACACACACACACACCCATTAGAAAGATTGTGTGCTTCCCTTCGGCATATCTAGTATTATTAGAGAATGTACAGAATCATCCTTTTATCATAAGGAAGTTAGTTCATTGTTTTCTCAAAAGCTGCTATTTTAGAGTGAAATAGCATTCCAAAAAAAAGGTAAATTTCAGATGGTCAACATCAGGATTCATTGTAGTCTTTGTAAACAGACATCTATAAATAAATAAAATAGGGTGGAGAGGAGAATATCCTGAGGTGGCTCTGGGGCCAGGGTATTCAGTAGCACTAAGCTCCATCCTGGAAACCAAGGCATCTAAGAAAGTGCAGGGCTTTTTATATGAATTTATTTTGTAAATGGAATATGTACAGGTTTCATTATTTTGCACCTTGAGGTAATTCAGTACACAGCAATTACTACTGCTCATTTCCACCCACGAGTATTTAAGGCAACATTTAAGAATCAATATATGTAGTAAATTACATTTTTCACTGTCTTGCAATGAACGCTATCCATGATTGATATTTTTCAAAAACAGTGGAATAATAGCATAACCATATAAAACAAGCAGTTAATTACTTAAACATGAGTTACCTTTGCTCTTCAATGGAGTAGTCATATCAAATCATTTTGTAAGTCAAGTAGTCAAAAGGAAACAGAAACCATTAAACAAATTAGAAACATACTATGAACATTTTGAGTGCAAAGTATTTTGCAAGTCGTTTTTCTGGCACTGGACAATCACTATACATAATTAAATAAAATCACAGAAACACTATGATGCCAGGTAGTTTTCGGTTTAAATTTTAAAATCACTTTCTATAAAATAAGCAAATTTGTTAATAACCCTGTGATGTCCAGACATAAGGAAATTATGTGAGGAAATCCTCCTGTTCAGGTACATCAGGGGAGTTTACAAAATATAGCAGCAAATACTGGGGTCTTTGGAAAGGATTATGCTGCTATGAATAAAAAGGAATCGCTTCAATGGAAGCTCAAAACAATTAACAAGCACCGTGGGTAATAAATACTCTATTATCAACTGTCAATAGAGTCTCTTTTTTAGGCAGTACCACATGATACCAGCTATCTTTTCTCCTTAAAAGTGGCCACATTTGCAACCTCCCATCTGAGGCATAAGTTAAATCCGTTACTTAAATTAGAATCTAATAACATGGTCTCAGACGGGGAAATTACATCAATTCTTAAGTATTTTAGAATGGATTAAAAACATTCAGAATTGCTACAATATCAGCTTTTGGCATTTCTCATGCTCCTCTATAAGATCATTCTTCATACTTTTATACTTAAATTACAAATGATTAAAGGGAGCACTGTAATTTCATTAATATTTTCACCCTAATATTCATGTCACTATGTTCAATATCTTGGTGGCTTCTCAATTCTCAGTTCTTTTTTAGTAAGCTATCCTCTTGCCAAATTAGTTTCACAACCCCAATCATCCAGTCCTACAGGCTTAACAAGAACATTTATTTATTTAATGTGGAGCTAAGAGTATGTAAGATGGCTAAAAAGATTTGCAGGATAGAAGTTAAAGACAGCTCAGAAAAGCAAAACCAAATAACAAATACACAAAACAGAAAGCCATCAATCTGAGCTATACATAAAATGTCTAAATTCCTCTTAAAATACAAATATGGCAGTGCTTTATATAAAGATGTAAAATCTGTCAACTGTTTCAGATAATAAACTGTAAATGCAAATGAGCACCAACTATTTACATTAACAATTTACTCTATTATCTGTTACCTTTTCAAATGTTTGTATAATATTTAAGCATCATATCAATTAAAATAAATAAAATTTTAAAATCAAATCACAGATAACAATCTATTAAATATTATCTATACAACAGAAAGAACATAAACAGAAAATGAAAGGTAATTCTTACTAGAATAAAGTAATACTGATCATAAACCCATTTAAGAGAATTCTGACTCCTGATTATTTAATCATACTATTTGTAATAGAAAAATAATCAAAACCTTGAACCTGATACAAACTGAACTATATTTTAAGTAAAAGACAGCAAAGGCAGAGAACAGAGTTAGCATTTTGGGCTCTAATGAATTGTAGAATTCAGAAAAAATCTTCTACAAAGGCAACAAAATTTATTGTAACTGGCATTGTATAGCTTCTAAAATTATGACTGGTGTGGGAGGTTAAATCACAATCATCTGCAATTTTACTTGTCTATCTGAATAGAAACTCAAATGTGGAGGTTTAAAGATTTAAAATAAATTTTTAAAACAAATAGGTCAAAACTACAGTTCCTAACTAGAAAGCTTCCGTTGTTGTAGCTAACGAAAAAGTCCCTATCGCTTGTGAAACACGGCGGACATCTACATAAACGAAGCGCACACACGAAGAGAAGCCATAGCATGTTACTGTCTGTTCCACAGCTCTGGCGTCAAGACTCCCTGTTCTTCCCCAAAAGCACTAACAGAAGCGAAATAATACGTGAAAAACTTCAGTAACTCAAGTTAAAATCACAAATATATGGACAAAGTATCTATCACTCAAGGTTGTTATGAATTCTCAGCGATAAACAGATTTAAAGTACACTGAATACATTTCCCCACATCTTCCTATTGCAGAAAAGGAAAAATTTTTCAACAGAATAAATATTTGAAAAATAAGAACCATGTACCTCACTCCTAAAAGACCATTCCATTATATACACATTCTCCATGATGCTCCTAACTTCAGACACTACTTTAAAAACCCCGAGGTCACACGTAAATAGCATGACACACAATATTGTTATATATAGTGACATGAAATACACACATTATATACATATGTATCTCTGTGTGTGTGCATGTAATTCCTCTTGGTTCAATTCTACAACGAAGTTTCAGCATCCATATATTTCTTTGTCTCTTCATCTTCAATGTTTATTTTCACACTCACAGGTTTTTCAGGGCTATTTAAAACAAAGAAGGAGAATAAATGATTTTTGAAATGAACATATTAAATTCTAAACATGGCCAACAATAAGTATTCATAATAAGCCCTTCAGATGACTATTAATAATAATATAAATGTCTTGCTATTATCATTTTACTGCTTTCTTTTCCTATCAGTAAACTTAATTGGAAAGGCAAATACTAAAATTCTTAGTTTTTTAGTAGATTTTTCTCACTGAAGTTCATGTTTATCTTACAACTGAGAAATTTTCTTCAATTAGTTAGTATATGATTATGCTTGATTTATTAGTTTTACTTAATATATGAATAGTTATAGCCCTGGACTCTTTATTTCACTGATAAATCCATTAAAAATTAGTATTTATTAACATAGGTAAGCATCAATTTCCTAAAAATATAACAAATTTATAAACTTTCCCCAAATCTGGTTCACACATAAGAACAAAAGACAGTCTATATTTTTGAAAGTTAATAACAAATACAATAATTCTGTGCACATGGATTTAATTAACTGACTTAATGAAAGCACATGAATATCTGAGCTTTGAAAATTTTTCTGAAGTAGAAAAGCACACTATGCTTTGCTGCCTTCTGCAAACAGAACTGAAGCAAGATTTCCCCAAAGTTTTCTGTCAAACAACATAACCCAAACATTCTCTTTCTTCCCATTTGATTTTGAATTGATAGACAACCTAAAAGGAGATGCAGAAGTATAAGAACACTATAATATTATTATAAGATATATATATCATAGCTATACCAACAGTCTGGACCAGGAATGCTAACAAAGAACAAAACTAAGAGTAAGATACTTAGTGAAATTCTGGCTGCATGAAATAACCCCAAATGACAAAGACTTAAACTTAAAAACTTTCAGATCTAAGACAGAAGTGAATAAGGGAAACAGGTTAGAAATTAGAAATCAAGAAATGATAATATAAAAAAAAGATAGAGATTAAGTAGGAGCAAGTTTCTAAAAGGAACTAGGGAAAGAATGAAGAAAAACCTAATCAATCAATTATCATCAAAACATGGCGGCCAGAAAGACAGAAGGTAAACAGACACGGCTGCGTGACTGCTTGCCCAGAAAAGTTTGCATCCGATGCCCCAGCAGAGTATATTGACACTCAACATAGTTTCAGGAACAAAGTATACATGAAATAAATATTTGTCTAAAAGAAATGAACGAGTATCCAATAAGATTATACCTCATTTCTCCGGAGACCTAAGGGATTAAAGTGCTAATAATTAACGCACTGGAATCCCTGGGGTGCAGGCCTCGACACAAAAAAAGTGTCACATAACAAGGAACAGAAGAAAGCAGATATGACGTAGGGGATATGCGAGACCACCAAGAACTGAATAGACCTTTATAACCATGGATTAAATTCCTTCCAAATATCTTCAATAAAACGTTTACCTCAACTAAAGAAATTGTAGGCTAAAACAAAACAAAACAAAAATCATGTTTTTCTTGGACCCTCAGAGAGCATGACTGAGGTAGGGAGTCCAGTTACAGAATTTACTTGATCCCTAGTAATTATCTTTCTTTATATGGTTTCTGACCTTTCTTTCTATTCTGGACTTCCATAGGTATATATTCATCTTTATTAAAAAATAGCTCACATTTGTCGAAATAGAAAACAATAAATTTTCAAAAAGTAATCAGTATCTGACTCTGATTCCAGTATCCAGAAAAATAATAGATAAGCAAATGAAAGAAAAAAAGGAAAGAAAAAGGAGGAAAAAAAGTTGGTTTTAAGTAAGGAGAATATAAATTATGTAAATTAGGTTAAATGTACTTGGTTTTATTGAACAGCTACCCATAAGCAAACGGAAAATCGGCTACCTCGTGTTAGATCGGGTTACTTTGGCATTCTCAGTATTCATGGACAATGCCTTCCACTGTGCAGTTTTGGCCATTTCATCTGATATGTTAACAACTGAGGGATCGACACTGAAGAACAAATACACTTTTTGGTTAGTATTCAGTACTTGCAAAAGCATTAATAATGTCATTCTTATTGCCTATATAATACTTGCTTTCATCAACTTAAAAGTGAGAAAACTCTTTGCCATGCACATAAACCAAGATCTAGCAAGATACCAGAATACTGGAGTCCTGTTATAAGGTCTCATGAGGAAATGCATCTTTCCTTATAACCAAAACTAGGAGTAAGACAAATTAAATTGGTAGTGATGCCCAAAGGTGACCGCCTTGCCTATGAGTATACTATTGAAATAACATAAAAGAATATATTAATGTGCTTATAAAAATTATGCTGCCAAGTCAATTAGAAAACTTTTATAATTGGCACAAACTTTGATCTCATTAAATAACTATCCAAAGAAGAAAAATTAAGATTTTGGTTGAAAAAAAAAACTTGATTTTTAAAGCTCTTAAAAACATTAAAAAGAATTATGTGAAAGGTGACCCTTTAAAATTGAAAATAGAGCACTGAAATATTTCAACAGTTAATACAAAAACAGGCTTATAAGTACTGAGTTTCACTGGCATTCACAATTTTAGTATCAAAGTTTTAAATCGAATTAATCAAAAGAACAAAATACTGTCTCTCTTCATTAATAAGGAGCAAACGCCTCTATGTCTCTATGAAATACTGCAAACATTACTTCAAGACCCCAAACCCAACAGTGATGATATAATAAACCACTACGGACTCAAGGCTATCAGTCATGAGTAATATGAAAGCACTATGAAGTTAATAGAACCATTTGCAAGCTCTTTTTCTTCATCAAAAGAAAAATATTTCATGCAAAAAAGCAACAACTAAAAATGGCAGGTTAGATGTTAAGTTACCAATGTGATGGCAGCTAGGCTATGAATGACCGACCGAACAGCAGTCATTTAGAAAGTGCATTCTTTAAATCCAAATATTTAAAATTTAAGACTAAAAAAGTATGACATGATCATTGTAGAGTCTCTAGGAATGGCTGCCTCGTTGGGTCAATTTTTTAAAGCGCATAGAATCTGAATGCCCAAATTCACAGGGGCACAGCCATGCAACCCGACACTGCCTACTCCAAGTAAATGTTTCTCTGCTTGCTTGCCAGCTTCAAACTGAAGAGAAAAATTTCTGAATCACTTTTAGCTTATAAATGTCCTCCTTTAAGTAAGAAC
The DNA here is from genome assembly GCA_004026765.1 of Micronycteris hirsuta. Lineage (NCBI taxonomy): Eukaryota > Metazoa > Chordata > Mammalia > Chiroptera > Phyllostomidae > Micronycteris > Micronycteris hirsuta. The sequence goes on along the minus strand of PVJI01001134.1, from coordinate 174,946 downwards.
TTTCCCATTAGTAGACAATAAAACTTTTCTGAATAAAGTATACACATTTTGTTTTCCCCAAAAACTAGATGGGAAAAAGTTTGCTTGCCTTAAATAAAGTACTTCTGCATTTTATCGGACCTTACGGTTTCTAAATGCTGTCATATATTACCTCACTGATTCCCATGGCAAGGAATCCAAAGCTACTTAATATTTAAAATTCTGGCAGATAAACAGGCCAGCCAATTCCTGGAATTTTTGATGTTCAAATTCTAAGCAAAGCAGCATTAATCGTAGTTCATGTCATCGCTTAAAAAAGAAAAGCAAATACACAGCCATTCTTTTTGTTAAGTATCTGTGTTAAGTACAAACTCCACTAGACTCATCATGTATAATCACACTGAGAAAGTGCTAATGCAGGACCAATAGAAATTAAGTGGTAAATAATCCCTGCAAATTGGTCAGTGTTGCTAATAACCGTCATAACAGTTCCCTAAATTCTTTTTAGAAGTACGATGCAACCAACAAAGTTAATGTATTAATTCACTTAATAAACCTTTACAGAATCTAGCAAAGCACGGCAGTTGGGTACATTAAGATGTCTATGTGGCATTTAAAGCACATAAAGACTTGACGGAAAATGCTGAAAGGTGACATGGAACAATACCAATTTTAAAAATCAATAGTAAAATGCATACAGAAAAATTACTTCATAAACTCATTTATCAAAACTCATCAACATGTACCAATACAAATGTGACCTCTGTAAAAACTATAAAGATTTGTTAAAAATAAAGCAAATTAATTAAATACCAATGAACACTTTTCATTAACTGGTCAGGGAAGAAATCTATATACCCTCTCAAACTGATTTCTCTGTTATAAATAGCTAATTGGAAATGGAACAAATGTGTAGAAATAGGAATGAAAAGTGTGCATAAACACTGCAGGGTTTTAATCTTTTAAAACTGCAAAAAAAAGGTCATTTCCCAACCTCTACCTCTACACCTTTAGTACTTAAATATAAAAATACACCACCCAAATCATACACGACAAGTGCTGTAAGAAACAATTATTTTTCCATAATATGAGCCTTCACTGACAGTGGCCAGATCACACCTTCGGAAACTAGGAGAGTTCCCGAGCCTCTGAACAGAGTTGCACATTGGAAGGTTGTCAGAAAATGGACTGCAGACGTTTGCTGTCCAGCCCAGCGGCACTACTGAGAGGATGGGAATATTCAGAGACATGTGTATTGACCTTAAAATTCACTGAAACTGAAAGAGTCATGAAAAACAAGTAAATCTTGTCTGCTTTGCACAGAAATTTAAGGCTCTGGTTCACGTCTTCACTCCTGCCTATAACCTGCGAGGGGGAAGGTGCAAAAGTGCCTGATGCCCTCCTCTAGCTGATAGGCCAGATGCAGGCTTTGTTGCCCTTTAAGAAATAGATAGTACTATTTTAAGGAAGCACTAAATAGCTTATTCATGCAGCTGACATGTATATAAAACACATCTTATGAGATAAAGTGATAACTCACCTATATTTTAGGGCCTTAACCGGAATTTGCAAGAGACTCCCCCCTTCAAATGGAAGGTGCACAGTTTCATCACCAGCTCGAAGCATTCGCTCGACTTCCTTTGGAGGACACACACGCAGAGATTACTTTCCCCAGAACACTGCAAATCAACTTCTGCGTTATGAGTTAATATGTAAAGACTAAAGTTTTATTTTGTCAAAAGACGTTTACTTAAAAGTTGTTGTGTCATTATGTATGACAGATTATTAAAACGCTGTTAAAATTAAAGTGTATCCTAAATTATAATTCTGTATGTAAGGTTAAATTAGATTAGAGAGTATGATGTAGAATTATTCTGTATTACTTATGTTTTCTTACTGCTAAATTGTCCTAAGCAGATGTTAAATATACACATGCTACATGGTTTTCTTAAAAATATTTTTGTTTCAGGAGTATGGATGGGGCAAGGTGGTAAAATGGGTAAAAACCACGTCTGGGACAAGTGCCCTACTAACTTCTCTCTGCCTCAGTGTCCTTACTTGTAAACTGGGAATAAAAAAGTACTTATACTTTACAATAGTGAGGTTCTCAGGAGGTATTAAAGGAGTTGATTCCCATAAAGTGACTGTAATAGCGCCTGCTTCTTGGTATACAATATTAACCAAGGATTGGTGTAAATTTAAAATTCTTGTGTTGTTACCTCTTTCTCTTTTTTCTTTTTGTCATCTTCTTTCTTTTTCTTACTTTCTGGCATGAGATCATCAAGCCAACTAAGTTCTCTCTTTGTGAAGCACAGATCCATGAGTTTACGTACAAAGACTAATGCAAGAACCTTAAAAAGTGGGAGACAGAATATTAAGTAACATCTAAAAACATATGAATTGTATCACCTAAAGACAGAAAAGTATCTATTAACCATAAATAAGTACTTTCTATATTTTAATATGATTTCATGCACCATCCTATTTCAAAGGAATTGAGTCATCTGTATGTTTCTGAACTTTCTGCTCAAAGAAAAGAAGGTATGTTTAACCTTTTCTTATATAAATCACTTGTACTCTGCATAAACTTATAAAGCACTTTAAGCATGGTGTCTTCACAGTAAGAAAAGATTAATTTTTATTATGACTTTGCATTATATACATTATATAAGTACAGATAATAACAAAACATCTTTAGAGCAATGCATTACAGTCCATTTTCCAGCATTAGATTCCAATCATATTTTTGTGAAAAAGTATGTTTTTACTTAAATCTGCTTTTCTTTTATTGTTACTAAGGTTAAAGATGTTCTCAAATGTTCACTGGTAATCTGGATGTCCTTTTGCTCTATTTCCTATCCTTTGCCTGTTTTGCAATTGGCTTTTATAACTTATCCATGAATTCATAAGAGTTTTGTGTAGTTTGGATAGAAATACGTTATCTGCCTTATATGTTACAAATATTTTCTCCTAGTTTCACAATCTGATGTTACCATGGACATATAAACATTTAATTATTACGTGGTTAAATATATCTCTTTCTTTTACAGTTGGGTTTCCCTATCTTCTTTGAAAAGTTACCCTCAGAACTTCCGGTCAAGATGGAGGCATAGGAAAACATGGCTCACCTCCTCGCACAATCACACCAAAAATTACAACTAAACTACAAAACAACTACCACTCAAAACTGTCAGAAAATTGAGCTGTATTTAAGTCAGACAACCAAGGAATTTAAAGAAGTCACATTCATTCAGATGGGTAAGAGGGGCGGAGATGTGGCATGAGTGGTCCCACACCCATGTGTGGTGGATAAAAATCAGAAGGGTTATCTCAGGAGCTAGCGATCCACTGCACACCAGATCCCCCAAGCCCAGGATTCCAGTGCCAGGAAGGTAAATCCCCATAATATCTGAATATAAAAACCAGTGGGGGTTGGGGTGGCAGTAGAAACTGCAGGATTCTCAGGCTTCTCCTCTTAAAAGGTCTGCAATAGACTCAGGATTTAAAACTCACTCCCTCTGGGCTCCAGCACCAAGGCAGCAGCTTGGAGGGTACCAGTGGCATATGGGGAGAAATGAAGTGTCTGGCCTCAGGGAGAGTCTCGGGGGGACAGTTCCCTCCTGGACAAAACTCCAGAGGCCAGGCAGTGGCCACTGTCCCTTTTCTGAGCCCTCCCACACACACAGTCACAAAGTGAAGACACCGTATCTGAGACTCCATCAACCTGATTCACGTGGGTTGCCCTGCCCTGTTGACTACCTAAGACTCTGCCCCATCCAACTCACCAGTGCACTTTTTTACATAGGCCACGCTACTGAGACAGGAAGTCAGAGCGGCTCTACCTAATACATAGAAACGAACAGAGGGAGGCTGTCCAAATGAGGAGACAAAGAAATACGGCCCAAATCAAAGAACAGAACAAAACTCAAAAAAAAGAACTAAACAAAATGGAGATAAGCAATCTATCAGATGCAGGGTTCGAAACAGTGGTTATTAGGATGTTCAAGGAATTCACTGGGTACTTCAACAGCATAAAAAAGACCCAGGCAGAAATGAAGGTTACACTAAATGAAATAAAGAAAAATTTACAGGGAACCAACAGTGGAAAAAAAGAGAATCAAATCAATGATTTGGAACACAAGGAAGAAAAAAATTCAATCAAAACAGCAATAAGAAAAAAGAATTTTTTAAAAAAATGAGGATAGGGTAAGCAGCCTCTTGGACAACTGCAACATACCAACCTCTGAATTATTTGGAAGGAAGAGAAAGAGCAATAAATTGAAAACTTACTTGAAAAAATAATGAAAGAGAACTTCCCTAATTTGGTGGAAGAAATAGACATACAACAAGTCCAGGAAGCACGGAGAATCCGAAACAAGATGGATGCAAAGAGGACCACACCAAGACACATCATAATTAAAATGCCAAAGGTTAAAGATAAAGAGAGAATCTCAAAATCAGCAAGAGAAAAAGCAGAGAGTTACCTAAAAAAGGAGTTCACATAAAACTGTCGGCTGATTTCTCCAAAGAAACTTGAAACCTAGAAGGGCCTGGCAAGAAGTGTTAAAAGCAATAAAAGGCAAGGACCTACAACCTAGACTACTCTATCCAGCAAAGCTATCATTTAGAATGGAAGGGCGGATAAAGTGCTTCCCAGACAAGGTGAAGCTGAAGGAGTTCATTATTACCAATCCATTATTATATGAAATGTTAAAGGAACGTAAGAAAAAGATGACGATCAAAACTATGAACATTAAAATGTCAATAAATTCACAACTATCAACAATTGAATCTAATAAACAAACTGAGCAAACAACCAGAACAGAAACAGAATCACAGATATGGAGATCATTTGGATTGTTACCAGCTGTGGTGGGGACAGAGCATGGGGGAAAAGATGTAGGGATTAACAAGTACAAATCTGCAGGTACAGAATAGTGAGGAGGATGTTAAGAACAGCAGAGGAAACAGAATAGCCAAAGAACTTATATGCATGACCCACAGACATGAACTAAGGGGGGGAGGGGCAACGGCCAGAGGTAATGGAAGGTACTGGATGGAGGGGGGTAAAGGGGGAAATATTGGGACAACTGTAATAGCATAATGAATTAAAATAAATTTTTAAAAAGTTACCATCAATTACTGGATTATAACAAATAGTCTTCAGAATTTTCTACTACAATTTAACATTTAAATCCTGAATTCATTTACGATTTCTTTCTGAATACAGTATCACATAGCGAAAGCAACCTTCTTTAATTCCCAATATATAGTCAAATCTGCTAATACTACATAAATTTTCCCACATAAATGGTTCACCACCTGTAATGAAATTATCTGTTTATGGCATGGCATTCAAGTGATAAATTCTCATATATTCAGATAAACTTCTGAACTCATTAAGTCTTAAGTTCAGATATCTGCCTACTAGTCTATTTCTATGTCAATTCCATATTGTGACTTAACAGCAATTTAAAAATATTTAGTTATGAAAATAGTACGGTATCAACACAGAAACAGTCAAGTCTCTCACCCCCAGAGCCAGCCAGGAATTCTTCATTATAACGACTTTGTTTTGTTATTCCCTGGTTTTTATAACTATTTTTAAATTAATATACAATTTACATATAGTAAAACAGAAAAATAGCACATGTACAGTGTGATGCTTTTGACAAACGTACATACTCTCATAACCCACATCCAAACAAGATACATCACATTTCTACCACCACGTTTTTGTGTTCCTGGCATTTATTTTTCTCTATAAACTTTAAAATTATGTAGTTCACACTGACACCAATCCCCGCCCCAACACACATCCAGATAAAACTCGAGTAGATTTCATATTTTGAAGTGACACTTTTATAATACTAAGTCTGCAAAACAAAAAATATGGTATATCTCTGTATTAGTTCAGATCTTAATTGTATGTCCTTCAATATTGTTATGGATTGAATTGTGTCCCCCAGAAAAGATATAGTTAAGTCCTAGCCCCAGTCACTCAGAATATTGCTTTATTTGGAGATAGGGCTCCTCTGATGTAAAATGTGTCTGGTGTCCTCATACAACAGTCACGTGAAGGCACAGTGGCACACAGGGAGAGCACCACAGGACACGAAGGCAGACAGAAGTATACAGTTGCTAGCTGAGGAATGCCAAAGTTTGTCAACAGACCACCACAAGCCAGGGCCAGACAAAGAAGGAGGCCCCTCACGCGTTTCAGAAGGAGCACATCCACACCTCGATTCCTGACTTCTCACCTCCAGAGCTGTGAGACAATGAACTCCTGTGGCTTTAAGCCAATGACTTTGTGGCACTTTGTTACAGCAGACCCAAGAAACTAATACAAATTATTATAAAGTGTTTTTGTATACATAGGTCTTTCCTTTTAAATTTGGTCTTAAATATTTTTTAGTTTTTGGTCACTATTGTGAATACAATTTTTTTTTCCATTTCCATCTTTAGCATTATTATTAAGATATAGCTTATATACTAATTATGTGTTCTAATATCTAGCCACCCTAACAAAATTCTTAATAATTCTATTAGAGCTTTGAGTCTTTTTCGTTTGAGTCATTTGGATAAATAATCACATTATTGACAAACAATGTTATCTCTTTTTATAACAAATATATTATCTTATATCACAGAAATTTCAATATACAAAAACAACAGCAATAGTGGGTTACCCTGTATTAAAACTTATTTACAATATCTATGTGGTGCTTTTCTTCTTCTTAAAGAAAAAACCCCACAAATATATGGACAACAGAATGGTGATTACCAGAGGGAAAGGGGGGTTGGGGGGGGGAAGAGGGAAATGGGAGGGCAAGTGTTGATAAATAGAGAGTTGACTTCGGGCACTGAGCACATGATGTAGTATGCAGATAACGTGCTATAGAGCTGTACACTTGAAACCTCCATGTTTTTATTAACCAATGTCACCCCAGTGAATTCAACTAAAACCTCATTTATGAATTTTATTTGCAATGAAGGAACTTTATTTTTAAAAATCTTTTTATCTTTATTTATGTTGATAATTCTTGATTGTAAGTACCATTGTCTATTTAATCATGATACATTACTAGTAGAAACACTATATTCATTTGTATGTTTATATTTAAAAATTTTTACATTTATACTAGTGAGAAGGCACCATAGTTCTTTTACACAACATTATTAGGCTTTACTATTAAAATTTTGCTAGTGTTTCATTAGAAAAGAATGCAGAGGTTTCCATCCTTTCCTTTGGTCTAGAATAGGTCATTCAAAATGTACTGGAATTAACTGCCCTTTAAATTGAGCAGTTAACCCATCTGGGTCAGGTCCTCCAAGGGCTGATCTTTAACCTTTTTTCAAGTATCTTTTATGAAACAGAGTTACACATATGCAGATGTTTTATACTTCTCTTCGGATCAACTCTGGAAATGTACATATAGTGTAGAAATAATCCATTTCCTCTGGACCAGGGACAGGCAGACCGCAGCCCTGGGCTAACTCCGGCCCACAGCCTGTCTGACCTGTGTGCTGAGAACCGCTTTTACAGATGCACACTTGGAACTGATCTGATGAGGAGGAGCCTCTGAGCCCCAGGTAAGTGAAATATGATCCCAAAAGGGGCGGGGGGACACTATACAATTATTTTTTAATTTTATCAACAAGAATCTGTGGAAATTTCTTATTGTATAAATGCCTGTATAATATTCTTGTGGCCTACAAACACTAAAATAATATCAGATCTTTTACAGAAAAGTCTGTCGATCTCTATTTCAGATGACTGAATTTATTGCTATAGATTCATGTAACATTTCTTAAAATCCCTCCAATCCATTCCACAGCTGTGGTTATATGTATCTTTCTTCTTTCTTATTCTTGTATATTGTGCCCTCGCATTTTCTTCTTTACTTCAGCTTGGGAGGAGTTTACTCATTATTGATCTTTACAAATAAAAAATAAAAAACTTGGTTTCATTTTTAAATAATCTTGCACAATAAAGGCAGTGAAGGGAACAAGGCTTCCCATGAGTGTATCTTTAGCAGCATCTCACAGAATTGCTTAAAAGTTCTCCATTTCAATACCTCAGGGTGGCTTTATACTCAGTCTTCCAGCCAGAGATTATTTCAACATTTAATTTTTAAGTACTTAAGATTACTTTAGTGGCTTTTCATTAATTCATAATTAATTTGTGACAAGGAAATAATACCTGTATAATCTCCATAGCTTTTTAATTCTAAGATTTTTTATGGCCATGTACATAACCAATCTTACATGGTATTTACAAAAGAATGAATATTCTCTACTTGCAAAATAAAATATTCTGCAATAATTTCATGAATAATATTAATTGCTAACAATATTACTTATAATCTTCAGTATTTTTTAACTTCTAGATCCGTTAATTTCTGAAAAGGATGTATTGAAATATCTTATTAAAGAACCAAGTTGTTCTGGTTACTTTGCTTTTTACACTTGGCTATTGTATTTATTCCATAAATACTAAAGTTGTTTAAAAATACAAAAGGTGTTCTATAGCTCAAAGACTAAAAAACTAAAATGTAGAAAATAAGAAGCAAATTTATTTTTGAAGATGATTAGTTTAAGAGCTAGCAAGGGCTAATTCATATTTCAAACACCAAAGGTGCTTAAAGTGGGCTATTCCTGTTCAGACATTATGGTGATTTACCTTGCTGTCACAGGAACCCTGGGCTGGGGGGATCTGGTGTGCTATGGATCCCTCACTCCTGAGATAACCCTTCCGATTTTTATCCACCACACATGGGTGTGGGACCACTCATTCCGCATCTCCACCCCTCTTACCCATATGAAAGAATGTGACTTCTTTAATTCCTTAGTCAATTATAAATATTAATAATTACTATTAAAATGTTACACAAAAATATTAATTAATCACATGGTCTGGAAAAAAAAAACAACTTACCATCATGGGAAAAACTACTGCAGCAGCTGAAGCTTTTATTACCCATAAAAGAACCAGACAAGTGAGCTGAATGACTGTGAAAATATGGACCTTCCACAGAGGCACATAACGGAGGTATATCAGATCGGGCTGATGCTTAGCAGGCATTCCAAATAATTTTATACGGTCAAAAAACTGTGCAGAATGAAAAACAAAACAAGAAACATTATCAACAAAAATAACATTTCTGCTACCTAGGAAAAGAAATTACATTCAAAACTTTGAGATTCTGTGATGGAAACTTTAACTTCCTTGATTTGTTCTTTTTAAATTTTTTTTTTAAGATTTTTTATTTATTTATTTTTAGAGAGAGAAGGGAGGGAGAAAGAGCAATGTATGGTTGCCTCTCACATGGCCCTCACTGGGGACCTGGCCTGCAACCCAGGCATGTGCCCCAGCTGGGAATCGAACCGGGACCCTCTGGTTCCCAGCCTGCGCTCAAGCCACTGAGCTACACCAGCCGGGCCTTCCTTGATTTGTTCTTATAGTATGAGAGAATGTTTCAGTACAGAACATCTGGACCCAAGGTGGGGGAAAAAATCAAGGCAATCACATGAACTAATGCAATTAATTTAATAAGAAATGCTTTAATTTAGGGGATTAAAATATTTAGGTAAATTTGACTTGTATACTCAAATGCATGAGCCATTTAATCTGTCAGCTCATTTTTAACATGTACAATCAAAGAGTAACAATCCTACAAACTTCTCTTCAGTCAGCATTACCAATTCCATGAAAATAACCTCACGTAACAATTTACCAATGTTCACCCACTACAAAGGAAACTGTGAGCATATTCCTTGGTCTTTTTTAACTTTAATTTTCTCATTTATAAATTGGGAATGAGACCTGCCCTAAGTACCTCATAAAATCATTGTAAAAGAAGTAAATTAATGAGATCATTTCTCGACCAGTGGTGTCAAAAAAATCAAGATGCTGCCTTTGAGAAATCTTCCCAGCCAAGAGCTGGCAGCTTTAGACAACATGCTTTTCACGATAGGAGGTGGTCACATGGTACTAACCTGCCTTATGAGTTAACTATACCACACTAAGATTGGATTGATACAAATCTTAATAAATTTCATCAGGTTGTTTTCAAGTGTTTTCCACTTGAAATAAGACAAAACAGAGTGGTGAAATCACTGGGTTCCAGCCTTGGCTCCACTGAGTCTCTCAATTTCTGCTTCCTGATTTACAAAATCAGTATTTCCTCCTTTCCTGCCTGCCTCCCAGTGTTGTTTTGAGGATCACAGAAAAAAATTTCTGTTACTAGCTTTAAAAACTGGATTGTACCCTACAAATGCCAGAGATTTTCATGGAAAATAAAAATTTCCATAAAGTGGAAATTTGTTGTTATGGAAAACTAATATCTACCTTTTCATTTTAAGCACTGAAATTGGTATTTGGCATGTCAGAGACAGCACTTTTATCTCATTCCAGTCCTTTTGATCTTCCCTCTTCCTATACTAGTCTTTAATGACAGAGGGCCTTTCAATGACTTTAATTAAAAATAGGTGGGACCATATCAGTTCATGGTCTCGTTCTCAGGGGGAAAAATGTGCAGCCAATAATCACTCAGAAAATGGGGATTTGACGTCACCAGTTAATCTGCCCTCAAAGTACTAGAGTTGAGAATAAATCACTACCATCATAAAAATCTTTGCAAATCGAAAAACTTTTAAGTTTTTCTACAAGATCATTAAGTAGTTAAGACTTACCTGGATTCCTTTTAATGAAGAAACTCCCATATAAAGGAAAACACCATACAGAACAGGCATTGGAATAAACTGTAAGTAAAATGACGATAGTCAGAACCCATGCTACTGAAACAACTTCACAGTAATAAATACACAAAAACACAGTCAGCGAATACCTATTGAGACAGAATTAAATGACCTTTCAGTAATGAGATCTAACTTTCCTATGAATAACAGAAATGCTAGTAAATAATAACCTCCTTGGAAAGTGTTTATCTTCTAAGTACAGGTTCCTTCCTAAAAGGGGGCAGGGGGCACGTTCAGTGGTCAGGAGATTGAGCACGACCACCAGAGCGTTCGTCTCAAAGACCCAGTGGGCCCCTTATTTAGCCTTAACTTCTCTGTGCCTTAGTCTCCTACATCAGAATGCAATGAAAACTAAAGGACTCAAAGGCATGACATGCAGTATCAATCACTCAAACAGCATCAGCCATTATTATTAACCGTCACTACCCCACTGTGACTTCTACACAGTACCATTTTCTGAACATAGTCACTGAGTTCCACTCCAAAAGAAAGTTCTTCTAACTGGAGAACCCCAAGCTGCCTACCCAGTCCACACCCAGGCATCCTACAAGAAAGCTATCAATAGACCCCATCCATTTGCTCAAAGACCACAACCGGCACTCTCCCCTCAGGGAGAGCAACAGAGGAATCGCTACTAAACCATCTACTATGTCCTTCCTAAAAAAGTAATCAAGGAAGAGGAGAAAAATGTTAAAAGCCTAATCAATACACTTAGGAAATTTCAAGAACATATTTTTATGCAAAAAGCAACTTTAGAATGCTAAGAAAAATGAATAAACAGAATGAAAAAAAGCCCCTGAAAATGAAAGATATCAATATATACACTGTATACATACACACATGTGAGAGATAGATATTCACCATATTAGAAATTAAAAGAAAATTTTAAATAATTACTTTTAATTCATTTTAAAATACTAAACCCAATACAAATTAACATTTTAATGGAAACATGTAATTTCCCCCCAAAATTTGAGTGATGTTAAAAAGTGAGAAAAGTAGCATTGTTTGCATTTCTATAAATCTCTTTAGCAGGTGGCTTAACAGAGACAACCAAATTCCCCTCTCTGTATGTACATTCAGTCTGCCACCACACGTTTTTCTGGCTAAAGTACATGAAGAAAGTCCAGCTTCACTCAGTTACATGACTGGAAAAAGAAGGATATGGCAGATCCCTGACAGGGTGTCAGGAACTCCCAGAGGTCCTTGCACTAGACTTTGAAAATTACTGTTTTTGGTAAAGATAAATAAAAAATAAAATTATGAAAGTATATATAATTGTGGTAACCACCAAAGTAACTTAAAAGACAAAAGAAGTAAAAAGAGTTTATCTCTGAATAGTTGCTTTCAGAGAGTGAGGAATAATAGGGAGACTAACTTTTCATTTTAGAGCTTTCTTGATAGTCTCCCTGATTTTTTCTGCCTAGATGCAGTTACTACCAAAAAAAGTTTAAAACTTTAAAAATTTAAAGGGCAACCTTTGTCCATAGGGGACAGCATCCCCCCAAGACTGCGTATTTTTCCTCCTACCCCAAGCACTTCTACCAATCCACTTACCACGATGCACTAATTGCCCATTTACTATGTTTCACCAACAAGACCGCCAAGTTCTTAAAAGGACACAGTAATGCATCCTATTTATTATTGTTTCCCTGGAGCCCAATGGAACAGTAAGTACTCAACAAATACTTGGTAAATTAATTAGCCACTAAAAAGTCTACAGAAAGAGGCCAAAAATTCTAATATTTAACTATGATTTGTTTAGTTACTTCATAATATACATACACACACATATATATACTCCAAGCTTGTATCCTTAGTTTATAAATGGTATACAACTTTTTACTTAGTAATTTTGTTAACAACAAAAATAATAAAGCACCAAGGGAAAAATGCAGTTGAGCTCTTCCAGTATAAATAGGAAGTTTCATATTAGATACTCAGCTATGTTTGCCACAGCTGTTACTTTTTTAATCACAAAATTCAGTAGGATGTATATAGCAAAAAACAGATGAGACTAAAAGATGTTAAATATAAAGTGTAACTTCTTATGTGCTTCATTTATAATATTAGCTGTTTATGTTTTTCTACTGAGTGCTACTACTTTTGTTTCATTTAGTTTATTAGGAAGAATGCATTAATTTAATTAATAGCAACATTATTTTTTACATTTTTTTCAAATAACTCAGCTTCATCCATTTTTCAGTATTTTTTGTAATTATTCTTGCAAAACCCTCTGAATATATATATATTTTTAGATCATTAACTAAGGCATGGATTAATTCCTCCCAAAACTCTATAGTCTTTAATACTATCCTTTAAAATTTTTTTAAATGGATACATCTAATGTTGTACTTAAATGCCTACTACTCCAAACCCCATACCAAAATATTATTTTCCAAGTAAAGTCTAGAAAATGAAACTAATTTTAAGTATCTTAATGTTTTATTTCCATTCAACCAAGTATAAATTTGATTGCATTAATGGGAGTTTACCTTTAGTACTGAAGTCATAAACACAGACAGGCCCATTAGAATAAAAATTATTAGCCCTGTGACCCGCTGTTCACGAATCCCCAAAAACTTGGGTTGTTCCCCGGGAGCAGAACACTCAGATTCAAGCTTTAAGCTGTTGACGTGACTTATGGACAGCACCGTTGCAGCCACAAACCACGGAAGTCCCATGATGGAGCAAACTCCCAGCATAACGCCAACCACGAACAGGTCAAGGTGGTAGCCAGCTCCTTTCTGAAGAAAGAAATGAATGTGAATATTCACAAGTCTAAACTGTTCTTGTAGGCTAAAATTCTAAACTGCTTACAAAGAAAGAAGAAATTCATTTTCATCTTACATCTTTTAATGTTTCAGTCATTAGGAAAACACTCCAGACTCTTGAAGAAATTAAAATACTTGAGACAGAATTTTAAAGTTACCTTCAATTTGTGTTCCTTTCTGTTTATGATGACTGCTGTAATCTGCTGATCCATAAAGATGAGAATGGTACAAAGCAGAGCCGGAATGGCAGCTATTAATAAGGTCCACCAAGGATTTTCTCCCAGTGGGCTTATGATCCAGCCCCTATTTGGATCAGTAGGCTGTTTTTAAAAACAAAAAAATTTAAAAAAAAAAAAAAAGTTTCTTTTACCTACCGCACAAAATTCCCACAGCATAGACCATCTACTCCACGAAATGCCAAGGAATCAGAAAGACCCGATTAAATCTTGGTATGTGTGGTGAACTATTTGCCAAGACAGCCACGAGGATTTTTTCCAAATCTAGATGCAGGTACCATGTCCATGGGATTTAGCTGCTCTTTCCATCACAAGGTGGAGTTTATTTCCTCCTCTTGAATCTGGATGATCTTATGGTTTACGTCACCCAGCAGAATAAGGCCAACATGGCAGTGTGCGGTTTCTGAGTCTGGATCTGAAAGTACCTCCGCAGCTTCCTTCCTAACCTTGGAACCCCGAGATTGAATTGTTGAGTGCGCCCAGATACGCTTTCTTGAGGAAGAGACACAGCGCAGTGAAAGAGAGACGGGAGGGGACGGCCCCAGCTGTTTCATTAGCCATCTGCAGTCACAGGCATGTGAGCGAGGTCACGCTGCCCCCAGCAAGGCAGCAGAGGACCGTGGCCACAGGAAAGAGCACAAACAGGAGACCGGAGCCCCTGCTCGCCTGAGCATGGCCCCAACACCACAGATTTATGAGCAAATAAAGGGTTGTTGTTTGAAGGCACTACGTTGTGGGAGGTTTCTATACTGCGCAGGGACAGATAAGTGAAGCAGAACCTATTTCATATAATGGAAAATCAATCTACCTACTAGGTCAACTCGTAAACTAAACTGCTTTAGAGACCCCGCAGGCCAGTGACCTCAGCACGGTCAGTATTAAGGACTGCGCCCCAGGACACTTTTTCCAAAGCTTCTACAGACAAATACCTGGTACTTGATCAGATGCTAATCCATTTTAATTTGTCTTATAGCAAACATGTTTTAAAAGATTGCAAGAGAGTTTAATATTCTTGGAGGATTTGGGACATACTGAAATCTAAACATGTTTCCATCCCCTGGACTTCATAGTAAGCCCGTTTTTCTTCATGAAAACATATACCAATACAAAAGGGAAATTTAGTATTTAATCATTCAGGTCATCCAATTTTCCCATGTTGATATCTTTTAAACTGCTTCATATTCAGCACTGCACACATATAAAAATGTTTTACCTATACAATGCATACAGTCTTAAGTGTTCCTTAATTTGTTTCCCTAGGTGTATTTTATGCCCCTGGAAATCAGTCTGCTCTGAAAGCTAAATCAATACATAAATAACAAGGATATATTTAAAAACCAGACTTAGAAAATGGGGCCACGACTACAGGAAATTACATCAATATGTTGAACCAATATTATTTTATAGTTTCATTTACTTGTGAGATTAGATAAAAAGAGAATGACTTTCTTATTAGTCATCTTTTCATGGCCTAAAATCTTTAGTAGTTCAAAATCTATGTTTTTAACAAAGGTCTCTAAACGTTTTTTATTATACAATCTTAGCAGCAAAAATAGTTAAAAATTTTTACACATGAAAGTGAGCACATGTACTCTGTGGCTCTATACTCATTTACCTGTTATGTTACTTAATGGTTATCACAGAGTAAAGATTATAAGGCCTAATTTTTCTTATTTTTAGATAAAAATATAAATAGACATTTTAAATAATTTTGGTGTATCATTTTCCCACCCATGCACTCTACTTTGGAGACCACTGGTTTTAAAAATAATGCTACTTATTTTTACCCCAGTTAAAGGTTAAACAGACTAAAATTATCTTCACTACTTTCCTTAATTCTGATCACCTTTAAATCTTCTGCTTCTAAAAGAAGTCATCTGATCTGCTAAATGTAAATATAAGCAGTAACATGAATACTTGACTCTAAGAAGAAATTCCAGAAATTATTCAAAAGCTATCACCTCTGTCTTAGAAGGAAAGATAATTACTGGATGCTATATTATGCATATGCTATTTTAAACACAAAAGAACTGTAATTTGCTAATGAAAACACAGGGTTCATGGATGATTAGGTAAAGTATCCTTTCTCTTGTGGAAAAACATTTGAATCTCTCCTAGTTCTGCTGGAATATGTTACATGGAGCTTTCCAATTACTGTCAGATACACTATCCTTCTAGAAATTTAACTAGGATGTCCTTGCTACTCATAAATTCAAGTTTGCAGTCACTTCTTTATAAAGGATAAAGAATGTTCCTTTTGCCTGGAAAGTACATCATGAACTCCAGCTATGAGAGCAGGGTCAAACTTTTTAAACTTCTCCCAACTCTTCACGGATATTTTCATTCATTCTCCATGGTGGACTAGCTTTGATACCTTCTTGCTCATTTCCTAAATATGTTCACCTGTAGCTTTGCATCTTGCCTTTTTATTTAAATATATGTGGGAAATCATTTTCCTTTCAAAGCATCTGCTTTTCAGAGAGACTGCATATTTTAAAAATAACTGCCTAGGAAGCTAAGTCTTACTTTTAAGTAGTTTGATATGCCCAAGTAATAAATAGCCAAGAGTGTTAATCCTTACCTCGAATTTTTCAGGAACATGAAGTTTAGGAGACGGAACTCCTACAAGGTAGTCAATTGCAACCATTATTACTATTGTGAGAAATATAGCAAAGTCACTGATTGTCGATCGCACCTATGTTAAAGGGATTACGTTAATATAAACACAGAAATAATATGTATCCTTTCCAACTAATTCATATCTTTCAGATCAAAATATGCCACTAGAAAGTGTGAATGAGATTTTTAATTAGTGACAGTGTGTCAGTGAAATACATTTACATCTAATATTTTTTCCAAAAGTTAGGAAACACATTTCATAACTAACCTACCATCTCTCAAAGTACCATTATTTTCCTACTGCTAGCTCAGACATGGAATACACATTTTTCACTATGAGTTCTTCCTCTGTAACTATTTGACATACAGTATTAACCTCAAATAATGTATTACTGTTTTAAAATAAACCTAGGGAATGAAAACAAAAAATGTGGCTTTTTCCAGAACCCCCAAAATAACACCCCAATTACCTTAGTAGGAAAATAGCGCTTGGTCTTAAATTGCTTGAGGAATGAAGACAGAAAAAATGTGGTGAAAAACAAGATAACACACCAAAAGAGCACATCTGGAATATAAGGCCCATGGTGACCACAAGCTGATCCTACAAATAAGCCATGAAAGGTTTTACATTCCTGGAGGAAAGAGGGGAAAAAAAGGGGGATTAATGGGGATTCTCAGATAACAATAAAGTACTAATGGAATTTCATGGACTATAAAATGCTACTTGATTATAAGACACATCATTACTTTATGTGTCATTTAGAAAGAGAAAAAACACTCCCAACTCAACTTTAACACACCATCAACTGTTAAGACACATCCTGAGTTTAGAGATGTTATGGTTTGAGAAAATATTTGCACCGTAAATCACTGAACTGAAATACAGTATTTTGCCAAGTTACATCATATTCTTTCTTTCAACTCCATGTTTCCTTGAGTGGAAAGCTTATAGTTGAGTATTAATTTCTAAAAGTTTTGTCTGCATTCTTGCTGGTTCATACTTTTACGCTCTTTACTTCTCAGTAAGTTCCTTATAACAAAAGCCACAGGGAGAAAATTACTACCATATCTTTTCCTGATGCTCAGTAAGAAACAGCTATACTACTAAAATGCAAATCAGTAATGAAAACTACCGTTGGCGTTACTGACCTGCCTGATTCAAGCCAGCGGGATTAAAGCACTGGGCTATGAGCAGTAACTTGACTATTGAAATAATATTTCCACTAATAAAAATCAATAACATAGTTATAAAATTGGCTTCATTTTCCCTTTGGAGGTAAAGATAACTGAAAGGCAACCAGCTATCAACAAAGACACACGCTGCTGACCCGCCCTTCCCCGCACTTGTATTCCAACGAGACTCACTTGCCACAACGCAGGTTTACTCCAGCCAAAAATACACAGTCAAAGGTTCTATCATTCCCAATTTTTATGTGCTGAGATTAGCAGACCTACAAATTTACAGCATGGATCATGAAAATAAAAGCTACAACTACAAAAAAAAGCCAACATAGCTGCTTTGGATATCAAGAAAACACACTGAAAAGACCTGTATCTATAATATCGAGACATCCTATCCTATTCATCATAAAATGAGTGGGGTTTTTTTGTTTTTGTTTTTGTTTTTAAAGATTTTATTTACTTATTTTCAGAGAGAGGAGAAAGGAGGGAGAAAGAGCAATGTATGGTTGCCTCTCACATGGTCCTCACCGGGCACCTGGCCCGCAACCCCGGCATGTGCCCTGACCGGGAATCGAACCGGGACCCTCTGGTTCCCAACCTGCGCTCAATCCACTGAGCTACACCAGCAGGGCCTAAAATGAGTGTTTTTAACAAATCACTTTGACCACTTCTGTTAACTCTCTCTTTCACAACAAAAATGACTTTTTAACATGAAATGCAAAGCATTAATCTAAGTTCATTACGGATATACAGTGCTTTCAATCATCACCGTCCAACAGAATTTTCTGTGATGACGGCATTGTTACGTATCCACACCATCCGATACAGCAGCCAGCACTCACGTGAGGTGAGTGAGAACTTGATATGTGGCTACAGCAACTGAGAAAGTGAACTTTTCATTAGCTTCATCTAATTTAAATTTAAATAGGCACACGGGGCTAATGACCGCTACACCGAACAACACAGACTTTAAATTGTCAATGGAATAAAATTTCAGATGCTATCCTTCCAATTACATAGTTAAGCGCTGTCACCTTTAGTGAGGAAAAAAATGACCTAAAATTGCTTACATGATATAAAAAGCACCAGAGAAGCTCAAGGGGATCTTGGTGTTAATTGATACTGACAGTATCACTTTACCTCTTCATTCCTAAATCCCAACGTCAGGCATGTCCAAAATGAATCATTCTAGGGCTCGGACACCTCCCAACAGAATACGAGAATGTGCGATAGTGTTCAGGACACAGTAGGTGTTCATTCTATGATCCGTCCTTCCTCCTCTCTCCTCCCTTTGTGCTTAGGTCACTACAAGTTGAACAAGGTTCAGGCTGACATCAGGACATTCGCAGCCTGTTCCTGTCTTCTAACTAAGCTGCTCACAGAGCAGAGGAACCAATAAACAGAAGGCAGGACCAGCAGATACGGGCTGTTGTAGCTAACTGTCAGCTCCAAGATGTGCAGCCACAGACCCAGTGCATACTTCACTATTTATCAATCTAAGTGGAATTAGGGAAAAAAAAAAAGCATATTCACACCTTCTTAATAATTCTATCTTGGAACTCAAACATATTCCCTCTTCTACTCCCATACCAGCTTCGTTCTTTTCCGCCTACACCTTCCAACGCAGGGCCCACACAGACGTGGTTAACTCCCCCTCGGTCAACAAAGCGCTACATTCTAAAAACACGCTATATCCATCAATCAAGAAGAAAATGTAGATCTCCTCAGAATAAGCTGAAGAACTAGGTTAACAGTTGCAAAACCCTTTATTTTATAATACACTCACAGAAACAGTGAGATTCCTCCAGGGAACATCCTGTGCTGTTATATTCCTTTCTTCCCACACCTTCAGCGTGTCGTTGCTAGGGTCAGGAGGCTCCACGCATACACATCTGAGAAATCGGAACAGGGCGACATTTTTAGGATCCTGTACATTTCATGTTTTTACATTTTATAAAACTGATCAAAGTGGCAGCTTTTAACTTCACTTTTTCTATGTTGTAACGCATGAAGACTAGGAAAGTGAAAACACATCAGAAACAATAGAACGGAATGAGGTTTGGCTTATATAATAAATAAGCCGTAACTAATACAAATGGCAGTAAGGTGCTTACTTAAGGAAACTAGTTAGACACATCCCTTGGGTGGGGGGAGCTACTAAATCGTACCCACTTAATCTCCATGGGAACTGCTGCGCCCTCCCCATCGGCACATGCAACATACAGACTCCCAGTAAAAGTTACCCTCCCAGTAATTAATTCCTTGCACTCTGACAAGCCCCACCTGCTCACCCTCTACTGATCTTAAGATTCATACTTAAAGAAGTAAGTAACAACATAGTTTTTCATCAGGACAAGAGTAGGAAACTCAGTAGGGAGAAAAGAATTTTCGTTCATACCCAGAACTAATTCAACCACTTAAAAAAAAAAAAAAAAAGCTAGAAACACACACACATGCAAAGCAATCTCTATCTAAATGTGGATTTAAAAATGGAAAACTAACAGGAATGTTCCCAATTAGATTATAACTTATTTAAGAAGAGGCAAGAGGCAGAACTTTGGATTCAATCCAGGCTCTATTATTTACTAGCTGTCTGACCAAAGGTAACCTCCACGAGCCTTTCCTCATACATATGAATAATTAAGTAACACTATCATATGGATCATGCAACATTCCCAGCAATTGCTCACAGAATGTTAACTGAACAAAGGATGTTCACAGGTAATTACTCAGCCAGAAGGAAGCATCCCTCTGGCTGGCACTAAATAAAAACCATGCTCCATAGGGTCAAAGGAGCAGCAAAAGAAGATGACAAAAGATTTTTAAAAAATTAAATAGTGCCAGAGCAAAGAAGATAGCACAAAACAGATTCAGCATCAAAGTGTCTGTCACTAATATTTTCAAACAGGTCAGTGTCTTAAAGGAATTTTCATAGCCCTCCCTACCCCGTGCATCAAAGTTGAGAGTGGGCAAGGCAGGAGTGGGAAGGAGGAAGGAGGACAAACATAGAGGGAACAAGAAGGATACAGGGATTTGGACCTTAGGTGGGCAGAAGGAGGGAAGCAGTGTTCTCGTTATTTGTCGGTAACCACATTTCTCCACGTAAGCCAGTCAAATGCAGAATCACATTTATGGAATAAAAATGACTGAATTTGTTCAACTGGACTTATGTCCACTGAGTGCTTTGGTAAAACCTCATCCATAACAAACAAGTCAACCTTCATGGGGCTACTTGGGTAATTTCAGCTAGATATAGAGTGAGCATCACATTGCAAAAAATAAATAAATAAATGCATTCTTAGCCTCAGATATCTCTGCAAAAATACATTTTAACATTAGAGAGAAAAGAAACACTTACGAGTAGCTGGTCAGTTCATCTAAATTGTTGTGCATATTAAATGCATATATTTCTCCTAAATGAAAGAGCTTCTCCAAAGCCTCATAGATGAATATGATGCAAATGAGAGCTGCAAAAGCCTCCTCTGTAAATCGAGTAATATAACACACAAGGCTGCTGGCATCTGTTGCAACCAAAACAATGCACAAGAAAGAAGTCCACAGACCAATACTGGTTCTTAAAGACAAATAGGAAAGCTGATAATCTCTGTTCAGAAAGAAAAATGTGAACATGATCAACATATACACACAGAATAGTATTTACACTTAAAATTTTCATAACGAGCAATAAGAACAGTATAACAACATAAGATTCCTAGAGAATAAATTATAGAGTAACAAAATAATGACCTCCTTAAATCAAATATTTAATAGCATCAGGTTGTTTCAGGCTAAAACATTCTGTTGCATTAGGAGCAGTATTGGCCATGTCCCATTCCAGGCATACCAGCTACTGAGCCCCGAACTGATTCCCACCGTCCACCACCCTGCCGTTGGGAACTGACGCTCCCTCTGATGGCGGCAGCCCCCTCTGTTGAACAGGCCCAGCTGATAACGTTGAGCTCTCAAGATCCACCTTCCTAAACTTCTTTTATAAAACCAGTATGCCATCTAATAAACAATTCAGACTAACACTTTCTTACTGAGTTGAAATTGGCTGACACAAAAAATCTGTATTGCCCCTCAGGTGATTGCTTATCAGTACTCAAATGCATTGATTCTATACTCAAGGTGATTGGGACAGAGATGAGGGGCCAGAGCAGGGTGGACCACATAGTGACACAATATTAAGTATATATATAGATCAGATCTTCTTTTTCAGCTATTAATAATATACAATGTACTTTTGCCTAAAGTCAAAAAACAATACATAATTATACACATACATAAACACATGCAACAAGGAGGTAACTATTACATACCTGCAAAATTTAAATAAAATTTTTTCAAACACTAAAACTGGACCTGTACTCCCCAATATTGTTAGAGGTTGCCCAGCAAACAACGAGTAGGCAATCCCAGTTAATGATGCTCCAAAAAGAGACTCTATTGCACTCTGTTTAAGGAAAAAAAGAAATGAATAAAAGCAACACATCATAAACATATCTCTAACCTTTATGATACATGTAATAAACATCTGGAAAATAAAAAAGACTAATCAAGTAGTTAAAAATATAAAGCAAACAAAACTTTGAGTCTCAACTTTGCATTCTGAATACAGAAGATTAAAAATGCATTTTAAATACACAAGTAAAATTGCTTTGTTTTTGCATATTACAAGTGAACTTTTGACATCAACCTTAATTTAAAACTCAATACCATGAAAGGCAAGGAGGGAGGAATGAATGGAAGACAGACACAGAGGCTTTTCAATATGATCTACAGATGTTTTAAGCCTGTGCTCAGTACAAAGATTCATAATATTTTGAATATTTTTATATATCTGAAATAGTTCATTTAAAAAATAGAAAACATATTGACTACTCAATATCCTGTTAGAAAAAAAAGACTCCTTCAAACAGATAAGAAATTAACGTGCGATCCTATTGCTCTCAAACTGATTTCTAAAGAGTAATTTTCCACACATTTTAAAGAAATTGATACGACAGGCTTAACAAATAGATATCAAAGATAAAAAGCTTAACATAAATAAAATAGATGGAAAACTCTATAAAACTGACAGCAGCCATAAATGAGGAAGTTATTAAAGTGTGGTAACAGAAGATAAAATGAGAAAATGAAAAGATTCAGAGATTTTAAGTCAAAGCTAGTAGCCAACTTTATACCACTACCAACATTACATGCTAACTTCAGGCAATTAGATAGTAAGGGAGCTAAGCTAGGCCACTGGACAGAGGGGAAGGACCGGAAAGAATAGTTTACCATTCTCGGAGATCAAGGTCAAATGGAGCACACTAACAAGAAAGGTAAAGCCCATCATTGCTAAGTAAAAGCAAAGAGAAGATGCTTGTGAGAAACAGCCCCAGGAACAGGGAGGCAGCAGAGCAGCTGGCAGGGAGCAGGGCTGGAGAGCCAGACCTGAAGGGGAAGCCTGGGTCCGACAGGGTGGGAGGCCATGGGCGCACCTGGGACTTTGAGCCCAAGTTCTCTCAGGTTTTAAAGTGGGTGATGACCGCCAGGAGAACTTAATGAAGCAGTGTCTGGGAAACAAGCCTGGCATCGGGCATACAGAATGCACTCAATAAATGGCAGCAATCCTCACCATCAGCAATAAACAGCACCTCCCCAAATCAAATGGAAAAATAATAGTATGCAGTGCAGGTACTATTTAACTATTCGCAGAAAAATAGGATCAAAACAACATACAAACTTGACTTTTGGCAATATGAAAAAGTCAATGTGTTAACAGTCTGTGTTAACTGTATGAGATAAGTTTTTCTTGCCCATAGACACTGTCTGTCCTGGAAGACACTGCTAACCCATTGCGAAATCCTTAGTTACAATAGAATATGCGTATCTACACATGAAATGGTACCTAGAAATAGAAAGCAAAAAAAAAAAAAAAATGAGAAGAAAAGCAAAGAGATGGCAAATAAAGAAATGCTAACAGGGAAGATAGGCACAAAATTCTTGTTTCCCTCCCCAATGCTGTACTGAAAAAGCATAAATGGCCACAGGAAGACCTTCCTTTCTATTCTCAACCCCTCTTGCCACATTTACTGGGCCCTTTACCCAGACCTACTTTTTTTTTCTAATTTTTAAACTGTTTCTATGTTCATTCCCAAACTGCATCAGGTCTTTCCCTACAGAAACCCCAGGCCCACTACCTGCCACCCCCACCCCACATTCAGAAGTTTCTGTTTTACCCATCAAAAGCCCTACCCTTCCCTTCCCCACGTACCTCTCTCCATTGCGTGGCACTGAAGACTCTCCCCTCTAGTCTCTCCTCCTCAAGAACCTGTATTTTGGTTTTCGCAAAATTACATCATCCTGTCTCTCTCTTTAGAGCTCCGATAGGGCCTGTTTCTAATTTGCTGGGCCATTTTCTTCCTCATTCTGACTCCATAAATGTGAGTAACTTCCCGATCTTCCCTCACCTTCTCTCCTTGTAAACTCCCTCTCTGGTTGGCCTCGTCCAGTCTCAGCAAGCCCCACTGCACATGCAGGTCCCCAACTACTCACTTCTTCCTCACCACCACGAACTCCGGAACTCCACCTCCTAATGCCCCCATTTACACTTCAAGTTCCAATAAAGCTTCTGAAGACAAACATATTTCCAAAACATTTTCCTCCACAGCACTCTCACGCTCTCCACGCCTATCACTTCAACTCTGTCAGCTCTACCTTTACCCCGCTCAGGTGCGGCACAGTAACTACGTGATACTGTCCCCTTTTTTCCCTTAGGTTAGGATACTTGGGGGCAGAAGACACATGCGTGTGTGACACATGTCCATGTCCCTCCAGGACCTAAAGCACTATCACATGCGCATGGTCCTGAACAGCAGATGAGATGGCAGGCAGTGAGTGACAGGCAGAGTCCAAGGGCAAAGCAGCGGTTCCCTGATGGTCGCCGACAAGACACACTCCCACAAGGTCAACACAGAACTCGTGACAGCACAGAAAGCAGCTTACAAAAAACACCTTTAATTCAGTGGTTACAGAATAAGGTAAAAGACTCTAAATAAACTGAGTTGAAAGGATATTTCAACTGTCAGGTTTATCTCATGTTCAGCTCATGAAATACTTCAAATAAACAATTATCACTACTTATCTTTGGCTATTTTTTAACCTTTTATTTGTTCTTTTAAAAATTGATTTTTCTCCCAAGAGTAAATATAATTGAATAAAATATACTTAAGAATTACAAACCATCTCATTTAAATGCCATTAAAATGTGTATAAACAAAAAATGTCAAGATTTTACAAAACACTATTCAGTTATGCTTCCCACAGCCTCTAATACAATCTTACCAAGAAGAAAAAATATTAAAAATATTTCATTTCATTTTTAGTATTTCATTTTAGTCGAGAACAAAAGACATAAAAACTTTCAATTCAGTCACATTAAATAATGAATGCAGTTTTCAGTTATACTTTCCAATAAAAAGTTTAGACTACTTTCACACAAATCTAGTAACAGCAAATTTCACGTAAGCACCATTTCAAAATTCCGTTTGCCCTCAATTATGTTCTCTTCTTCCATATAGTCTAGTCCGGGCCTACCCGCCAGGGCTGATGAGTTAACATCACTCACGTGGCTCTAACTAT
This sequence comes from Micronycteris hirsuta, assembly GCA_004026765.1. Lineage (NCBI taxonomy): Eukaryota > Metazoa > Chordata > Mammalia > Chiroptera > Phyllostomidae > Micronycteris > Micronycteris hirsuta. The sequence goes on along the minus strand of PVJI01001134.1, from coordinate 149,769 downwards.
CCTATGATGCCTTACACAGGACATGAAGCAGCCCCAGTGATAAACTCCCCCACCCACGGCCCACCCGGAATCAGTTCCAGTGGTCTTCCCCCACCAGACCCCTCTCCCCACGCAGGCAACACAAGCCTTTTACTCAATTTATAAAACCATTCATCCAGCAAACCAAGATAAACTTTTTTTTCTCTTTTTCTTCATCCTCTTCTTTCTTTCTTTTTTTTTTTTTTTTACATCAACTGTGCATCTTCTCCTGTTCATACGGCTTCCCCATGTTTTCCATAGCAATTACCTTTGGGGGAAGTCTGCTTTTGGACAGGTTAATCATGCTGTGGGTAGACTCTTCAAATAAAAGTATGAATAGTGAGACAAATGCACACAGACACTTGCCTCTGAAGAGCTAAGAGCCTGGCCACTACCAATCTTTGTACTCACTATTCTGCCTTCTGTAGCTTCTCCAAGCAGCCCTCCAAAAGTGATTACAGGAGACATACAGGCACAGTATAGGAAAAGAATCGAGGCCAGGCACTGCAGACTTAATGCATCCTTGAAGTCACTCAAGAAAAAAGGTGCTTTCCTTTTGATGTCAAGTATCAAACCACCAAAAAGCCTAAATAGGTGAGATGAAACTCGTCAAACTGTACACTAGAGGATTCTAGCTATTTCAAACTAAAACTATGGGCTACATAAAACTGCTGGTGTCTAGTGTTTTGTCAACAAAAATTCATAACCTATTTAAATTACAGTATAAATAAATTACAGAAGATACTCATTTAATCTAACCCACTGGCAGAGGAAAGGTAGACCCTCATTAATTTAAGAGACATAAACATCTGTACTTTACAGACTATAGACTGAAAGAACTGCAGGCAAATGATTTTATACAAGTAAATGTAATTTCAGACACAAATGTGCAAGAAAATGTACAATAAAAATAAAACCTAACAACTTATCCATGAAAATATGCATAAGCACTTCTATTAATTATTATCTACATTATAAATCTTAAAGGCAGATGTCAGAAATACCAGGAAGGCAATTATAAATCACAAGCCCCCAAAATACCCTTTAATAAAAATAGAGTATGCTTTGCTTAGATACACTCAGTAGGTAAATGAAATAATTTAGTAACTTTTTAAATTAGTACTTTAATTGCATAAACATTTCTGGTCTGGGGAAAAAAGCCTCATAACTACTGCAGTATAAGTAATTTACTTATATATAGTCAAACTAGTATGCATATTAAGAAGTTTTAATTAGTAAATTTAAAAATCTGTATTTACACATCAAAGCTGTGTCATTTTAATGTTTGGTTTTCTTAATCGGACATCAGATACAGCTAACTTGAAAACATTTTACTAAAATACAAGCTCTGTGAGGGGCGGAGACTTATTCTCGTTCCGTGCCTTTACCTCCAGTGTCTAGAACACTGCCTGGGACACGGGAGGCACAGGTAAATGCTTGTGACAAATCAATAATTCAAAAAGGTTTTGTGACTCAAAAGTATATAATCATTCAAATCCCTGCTGTAGAAAACACACCAAAAAATGGATCCTATGCTTTTAAATGCTTTGAATATTTCAAGCTTTACCCTTCTAACTTTAAGTGAACGGTGAAGTGGATCCTAACCACACACGAGTAGAAGTTATAAGTTATCTGACAGCAAGGGGAATCAACTTGCAATAAAAAAGTGGTGCCAATGATAATCTAGAAAATGAAACTATATCATCAATCAATAACTGATTATTTAACAGCTTATATAAGGCTGTCAGCTGACCCAACCTTAAGATCAATAAGGGCCTTGGTACTCCTCAGTGACTAATCCTAACTCAATTTGAAGTTTGAGGAAAATAATAACAATTGCTAATGTCAGATCAGTACCTTTCGCATGGGGACAATCTTATTCACTGATATATTCACAGAGACCAATGCATTAGTCAACGAATTAATTGTTAGTTTAAACTTCTCTAAAGTTTATAGTCAGCATGCCAGTTGTTATTTCTCTTCTATACAGTACTATTTAGGTACGTAATTAATATCCCTAATAGTGAGTGTGTCTGTATAAGATATCCTGTTTTTTTAAACAAATATTTAAGGTTCAATGTTTACTCCCATAGAGACCACCAGTGGACAAAAAGGGATCAACACTCACATACTTTTCTACAGATTAAAAAATACCATTTCTCTACTTCTACAAAGTGTTTTAAGGCACTGTTTACACCTGGCTATGTTTCTATCCTTTATTCCAAAAATGAAAAACTTCAATAATTTTTCTAACTGGGTTGCCAGAGAGCAATACCATGGTTTAGTTATACTTGTCTAATTTTACATTATCTTATGATATTAATACTCTTTTAAGAGTTTTAAGTCTATGCACACACAAAACAAAAATGAAACATTGGTTATAATTTCTCTGTTCCCATAATTCTCTAACTTCTTAAGGAGAATTATAAGACTATACACATTCTTCAAAAACTTCTTATAAATTAATGTAAATTAACCTACTATTATAACTGTACAACATTCTTAACATATGGTGCATAATATTTTCACTTCAAATTAAATCTTGGTATACATAACCCAAGTATATACTAGTAAAATTATTTTTAAATGCATATTAATTTTCTTTAATATCATATACTTATACAATAAAGCTCATTTTAAAAAATATGTAAAAACGGCTGTATAAAATTAGGTTCGAATATTTGCAAAGAAGAATGTGTACGCCTTTTCCATCAAATCAACGCTCGTCTCCCACGATTAGCAGTACGTGTACCCACCGTCCAGTCCTCTGCAGCTCAGGCCCAGCGTGATGAGCGGCCTCTTTAGGAGTCTCACCCGAGCTGGGGGCAGATCCATTGGGAAATACAGGAATCTTTCTCTTTTCCTGCATTTCACCAAAGAAAAAAAAACAACCACACTTTCAAAATTTTGTTTTAAGAAATCTGAGATGGCATCTTCAATTAGAGGGAGCAGGAGATCTCTTACTGGATATCTATCAACTTAGTGCTCCTAGAAAAAATTCTTCCTAAAGTAAACTTCTTTAAAAAAGCTGTACTTTGAAACAAAAGCTGATATTTATCTATTAATGTTTTAAGTTCATGCTTGGCTTGTTCCATTTTATACTCTAATATCAAATATACTCTAAAACACATTCGTACACACCACTTCAAATTACTATTCAACAACAGGAACATAAATATCCAATAAAACATCTCTCCAACCAGAATTTTTTAAAAATTGCTCATGCTAACTACTGAAAGTATACTTCTTACTGAAAGTAAGAAAAAAGTAAATGCAATTCTTCTTTTACTAAAATACTTCTCTTATGATGTAAGGAGTCCAAGAGTTGTTTGTTAAAGGCATTTTCATTAAAAAATCAATATCCCATTAAATTTTATTACAAATTCAAGAGTACTATTCTCACGATAAAGGATGCCGTCCTGCTCACTTAAAGAGAAGGCAGTGAGCTTTTAAGCTGTTACTTGAGCCTAAAAGAATGACAGAGAGAGCAAGAGAGAAAAAGAGAAAAAGTGAAGAGGAGGAAGAGACAGGGAGGTAGGAGGAGAGGGGGAGAGAGGAAGCGGAGGAGAGAGAGTGAGAGAGAGATAGATGGGTCATCCCAGGAGGTCCCTTGGGTCAAAGACTCTAAATAAACTACTAACTTACACTACCTGGTTTATATGTTGAATATTCGTAGAGTATAAAAACTTACCTAAAATCATAAGGTTACTTGCAAATGTCAAAAATAAAAACTAAATTACATCTTAGATCAAAAGAGAAAGAAAAGAAAATTATGGGATTCCTAGAAAACAAATATAACTATACTGAGAAAAATGAAAGAATAAAATAAACGAATTAAACATCTAACTCAGGAAATGTTAAGAAAAAAAAAAGTCTTTCCTGAAGGAATGTAAAAGGAATAAAAACAGCCAAAGCAGGAATTGAGTTAGAAAAAATGTATACATATAAAAAAATTGATACAAATTTTTAAAGCTACTCTATTTGAAATATACGATAAACCATTAGCTAATCACAACAAAAGAAATGACAAGGAGGCAACTTCACAAACTGAGGGAAATTTAAAAAAAAATACATTTGTGTGTGTGTGTGTGTGTGTGTGTGTGTGTGTGTGTGTGTATAATATAAAAGAGCCAGAGTATACTGTACAACTCTATGCAAATAAATGTAAAACCTTGATGCAATGGGTAATATACTAGGAAAAAAAATTCCCAAAACTGACACCAGAAAAGAGGGAAATCAGTACTATAATTTACTAAAACTGACCACAGAAAAAAACAGAAATCTTACTCAAACCAATTTCCATAGACTAAGGAAGTTATTGAAGGCTATTACGCAACAAAAGATTCAAGCTCAGAAAATTTTACAAAAGAATTCTTCCAACTTTTAGAACCAAATTATTCCAAGCCATTCAAAGTTTTAAGACTACAGAGAAAGGAAAACTAAAAATGTGTTTTTACAAACCAAGTATAATAATACCAAAACATAAAAACTGCACACAAACCTATTACACCAAACTACTCACAAGACGCAAACAACTTAAATAAAATCCTAGACGTAGACGACCAACACATTAGAGTCCAAGTTGGGTTCACTGCAGTAATGCCAGAGTGTTTTTATATTAAAGAATCTATTAATATGATTTACCATAATAATTGGTAATAAAAATTCATATGATCATCTCCACCGATGCTAAAAAACCCTTTAACAAAATTCAACATCTACTTACATTAAAATTTTCAATGAAATAGAAATTGGGGTCCTTTCTGAACATGATAAAGTGTGCATTTTGGTCCCAACGTTAGTAAACTTAGAGAAACACTAGGAACACAGTTAGAAACTAAGAAATTTCTGTATAAAGTCAACACTATTAGAGATTTTAGTCAATACAACAGAAAACATATCAGAGGTATAAGAATTTTAAAGGGAGGGATTAGAATACTGCAGATTATATGACGGAAAATTTACAAAAAATAAGAGAATTAAAGGTAGTAGGATAAAAAATATATACAGCAGCAAACAGCCTTCAAATACATAAAAAGTAACAGACAATATAATTGACCAAAGACCTCATTTACAATAGAAACAATAAAGATTTAAGTACTAATGAATACACTCACCAAGAAAACTGTAAAGCATAGACAAGAAGAGCTTTATAACATTCCTTAAGGACACAAAAACTGACTTAAAATAGAAAGACAAGTAGGGAAAGATCTACCATGTTCTTAAACAGATTCAGTGTCATAAAGATGTCAGTTTTCCCTTAGTTCATTTAGAAATTTAACTGCCATCACAATTTTTTAAAATCAGGTTTTTTTTCTGTAAATAGGAATCTGATTTTAAAGCTTACATATAAAAAATATGGAAATATAATCAAGGAAATTTAGAAAAACAAGAGTAAGAGGAGTCAAGAATTAAAATCTTCCATTTATTAAAATATACCACAAAGCCTAAAAAATGAGTGTGGTATTGATCCATGAAGAGACACACCAACGGAAAAGAAATTCTACAGAAAGACCTGAATGCAAATGAAAACTTAGTAAATTAGAAAGGCCATATCGCCAACCAACAGGAATAATAAAAAAAAAATTTTATTAACTTTTTAATAAATTGGGAGAACAAAACAGCAATTTAGGAAAAAAGTCGAAGGCATACTCCACATAGTACAACATGATAAACTCCGAAGGCTCAATGTACAATTTAAATGTACAAAAAAAATAAATATGGTGGTGGGCAGCAACGAACAAAATATATTCAGAGATATTCAACTGCACTAATGGCAAAAATGCAAAGTCACGTCACATTAAAATACCCAGTGCAGGAAGATGAAGCTCTCTCTCAGACTAGCAAACACCCAGAGTCGGACAACACGCTGTCGGTGAGGCTGCGGGGACACGCACGTCACTCACCACCGCGGGGGTCCATCACAGTTCACGCGGTAAGAAGAGACTCTGCTCGTTATCGGCTAAAATCATAAACTGCCATGTGAGCCAGCAATCCTATTTCTGGGAGTTTACCCCACAGCTCTATCCGAGTAGGACGCACATGGCCCATGAAGACCACGACCTGGTGTGTAACAGCAGAAGTCTGCCCACAGCCTGAGCCCAGGAACAGAACACACTGTGATATATTCAATAAAGGAATACAGCAGAACCGTGAGAAAAAAATGTTTCTATGATTTTTTATGTTCAGATCACCAAGGTATACTGTTATTTTAAAAAAGGCAAGGTTCATAACAGAACACATAGTAGATTAACTTTTGGTAAGAAAAAAAAAATAAAACTATGTCTTCCTATTTCTTTGCACTGAATAAGAACTCCGAGGAAAACAAAGACCTACAGCAAACGGGGAGCCATGGCAGGTGGGTGGAGGGGTGAGGATGTGAAGGGGACATTCTGGGGCACGACTCCTCCGAGTGCTGTATCGACTTCTGATTTTTAAAAATGTATGATGTGCTCAAAACATTTTTTTTACTGTAACGCAAAGAACTGCAGACGCTCACCTGAGAAGGAACGCTTTTGGGCGGCTCTATCCGTATGGAAGGATCCCACTCTCCTGGAGGTAGGACAGTTACTTGATCTAAAAATTCATCAATTCCTGATAAGAGGTCATTTCTGTCTTTAGCTTTGTAAGCTACATCATGGAAAATCTAAGGGAAAAAAATTGAGCAAAAGAATTTCAAAGTTGAAAGAAAAGTCTATACACAGTAAGTCCACTTCAGATGTCACAAATGAGTCTACGATGAAGATGATTACTTAACCTCTTATCCCACGCGTCTCCACCCCCCCCCGACAACAACTATAAAAAATAACTCACTATTAGTATTATCACGTGAATTAACAATAACACACAAGAAAACAGTGATGTGTTCAAACAAAGCCATTTTTAAAAACATAAATTTTTACATGGGAAATACTCAGCGATTCATTATCAAACAAAACAATACTGTAGCATGTCTTTCCACTCCTATGATATTTTAATGTCATTTATCCTAAACCAAGAAGCATGGATATACAATTTTACTTAAATAAATAATTTATTTGATCACTTATATTTACTGGATGCCTACTATTTGCCAGGCACAACTCTAAGCACTTAGGGCAATGGACACAGATAAGGCAAGGTCCCTATACTCAAGAACCTAGGGGGAAAGACAGTGAAACAGGTTAATTCCATAAATACATAACTACGGGTCACAGTGAATGCTCTGATAAAAATAAAGCAGGGTAAAGGAAGGTCTCAGTGGAGGCAACACTGTAGGAGAAATATGAATGAAATGAGGGACAGCTCCATGCAGAAGGTAGAGTTGGGTGGACATGGCAGAAGAGAATTCAGGCAAACGGAAGACCAACTGCAAAGGTCCAGAGGCAGAAGTGAGCGTCACACATCTGAGGAACAGAAAGGAAGCTGACGTGGCCAGAGCAAAAGCGGGGAGAGAGAGTATAAGTTTTAAGAAGTATGCAGAAGCTACATCAGGTAGACTCTATTAAGACAATGGTAAATATTTTAAGTTTAAACATAAATCTGTATGTAGTAAGGTGTCACTGACACATCTGGATCAAGAAAATAATATATTCAAATCTGCATGTAATTGCTAATGTAGAGGAAAATACTGTAAGAGAAAGACTCGGAAAGTCCACATTAACAACCAAAGAGAAGAAGGTTAAGAGTGTAAACCAGAGACATTGAAGTGGAGATGGCAGATGAAACGCAAAGCACGTTAACGAGGGAAAAATCAGTGGAATCTGGTGACTAATCGTTTGAGAGAGGACAGAGAAAGGAGGTCAGGTTCAGAGAGTTGGGGCTTCAGTGACCTTAGGGACACAGGGCAGAGATGTCTGGAGCCTGACTGCATGCAAAGCTGTCTCCCAAAGAGAGAGAGAAGTCCTGGTCAACTAGGTCATGGTCAAAGGTGAAGTTTGCAAACAGAAAAGAGAAACTAGAGAAAGAAGGGGGAAAGGCAAAAAGGCAAAGTCCTGAGAAAACCCACAAGAAATGATATCCTAAAATCCAGAATAAAGAAAATTTCTAGAAAGTGATCAACAGTTTCAAATGCGGAGGAGAAAACAAAGAAAACACCACAAAATATCCACAGATCCTGACAGAAACATCTTGAAGACCTTTAGCAAAGGCAAAACAGTTGAAGAATGAATAGGAGACACACCTGAAACTTAATCAGTTTTGCTAATTAATGTCACCCCAATAAATTCAATTAAAAAGGGGGAAATATGAGATAAAATAGTAAAGACATCAAGGACAATTTTTCAGGCTTCACTATAAAGAAAGAGAACTATAATTTAGCATATTATACACTTCGCAATCAGTGTCCACTTCGAAGGGCACTTCAGTTACCTCATCCGTCATCAGAGTGGCTATTGATCTCCCGATTTCATGGTACTGTGGTGCCTTTCCTGCTGGACCCAGTAACAGAAACAAAAACCTAAGAACACAGTAAAATACACAGATTTAAACACAAACAACATACACACATACATCCCAGCAATCATTAAGAAAAATCATTGAAGTATAAACCCAAAAACATTTAAGACCGCTTTATCTTCCTCCCACACCCATTACTATAAAAAGTTGACATCTCCACTCAAACTAGAGCAGATCACAAAACTAAGAAAGGCACTGATAATTAACTTTACACTGAATTATTACTCCCCATCTTCCTTAGGGTGAGACAGTAATTAAGGAACTGAGTGTTTTACATTGAAAGTTCCCATCTTCTATATCCTTGAGTTAACAATTTTTTCTAGTCTGTTTGACAAAATAAATAAATAATAAATTAGTGAATATCAAACCACTTAAGTACTTAAAAGTAAGGTTTCCCTAATAAAAGAGTTAAAGAATATACACAAAAAAATCCAAAATCCCTCAAATGATTTGATTTTTTTATTTATTTATAGTGACTAAATAAAAATGTTTAATTTCCTACTTAAGTCCTTATTAACACAACAGGAAAATATTAATATTTATATTTTTCCAAATTAGGAAGTATTCATCTTCCTACTTTAAGAATTTAAACATGACAGCCCTGGCTGGTGTAGCTCAGCGGATTGAGTGCAGGCTGGGAACCAAAGGGTCCTGGTTCGATTCCCAGTAGGGGCACATGCCTGGGTTGCAGGCCAGGACCCCAGTGAGGGCCATGTGAGAGGGAACCATACATTGCTGTTTCTCTCCCTCTCTTTCTCCCTCCCTTTCCCTCTCTCTAAAATAAATAAAATCTTTAAAAAAAAAAATTTAAACATGAATCTATGGAATTGTTTTTCTCATTTATCTTAATACCACACCATTAATGCACACCTCAGTAAAGTATACTGAAAATAGGCGTGTACATTTCAATCAAGTTGCAATTAACTCTTCAGATTTACTATTATAAAAATAATTTTTTTAAAAATTTAAACTATTCTCATTTAGAATTAAGTTTATACAGTCAACAGCTAAAGAACTGACTACTCCTCATAACACAGCCTGCTAATTATTCTTATGGATAGTACTGCTATTTTAATTTTTGCACGTAATGTATATATTTTTAGTTCCAGAAAGGGAGATCATTCTTTTATCCCCTAATAGTCAAAGCATGAGGTGCAATGACGATATTAATAAAATGACCCTTTACTACATAAAGGAACGTTCTTTCAGCAGGAAAAAAAAAATACTTTCAGGCGTGAATGGAAACCACCTCTCTACCTGGTAGGGACAGGGACCTCAGTCAGTCCTGAGAGCAGAACAGCAGGAGACAGTCTCACAAACGCGATGATGGGTCTTTCCAGAAAGTCCACTTCCCCCACCAGCACATTGGATGCTTCGGCTCCCGAAGGAATCTTTCTCATGAAATTCATATCAACCTATTGGCAAATAAATAATAATCTTAAATAAAATCTGTGTGGTGTTTATAAAACTATTTAAAGGGAAACGGGAAAGAAAAGATGCTTTTAAGACTAGCATTTGCTAATCAAAACTGGTGATCTAATGGATGAATAAATGCCAAAATTCTTACAAATACAAAGAATGGAGTAGACAAATACAAAAAAGCAAGCAAAATACATCTATGAAACAATACTCCCAACCGTTTTAACTATGGTAATCTTTACTATTTCAGAAATCTAAATCATCGAACAGAGGAAGCAGAGAAAATTTTCAATGAATATAGCACTATTCATCAAAAACTATTAAGGACAAAAATATAGTTTACAAACTAACAACGGCTCGTGAAATTATACACAGTGCTAAAAAAACTATTTCATAAAAACCTATTGATGAATCTTAGAAATGAATTAGTCCCTTTGTATTTTTTTAATAAGTCCTTTTAATTTTAAAGAACTCTGGGCATTCCCCAGTATTTTCATTAAGTGGAAGAAATGCTTTTTATTTTTATTTAAAACTAAAATAAATAGCCATGACTGGTATACATATATGGCAGCGCCATATAATCAAATTTGGTAGTCTGTGTATAATGACGAAGAAGAGGTTACAAACATAGTATTCAAGCACGGGAACTCCATCATTGATAACGGCTTCACACAAGGCACTAAACAAGCACTCACAGGGCTATCTATTAGCAATAAAACCAGCACTTACAGCGGGCCTCTTGAGTCCCACACCCAGTGTGCCACAACTACAGTGCCAGGAGGCAGACTCCTGCCCAACAGGAGACAAGGTGTACACAAGGATAGGCCAATTAAAAAAATTACAACTGTGACAAAGGAACAAAAATAAAAAACGGCAGCTGCCATGTCTAGAGGAGATCTATAATGTCAATCATATTAACGTATTCATTTAACAAGAATAAATTGCAGTTTCATTCCTGAACACTTTTCACTCATCTGAAACAACAGGAGCACCAGTGAAAACAGAACTGAGTTAACACAGAGGTGAAAGTGCGACAGCCCTTTTGCACGGTCACTATTCCATGTGCAGGGCTTTTTATAATTGTGCAGCGGAAAACCCAGCAGAAGTTACATAAACACAAACCACTTAACCATTTAAACTCGTTTCCTACAAAATATGATCCATACTTTGCATGATTAAAGACTGAAGAGAAATAAATCTTATTTGAAATAATCACATTTAATTAAACGTCTGACATTGGATACAAAAATATTAAAGCATTGAAAGTATCCTGTAACGAATTAATAGCACTAAATTAAAATGGCCACATAGAACCAATTGTGCAGAAGCAGTACTCATAAAATACGCCTTAAACTCAATTGTTATTTGAACTTGCAGTTTTTTGCCCCCCTTTTTGGAATATTCCTTTTTCTATGTCACCTAAACACTCATCTACCAAAATTCAAAAGTCATTTCACATTTTTTTAGTTGGTTTAGTTGGTAGATGGTTCGGTTGAGATACAGGAGTTGTTTTTAAATCTACGCCTTCACTGCCTCATGGGGAAGCACTGATATGCTTCTCAGGAACATTCCAGTAAGTCCTGACAGCGTAAGGCAGCGATTCTAGCCGAGGAAAGGCGGAGTCACCACTACCGCTGTGCTGTCATTCCCAGAACTAGTCTTTCTAGAGGTGGCAGCTCCAGAACAAGTGACTGTGTTTCAAAAGCTACCGAAGTTTCACGGTATCTATGAGTAGGTACAGATGAAAATACTGTTATTCACATATTCTGAAAGAATTTCTAAAATTAGTTAAGATACAGTTATATTCGAGTGCTCTGAGACCGCCACCTTTCTCACAATTTCTGACCTTAAATTAACCCATCACAAGCAACACAGGCAGATTTGTAAGCACCTGCCTATTAAAACATTACTATAATCAACGCTAATAAAAGCACATTGCTAGCCATCTTCTCAGTGAGAACGATTAGGAAGATTCACAGTTAATGAGGGAATTACCTTACTGAAGTCAACAGTACTATTTTCTCTGCTGCCTCCACCTCCATTACCTTTCGTCTCTCCACTCTTACTAGTGTCCAGGTTTCCAGGTGCGGACTGTGGAGAGGCCAGAATACCTGTATTTAAGAACAAGTAGATTCCAAGTTAGTAAGGAGAAAACGCGTTTTGTAACCTAATTCTGCCCATATCCTGAAAGTGACGGTTCATTAAAAGCAAATGTGCAAGGTAAAAAAACAAGAGTGCCAAGTGTTAGTACCAAACCAGCAAGACTAGAATAACATTTTAAGCAATCATAAAGCTATACATTTTTAACATTTACAACAATGTCATCGGAATGTACAAAAGTGGTGGCCTTTGCGGAAAGAAAAAGAGTGAGTAGGTGCAGAACCACAGAGGAGGGAAGACTGAGGCTGATCACCACTACAGGTGCTCAGAGAGCAAGCACACTTCCAATATACCTGACATACATGTGCGCTGTGCAGGTTAACGATGCCTAACCACACTTAGCATGCTTGCAGCAGTAACAACATACATTTTCTGACAAATACTAAATGTAACTCAGAAAATTTAAGATCTGTATCAACTAAATGTAGGTTAAATTTACCATAATCTTCCATAGTCATAATAGTTTCCTCAAGAATTTTCATTTCTGTTGAGAAACATTTATGTGCTGTCTACTAAAAGATACAACTTTACAATAGCAATATTTATTTATAATATAAATACAAAGAGTAAGGTTTTTTTTTAATCAAACAGATCAGTATTGAAATAAGCACTTTCTGCCACTTTTAAGCTATGTGACTCTTAAGTAATTCACACAATCTCTAAGATCCAGACAAACGTGGAAAATCAGTCTGTCTGGATTACAACAGACAGATGTATGTTCTACAAAACTAGCTCGTTTGGATGACAAACGATGTCTGTCCCAGCATCACTGCACTTACTTCAAGTGACAGTCGGCAGCCACACCGCACAGCAACAAAACAACCTAACACCACCCCACACCATGCGACCAATTGCTACCACCATGAATTCCGCAAACGGTTCAAATCTCAAAAATTTTAAAGTACATCACAGATTTCTACAACACCCAAGATTTCTAGTTCAAGAACACAGAACACTATGTACCACAGGAGAAAAGGCACTGAACTGAGTTACAACAGACTGGCCTGACTTTAAACTCTGCCACTCACACGGCATCTAGTGACCCAGAGAAACTCAATTAAACTGCTGGTGGCTCCCTCTTATAAACCTTATGGTTAATGTTGGTCGATAAACCCAGAATTTTAAGCACCACACATATTTGATGCGTCTAAGGAAGTTTTCATCTTTCTAGAATATAACGTACTCTAAGTGAAACTAAGTCATTCAGGTTTGGTGTTCAAACTCAGTGAGAGAAGACCTTTGAGATCTCCACTTCACTACTGATTATCTAATGCGGGATGTCACTGCGGCCCCAGAGCTCAGTATAAAAAAGCATATCCAATCTATTTAGCCACACACATGCTCATTCTCTGGAAATGTTAAAGAATTCTGAAATAAAATATCTCCTAAAACCTAACTCACTTTTCAGCATTTTAGCTTAGCACAGGGAAGTTAGTAAGATTCCTCTTCTTTGACCTTTGTCCTTGAACTCCCAGAACAGAATCCATTCCTTTAGTATAATACAGGCCCAAGCAGGGCAGGGGAAGGGGCGGGTGTGACTAGTATTTCCAGTGGTTTCCACCAACTCCCACACAAGAAAATGACAAATATCATTAAGGCCCTGGCAGCAAGTGCAACAGAGCATTGCTACGTATATTCTTGTAACTATTAAAAATATTCAATCTGTAGATGTATAACGAAAGAATACATATGCAGTTTCCCCCAAACAGTCCCAGCAAACACATTTTGGAGAGAAGAGTGGAAGGAGGAGAAGATTATCAGGGACAGTAAGGATAAAGTAGGAATGGGAAGAAGAAGTGATGGGAAACTAGATACTGTCAAAACGAGAAGGTGTGACCTGAAGTCACTTAGCTCACTTGGCCATCTTGAACCTGCTAAAAACACCATGCCAGGTACATATCAGTTTTCCAACATTATCTTCTCTACGTCATCCTTCCTCTTCTCAATCTCAGCTAAGCTAAAGCTGTTTTCTCGATCAGTAAAAAAAAAAAAGAAGTCTCTTGGCTCCTACAAAAAATTCCTACTACTATACTCAGCATTCAACAAGTAAATTCCCCAAAGTTAAAACTGTCGTTAGCACAGATAACTCAGGACAATATTTCTTTGCTTTAAAAAAAAGAAAAAAAAAATATGTGAGTACGTGTATATACAAAAGCAATAGTGAGGTTCAAACATCATACTAGAAAAAGATACATCAAAGTTGTCAGAGTTTTCTGTCATTAAAAGTTTGAAAAGTAGAAGCCGTTGGCACACTGGTTCACAACCTGGACAGATATTTGTCCCCCAAGAGACACCTGGCAATGTCTGGCGGCATTTTGGTTGTCACAGCCGGGGCGTGCTGCTGGCAGCTCGTGAAGCAAGGCCAGGGACGCTGCCCGACGCCCGGCAGTGCACAGCGCAGGCCCCCACGATAAAGAAGGGTCCCGCCGCAAAAGTTAACTGTGCCAACGTTGGGAAACACCGCGTTAGAACAGCAACTTTCTACCTTTTTCATCTCATGTCACACATAAACTACTGATTAAATTCTGCAGCACACGCAAAAAATATTTTTTGCTGCTATGACCAAAAAAATTGGTATAATTTTGATTGCTTTACAAAAATAGATAATAATAATAATAATTACCTACCCTTTTTGCTCCAAAGTGACTTTTTAAAAAATATGCTTTGTATATAAGAATTTCCGGTATCAAGAATTAACCAATCAGAGACAACCTTATTATGCAACATGATCGTAAGATGCAATTCTGTTCCATGACCCACATGCAAGTATTTATGGTTCGAGACAGGGCGTTCACACCGAACAACTATGGTTGGCTTGGCTGTTGTCATTTTTTTGACAATCTAAGGGAGAAAAAGTCAGTGCCTCTGACTAAGGGTCAGGTATGCATGTTTTAAAAATTCTTACAGCACATCAGTTGAAAATAAGAGTTACAAATAATAAAAATGAGTTTACCTCTTTTACATATAATTATTCACAAAAAAAAGATAATAATAATGGGAAGCACCACATTCCTTCTCACTGTGGGTATGCACAAGTAATGACCCATGACACAAAAGTCTACGACATTAGGCTCTCCACTTCGTCCTCATTTACCATACATCAGACTTCAAGGGAACTAAACGAGAGTTTCTAGGTGCTTAAAGCATCAAGGTAATTAAACGGGGAATAATATATAGTCTTCTACAGCAGTCTTCCTAAACAGTAATTGTGAGCTTTCTCTTGTCTTTAGAAACTCCCTCTCTTCCTTGCTGGTTCTTTATAATTAAGAGGGATGATTATTTCTGAATAATAATCTCTACTTTTTTTTCCTGATTTTAGTTCAGTTACCTCATTATTACACTATATCCTTTTTACAAAGTAGTAAAATTTACAGTGAGTAACTACACGATATCGGCTCAGTTACAGGTAGATCTTGGGCCAATTCCTCGCTCTGGTCATTTATGGTACGATCTTAACATCTCCGAGTCCCAGTTTTCTTCATTTGTAAAACAGGGGTAATACCAAATAACCTCATCAAACTGCAAGGAGACTTAGAAACACGATGTGTGAAAAGCACATACACCCGTGCGTGGAATAAACTATATACAAGGGGAGCTGTAACTCCGATCACAATTAATGTTATAATGCTTTAGCCACAAAGCTTCCATTTTTTAACTTCTAAAAGCGTGTCATTGCCCCGGCCAGGCGGCTCCGTTGGCTGGAGCACCACCCTGTGCACCAAGAGGTGGCAGGGTGAATCCACGCAGGGGAGGCAAGTGATCAGCGCTTCTCTCTCACATCAACATCCCAATGCGTCTGTCTCTTTCACTCTTCCTCTCTCTCTCAAATCAATAAACACATCCTCAGGTGAGGATTAAAAAAAAAAGTATATCATTTTTTGGCAACAACAATGAGCTTTGATTAAATGTGCCCAGCATGCTGGGATACAGCCAATAGAGAGAGCAGGAGGCCATCACGCAGCGGGAGGAGCACAGGGGTCGTCAGGCAGAGGACCTGGGCTGTCACTCACCAGTTTGCACGATCCAGGGAAAATTATTTAGCTCTTCTGAGTCTGAGTTTCTGAAAATACTTAGATGCACCTAACCTGCACAAATTTTTATACCAATTAAATAGGCTAATTTAATGACTATCACCTGCCATTGAAGTGTTAGGTATTATTGGTATTATAGAGAATTCCATGTGATTAAAAACACTAGTTAGGATTCAAATACATCACACTAATGCTTGACTATAAGTAAAATAGTCACTAAAGAATACTTTACATGAATTGGGCAGAAATATATGTAAAAATGTACAAATCATTAATATAAAAAAAGCAAAATTTTTCATAATACATAACCCTTAAATAAGTTACAAAACTTCTGTCCACTAAGAAATAATTTTTCTAATTCACATACAAAAATATACTCTAGCCACACTATAGGGACTCTGGTCTTAAAAAGTTCAAGATAAATTTGGATTAAAGGTAGACATGACATGAATTAAATAAAGGACAACTAAAATCTATTCCAAAATATAATACTAATCTTGAAATAATGATTCCAGGCAGTCACTGAGGAACATCAATCTTTTAAGGGAAAAATGGCAAGAAACATTCTACCCTATTGTTGTTAGGAAAGTCAAAACATACTGCATTCATTGGTCAAAAGCACCAAAGAGAAGATAAAAGGCACTTCACCTCTCTATAATTTATGTACAATGTGTTCATTCACGTTATGAATGCACAAGAAAAGCCACCGTTTTCTACAAATCATGGCAAATTAAAAGATTACGTACACAAACGTCTACGTTTTCCTGAGCCATTCAAATGCCTTGACCTGACAAACCTCAGTGAGAATTTTTCAAAGGGCTTACGTTATGGTGCAGTCTTCTTTGTAGTCTTAACTTCAAATTTTTAATAATTCTATCATTTTCTGTAATGTATTATAAAGAAAAAAAACATGCAGAAGTCAAAATAAATCATAAGCGTCATCTACAAATGCTGCTAAAGCTAGGTGCTACAAAAGGCATTCCAAGTGCAAGTGACCCAGAGGCAGAAAGCGCCACACATGGAGGAGTTTGCATAGTTGCCTGGAGTTATGTCAACATTTTCCTCCTTCTTCTGCTCCTGGCCTTTCAGTGCTTCTAAGTCTTCCTCTGGCGGATGAATTACTACTGTGGGAATATCGTCACTGGCAGGAGAAACCAGTAGTTCTGGGACCTGCGGCTGACTCTGTTGGGAACTTCTGGAGGTCAGGCGACTGGTGCTAGGGCTAGAAGGAGGGCTGTTCTGAGGGGTGGGCACTGGGGTGGTACACCTCGAGCCTGCAGGGGTCCCGGCTCTCGAAGAAGGAAGAAGATGACTGAGAAGAAGAGATAAAGGCGATTCTCCTCTCAGTGAAAGGTTTGAGGCAGACAGACCTGTTCGCAAAGAGTGGCGGGAGGCTGAAAGGCCTTCCCCTGAGACAAAACAAATAAATGAAAAACGATGAAGTTCACTGAAGAAGGCAAATAGAAACACACACAAAAAAATCAATTTACACTGTAAATTGCAAGCTTTAAAGATCCAACATTTCAAATTCATGCTACCAGGGCTAGCATGGCAACCAGGTTTTTAAGTGTTAGAAAGTCACTGAAAAATTGCTTAAGCTACAATTAGTTCCCTGAAGATATAATAACAATAATAATAATAAATGATGCCACTGGCTTTTTAAAAAAAGAACAATATCAATGCAAAGCTGCTGGTTAAATAAATGATAAATATCAAATAAGAACATAATACAAAAATCTAAGACCTAGAACCCCAAACAAAACTTACCAGCACTAACAGCTTATTTTACTGTATTTGTCCTATACTGTACCAAACCACCACAGATAATTACCTCTCACCAGAAAAGTCCGTATTAACAATATTAGTAATTCCTAACTTAAATCTAATCTTTAAAACAATAAGTCAACAGTACGTCACCTACTCAAAGTTCTCCCAAAGTAAAATTTGAAAAGATTATACAAGTTACAGTAATTTTTTTAAAGAAAAACATGATCAATTTTAAAGAATACATATTCTTGAGCTCTCTAAAGATATTAATAAATATCCTAAAGTAGGCTTCTATTTGTAATACAGCAGATAAATTTAAAGGAACATGGACAACATTTACTCTAACGAGATGAGCACAAAGCATTTCTCACCAACAGCAATTATAATGTCTAGCGTACTTCGCAAGGTAATGTACACTTGTAGTTCAAACACCTATTCTACGAAGTGTATCTTAATGAAATTACATTGTTGTTAGGAAAATGAGACTTATAACAATCAATCCCATATGATCTAAGTCTAAGTAATCAAAGCTACATGCTCAAGAGACCCCAGAAATATTAAAAATAAAGATAAATCTTCTTCAACAACTGCCATTTAGTGGAGAAGTAAGCTCCATGCAGGAACGCTGTTAAATTACAATATAACAAAATAACAAAATTCCCATGCTAAAATGGCATTTAAAAGAAAATAGCCATTGTCTTATGATTAAAAGGAACCAAATTACAACTGGAAAATAATCTGGACACAGTGTACATGAGAAATAAAGATTTAACAGGGTCTTCTCTCTGGGTAAATAAACTCATTTTACAAAAGTAGAAAATATGTGATACACAAAAGATGAAAATGAGAGGCAAAATGTGACCGAGATGGCTAGCTTTTAAACTGAACTTAGAATACTAAGAGATTTCTTTTATTCTTAAGCTTCCGTAACTATACAAAGTCACAATTTAAAACAGAGTAAAAATACTTTCTTCTAGTGGTCAAATGCTCAGAAGAAAATGGACACAAGTATTTCACACTGAGCTGCAAACAATGATCACTGTCCACTTTAGATACAGTATTAAACCCTGTCACCTATGGCTGTTTGCCTGAAGAACACTTCAAATCCATTTTATTATTTCAGGGACAGGAAGACGCTGTGGCCCATCCCCCACTCCTCTTCACTGTAATCCTCATAAGCCTTGGGTAATAGTAGGAGCTAGAAGAAACAGTGACCCTCACAAGCAACTCTAACCTTTGCGCCTGGGTTTCCAGAGTCGCTGTCATCAGCTCTCTATGAGAGCCAAAATAGAACCCCAATGATGTAATCCTCTGCTTTAAAAAGAGCAAAGGCAACACCTCTGAGCGTCCCAGCGTTAAGATAGTGACAAAAGTAAATGTCTAAAAAGATGCACTTCCCGTATGTGAGTGTGAGTGGAGGGCAGGACTACGTAGGTCTGCGCCCCATGTCACCCCTAGAATAAGACAGGAGCAATCATAAAAACTTGCGCAAATTGTGTAAGTAAATACAGATCAGTGAAATCAGTAAACCAACCCAAAAACACTTGTTATGCCCATCAAATAAAGTATATTCAAGAGATCCAAAAAAAAAAAAAAAACCCACTAGGAAAAATCTAACATATATCATAAGGTTCTACCCAAGATTTAGAATTTTTAAAAGGTTAAACTAAATTTATAGATCATAATTTATGCCTCTTTCAACAACTACACAAGAATTTTTGAACAGAAATAAAAAAGCAGGAAGGAGAAGTAATCCAGGGTTAGAGTGATAATGTTTAAATATTACTGATACTTAAGTGTGCTATATTAATAGAGTGAATGCTTCAAGTTTTTATTCAAATAATTTCTAAAGATAATCCTCTCATGAAACAACAAAAGACATTTTAGAAATAATATTTTGAAATACACAAAAAATACATTTAAAGAAATAGAAAAAGATAATAAAATGACCTATGTAATTAATTATCTGGAAAAATCGTCTTCCTTCCTGCAAACGCTAACTGCAATGTACTGGAGTGCTGTTAGAACGGAAGTGTTAGCGCAAATCGGATGCCACAACTTATCTCACCATTCCGCTCAAGCAAGTGAGGGTCAGAATGTTTCTTGCCTATGTCTGCAAAAGACCGAACAAGGGGGATCCGACTGGTGAACCTCTTCTCGTTCTGATGATGGTGTCTCTTCAGAAGAGCTTCTCTGACGTTCTCTCTAATGGACTCATCCAACTGGCCGGAGGCTATCATGTTGTCCAGTACCATATCTAGTCAAAGAAAAGATAAATAAACAAACCAACCAACGCACACTTAGATAAAACTGTAAGGGAAACCGTACTAGAAAAACAAGATTCTTACATATCCCTGGAAAGTGTTGTTCTTTTCTAACACTGAATAATGTATGCATAAAGGTAAATATGAACAATTATCTTACAAAAATGAACAAAGTACACAGAGACCCTCGTATTAATACGTATTATTATTTTAAAAAAGACAGCTGTTCTACACTTACAGCCTCCCTATAATTGAAAGTGCTTTCCTGATAATGGATACAATCAATTTTATTAAACTAAATATTCAATAATACCGGCTTCCTAAGAAGTGAAGGTATTTTATTGCTTCACCTCATACTTTTCCCCAAAACGGTAGATGAATATCTGGACTCACTCATTTAAATCATGTAACTATTTACTGAGTAGCCATTATGTGTTGGGAATGTAGCAGTTAACTAAGCAGATCAAGTTTTTGCTCTCCCTCTTCCAGAGGCAGAACAGCCAAGGAACAAACAGATAAAAGATCATGACGTAATCAAGTCTAGGAAGATGTGTGTGGGGGGAGGGGGATGGGGAGATTGATGGCGATGACATTTTATCAGTTACAGTGGTGGCTGGACTATTTTTAATTTATGGAGCATATATCGATATTTGTAAGTAGTGCCACCAGAGATGAAAGTGTTAAGCTTTCAAACTTGTATGATTCCTCTAAAAGAAAACTGGAGGGGATCAACCTAGTGGGTTAACTGTGACACTGACACAGTGACCTCAGGCCACCGTACAAGTGACGGTGGTTTATACAAAACGTACTGAAGTATTACACTGTGTTATGTGATCATCACAAAGCCAAAGTTAGACCTGTGTGTTCAAATTTCAATACTGCTAATTCAAATTTTCCTTCATAAAGACAAAAAAAGTAAGGACTTTTTGTGATAATTTTAAAGGTTTGCAGCATGCAGTCAAATCTAACAATCTGGTTCTCTTGAAGATCAAATACTACAGATTTTTTTTGGTTTTCCATGGGAACGATGGATAAAGGTAGTCACCCTATCAAATTCATTACCACTGAATTCAATATTAGTTTTGAGCAATTACAGCTAATAGTGAAATAGCTTTACCACAGGTGTCTTTTTCTACTTTGTCTCCACAGCATCTTTCATTTCCACGGTGTAAACTATTCCAGTAGAGTCACTGGCCTGACTTGCTTCTAACCACTTCCTAATCCAAAGCCACCCTACATATTCCTGCCAGGATGACCTTCCTAACACACACTGGATCACACAACTCTCCAACTTAAACATCATTCAAGAGCCAAACTGCCTACCAAATAAAATCCAATTTCTTAATCCCATAATTCAAGCCTAGTCACAACCCATCTCTAATTTATTTTCCAAACCTGTCTCTAATTGCTATTCAAGAAATCTGTGTATTCACACTGAATTTCCTGAAATCACACCTGTCTGTACTTTCTAAACTTTCCTTCCTTCTCTTCATACTCCGTAGATCACTTTTCTCCTATACTAACTGCCATGTGTGCCCATGTGTTCAAAGTTCTATAAGTAAGTTGTACAGTTAATGTATTTATTCTGTAGATCTTCCCCAGACACCTTCATCCAGAAAACAGAGAAACAGAGAGCTCTTTCCTCCACATTTCCAGAAAACTGACTCCATATCTAGCTTATGATTCTACTGACTTTCTTCCTGATACTGCAGTTATGTCTAATCTTCTAGACTCCAAACTTATCAGAGGCAAAAAGTGCCATTTATATGTCTGCTCTTCACACTGCCCCACACTGAAGGGAAGCTCAAAATACAGTAGCTAAATCAATGACCTAAAATTCTACCGTATCTCCCTTACTGAAGTATCTCTAATTTCAGTACAACTTAAATATAAAAGCGTCAATTTGCTAGGACCTGCTATTTCATCCAGGGTGCTTGCTCGCATATCCAGCATGACCGTGCCATTGAGGATGCAGCTCCTTAGTTCAAAGAGACTGTGCAAAGACAGAGTGGCCACGTAGGGTTTACTCCACCGGTCGCCACCATCTTCGACGTCCTCTTCGAACTTCAGCCATCTGAAAGGTATAATGTATAAAAATATTTTATGAATAATGATATTTTCATTGGCTTATTTTACTATGATAAATGTAAAGTTGTTCTTCTAAAGAGAAATAAAGATCACTACCCAAACAAAATTTGGCTACAGAGTTTTACAATTCCCATATTTTGCTGTGTATAATGCGCACATTTTTTGCCCAAATTTTTGAGGGAAAATAAGAAAGCGCATTATGCATGGGTAGAACTAATTCCGTATCACATTTTGTTTTTACTGTATTCTGTAAACAAAAGCTTTTTTTCCTGAAAGTTGGGGCCAAAAACGTAGTTGCACATTATACATGGAGACACATGCTACACGGCAGAATACAGCGGGCAGGCCGTAATCTTCCACTGCTAATCTTCTTTTAAACTTAACATGCACAAGATTTTGATTTTTCAAATTTGTTTCTATAATTAAAGACTTATGAAAATCTCTAACATGACTCCGTTTGCATTACGTTAGTTGTAATGAATATTTACGGAAACAAATATTGAAAATAAAGAGAAAAACTAAAGATAATTTCCAGACATGAGGAAATTCTCTGCTCATTGTTTTAAAGCAATATATATCTGTAATGATAATTTCAATTTTATATTCTCGTTACAAAAAGAAATCCGGTAAAGCCACAATCATGCAAACCACCGAGACAGCGTTCGTTACCTGGCAGTTTCTTTCCACTCACACTCCTCCCCGTCTCTGTAGCACAGCTCGTCCATCTCCGTGAAGAGGTCGTGGGGAATGTGCTCCTCGTCATCGTCCTCGGTGCCGAGGATGAACTGGACCCTCTGGGACGGCGTGTCTTGACAGAGTAAGGATTCAAATGCACTCACAGTTTTCCTCAATTCATTCAAAGATAAACTCACAGTTTTTGAAAGTGTAATCCTTTGGTCAAAAATATATCCTCAAAACTCTTTTATTCTTAAAATACTATAATTCTGGAAGGAAACAGATGCATCCATCCAGGGGGAAAAAAAATCACAGAAAGATCACATCCACAGGTGAGAAAGAAAAATTCCATGTTAAAAATAAATAAGACTAATTTTGTAACTAACTGACACAAACACAAACAAATAAAAACAAGCACCATCCAAAAACTTGGAACACTGTGCTCAAAGACAGGACTTTCTCTTCACTAAAAATACATGGAAATGTTGGATTATAAAGAACATGAAAAATATGTATTTAATATGTAGCTAAGTTCAAGAGTGAAAAAAGAAAATTCCAAGTTCCAAAACATATGGGAAAACCCAAAGCTAGAGGTACACTGACTTTTCCTACCATCACGGAGGCACAAAGCTCTTAGCAGCTGAGGTTAGGGAGGTAGGACAGACACTGTAAGAAGGAAATACCCCATTCATGTGGCATCTGAATCTAAACCATGTAGTAGAGGATCCCCAGAGATATTTGCATAAATTCTACTCCAGGATAGTCAAAACAAACTAGCAAACCACCACAAGCATCAATTAAAAACAAACTCAAATTCTACAAAACAGGAGAAGTTAGGTCAAACGCAAAATTGACACTTAAGTAAACAAACTTTCATGCACTTGTAGATGCAACATAGTGATATTAGAACAGGTTAAAGAGTAAATTAAAAGGAATTATTACAGGAAAAGACAGCTCTAAGGAAATCAGACAGAATGCATCAATGACAAACAAGATAAAAAACACAAAAGGTTAAGAGATGCGAACAGAATAAGGTTGAACAGAAAAAAATTTCAGAAAGAGGACAATATAAATGGGGAGAAAGGAAAGAGAAAAACATATCTGAAAAATTTCCAATATGCATATGACATCAGTCTGCATATTGAAGGAATACCCTTAGACTTATGCAACACAAAAACATACTATGATTGAACTTCTTAAAGTTTTGAACCTTATTTATCCCCAAGTAAAACTTCTGGTGCTACTAAAAAGTGGTATTTTTTTATTTTAATTTCTAATTGTTCATTGTGTCATTGTGTATAAATATAATTGATTTTGTATCCTACAACCTTGCTAAACTCACTTAGTTCTGTAGTTCCATAGATTGCTTCATATTTGCTACATACATAACCTTGTGTCTGTGAATAAAAACAATTAAACAATTTCACTCCTTCCTTTGCAATCTGTATGGCTTTAATTTCTTCCTTGCCTTATTACACTAGCTAGGTTCTCCAGTACCATGTATAGAAGTGACTGGACAAGACATTCTTGCCTTTTTCCAAATCATAAGAAGAAATATCCATTTGTTGTTGCACTTTATGCATTCATTGGTTGATTCCTGTACGTGCCCTGACAGGAGAGCGAACCTGCAACCTTGGCGTTCTGTCAGGACACTGCTCATACTAGCTGAGCTCCCCAGGTAAGAACCCCCTTGGTCTCTTAAGTTAAAAACTGAAATCACTGATTTAAGATCTTTCTTCTTTTCTAACATAAAGATTAAATGCTGTAATTTTTTCTCTAAGCACTGCTTTAGCGGCATTTAACAAATTTCTGTATGTAGGCAGTTTGCACATTACCATGCTAAATCAAACCTGCACATATCAGAAGCATGCCCTCATATGGCCAATATTTATCTCAGTTACTGACTACACTGTTTTTGTCTTCATGAGTTCCAAGTGTTTCCTAATTTCCACAACAACTGCTTCTTTAACTTTTTAGTTATTGAGAAACATCTTGTTCATTTTCTAAATATTTGGGGATTTTTCTTAAGATCTTTCTAGTTTACTTCTATTGTGGTCAGAGCATATCCTTCAATCCTTTTCAATGTATTAAAACTTGCTTTATAGACTAGAATATGATCTCTATTGGTAAATGTTCTATTTACATTCGTAAAGAATGCCTATTCTGCTACTATTGGAGACTACTCTATAAATGTGAATCTTAATCTGATAGTGAGTGCTATTCAGGTCTTCTATATCAGTGTTGTTTTTTTGTCTACTTGCTATATCCATTACTGAGCAAGAAGAATTGAAATCTCCACTGTAATTGAAAATTTATATTTTTTTCTTTTTCAATTTTATCAGTTTTTATATTTTGAAACTGTTAATACAAGTATATACATTTAGGGTTGTCACATTTTGATTTCGGCAATTTGGTTGTACGTGCCTTTGTGTGATTCTTTTCATACTTCTTCTCCCTGGGCTTTGTTGAGCTGGAGCGCACACACGCTTCCTAGGACCCACAGCGTAACGAGGGCCCTGTTGGGCCACGCCGTGCTGAAAACACAGCGACTCCCATATGTCAACTCGGAGCGATGTCTGGGAGGAGCAATCCTCCTCAGGCTGCACAGCTATCGTTTTTCTGGTTCTTGCCTGGCCCACCTCTCAGCACCACTTACATCAGCGCTATCAACATTTATCATCAGGTAACTTTCTCTTTCTAAGGTATGCTTTTTTTTTTCCTGACTTCCTCTGTCTTTCAGTACTTCTATATTTCTCTACTTTTAAACAAAACCCCGGTCCTTTTATAAACCATACTATCAAACCAGAGCACTCTCTCACGCATAGATAACTGAGTAATCCGGCTGAGTGAGTAAGATCTTCTGGCCAAAGTGTTTAAAAATAAAATAAAATATTCACTCTCTTTCAGGAGTGTCAGGATTCCAGACATTTGTTTATTGCCTATGTAAATAATAAAATATATAATAAAGAAAGGTAAATAGAACTTTACTGAATTGAATTTTAAGTGCCAAGACTCAACTTTTACAATTCCAAGGCTGGAATACAATGAAAACAAAGCTCCTTACTTTTGTCATTTATCCCGAGTATATCTTAACCTATAAACTAAGTATTTTTCTTGCCCTGGCTGGTGTGGCTCAGTGGATTGAGTACTGGCCTGTGAACCAAAGGTGCCAAATCGATTCCCAGTCAGGTCTCACACCTGGGCTGCAGACCAGGTCCCCAGTTGGAGGCATGTATGAGGCAACCAATCAATGTATCTCACATATCAATGTTTCTCTCCCTCTCTTTCTTCCTCCCTCCCTTCCCATCTCTCTGAAAATAAATAAATAAAATCTTTTAAAAAATAATTTTTCTTCTTGTAGGAAAAATACTTAGTTCAATTGATATTCTTCAATGCATATGTGTCTAAATTATTGAAGACATGCATTTTTTAAAAGAAGATATTCACTTTTTTAAAAAATGCTTTCCAGTGAAGAATTTTATTTTCTTAATTTTTTTAAACTTCTTAGGTGGTGGCTGTTTGATTACAGTTGCCCCAATTTTCTCCCATTGCTCTCCCCTGTCCCGCCCAACCCCCCTCAGTCAGTCCCCATCCCGTGGTCCTTGCCCATGGGTCCTTTACACGTGTTCCCCAACTAGCCCCTTCACCTCCTTTCCCCTGTTACTCTCTCCCCCCACTCTGGTCACTGTCAGATTGCTCCTTCTCTCCATGTCTCTGGTTCGATTTTAACTGTTAATGGAGAAGTACAGTTTTCTTTTACCATAAGAAGGAGATTCCCGTCCATCTTCTTTATCTGATTCTTTATCTTTTCTTTTCCGGTGGTGATGCTTGTGTCCACGATGCCGATGACGTCGACGACTCTCTTTACTAAATGGAACGTGAACACCAATATATACTGCTCGATGACCTGGCAAAAGGTTCAGAAACATATTACTGGTTTTCCAAAAGGGAAAAGAAGTGATACACACAAAACCACGCCATAACTTACTCCGATAAAAGAAAATTAGAGATAAATTCACATAATTAGAAAAGCCAGTCTCCTGTTACTTCCCTCATCTTACAGAGCCCTACACAAAATGTTAGGGCAAGGGCTAACACCACTGACTGATACCCACACCAGCTACACAGTCACTTGCGTAAGCATTAGTTGGCAAGTCTAGAATGATACTTTGAAAAGCAGAGCTTGGCCCTCCTAAAATCACACTATGTGGACATGAATTTATTCCATCTACATGTATGGCCAATCCCAGTGAGTCAAGGTTCTTAAGAGATATGCTCTAATGATAATTAAATACTTTATATTGGGATATTTGTAAATTTTTACAAATTTCTTAAAAGTTCTGAAAATCTCAAATCATCAAAGTCTAAATTACTGAGGGCTACAATAAATGTAAATGTTCCAAATACTCTAATTAAAGGGCAGACATGATCAGACTGGGAAAACAAAGCAAATACACTAAGGTTATGATATAATTTTAGGATGGAAAAAGCTACTGCTGATGTTGCATTATTCTGAGTTTGTACTCTGACCAACAACGTGGTTACGAAAGGCAATCTCTGCTCTTGCCCACTACATAAAACTGACTCAGGGAGCAAGACAGCTAGCTGCACTGTGTCAGCTACTAAAAAGCATGAGATTGCTTTCTTAAATAATTTTAACGAGGTTCCTGTCTAAGCTGTGTTGAGTGATAGGGGTCATGGGCTATAAATTTAACTAATTTGCAACTAGGCAAAAGCCATCTGGCATAGGTTCACTTTTTGCCTTTATGTACAAAAAGGAACATAAAAAAGTAATCTGCTGAAATATGAATGGTGACGTCATTCCTTTCCTAATAAATTCCGTTCGCTGGTCAGAAAATGACTACCTCAGGAAATTCAAGATCTTCATCTTCGGGTAAGATGTACAAGGACAGTCAATCCTGATTATTCGTGGATTCTGTAATTTGCAAATTTGCCACTTGATAAAATTTATCTGGAACCCCAGACGCATGAGGATGTTACAGTCATTCACAACACGCACGGAGCAGCGGAGCATTTCTGCTGCCCGACACACGCTCCCACCTAAGGCTGCAGAAAGGTGACACATGCTGACTTCGTGAGGTTGCCACAGTATCCATGTCCGTAAAGTAAATGATCACCTTTTAAACTAAAAGACACTAGGCCTATAAAAACATATTAAGCCACAATCATCTAAACATCTCCCAGTACCTACCACTCTACCTAGTTCACAGTAAGCATTAGATGAAGAACTGTAAAAAATCAGTATCAGTTATTTGAAAGTATTTTACCAGAAAATCCCAAATTTAAAAACCAATTATAAAGGGTTTCTTTA
The DNA here is from genome assembly GCA_004026765.1 of Micronycteris hirsuta. Lineage (NCBI taxonomy): Eukaryota > Metazoa > Chordata > Mammalia > Chiroptera > Phyllostomidae > Micronycteris > Micronycteris hirsuta. The sequence continues at coordinate 121,579 of PVJI01001134.1, read as the reverse complement.
TGGAATGATGGAAAAGTTCTGGAAGTAGAGAGTGGTTATGCACAACATAGGATACATACTAAAAACAATGAATTACATGCTTTAAACTGGTGAATTTTATGTTATGTAAATTGTATCTCAAGAAAAGTGAAAAAAAAAAACTGTCACAAAATTCAGTGAGCTAACAATTTCTTTTCAGTGAAACCATTTTCTTGTGAACACCACAGAAAAGGAGAAATTAAAGAGTCAAGTTCATCACTGCACTGGAAATTACAACATCGTTACCCCAATTAGTACTAATGGGTTTTGGCACACAAGCCCCGATGCACCAAGACAAAAATGAATATTACGAGTTAGTAATTTAGCATTAAATAAATAATTTATTCGAGAGTGTGCAATTCAGACAAAATAATTAAAAACATGTTAGAATCCAAGGGCTGAAATATCAGGCCACGTGAGGTTTTTTCTCGTTTTTCTTATTGCCCCCACAGTGTTCTCACATAATTTTTCTTGCACCTTTACTTTTATCATCAAAGGCCTATTTAGTCAAACTCTGAAATAAACTTAATCTCTCCCTCAAATGTCATACTGAAATTTAGATATGTGCAAAGTGTGCAAAGTTAAGGGGTTTTAGCGTAACTAAAGGAAGCCAAGAAAGAGTGTCAAGAGCCTCTCTTCATGGTCTAGGTCTCATATATCTGACAGACAACATTAAATGGTAAGTGATGGATTAAATATTATCTCCACACATTTGAATTAATGAAATTATTGCTAAAATTTTAACTTCCACAGTCCCTGTAATTCACAGAATCTAACCACAAACTTCTAGGTTACTGAGGTTCTTTCTAGAAGCCCTAATAAGTCTACAGACTTTAAAGGTCAAATTTAAAAGACAGTTTCTTTTTTTTAATCTCAGAAAGTAAATATGAAGAACACTTGTGTCTCTTCTCATGTCCTTTTTACAAGGCACAGATTGGTGGCCCCATATGACACCAGTTTTCACAGGAGAGTTCAACAATGTGGTCTCAAAAAGCCCCCAAAATAAGTCTACCAAAACATTTGCCACGAACATCACTTTGACCAAGTGTTCAAGGTTAACATCAACAATAAGTCATGTTGATATCATGTGTCCTCAGATGTAATGCGCTGAGAATAGCCAGTCACTTCTGTGGTATGTTCCTCAAACATCCATAATCTTGGTCTATAAATATGATAACATTAGACAAACCCAAACTTCAAGACATTCTACAAAGTATTCAACCACTCCTCTTCAAAAAGTCAAGGTCATGAAAAACGAGGAGTGACGGAGGAGCTGTGAGAAACCAGAGGAGACTACGGAGACATGACAACGGAAGGGGTGACTGGATCCTGAACCGTTCATCTGGACCTTGGGACACAGCACATCACTGGAAAAACCAGTGAATCTGAATAAAGTCTGGAGTTTAGGACAGAGAATCGTTACCAAGGTTCATGTCTTCATTTTCATAAACTTTATGCTGGTTACATAAAATGGTAACAGAAAAAGCTGGCCAAAGGGTACACAGAGCACACTCTGTACTATCTGTGCGACTCTTCTGTAAAGCTCAATTTATTTGAAAAGAAAATGAACACCACCAAAAAATAGAAGCCACTTTCTTCTGCTTAGGGAAGAAAGATTGGCAAACAATTCATCTGCACCACAATTCTATGTTGAGGTTATTATAGCCTTTTAAAAGGTTAATGTAACAGACCTATAAAATGAGTATTTAGATGACAACCAGTGATAACTGTGGCTTTTATTAGTCCGGTACTCTAGTTGGTTCATAATACAAATTACCCAACCTGCTAGAAATGAAAACAATAACAGTGTTAACTGATTTTGTAACTGTGGCATTTCAATTCTCCAAGTTAACTAATGGTAACCATGGTGAAGCTTGTGTGATACGATCGATGTTATGCCTACTTTCAACAAAGTTAATTATCAGAGAATGTTCTATTTGCAGATATAGGTAGTGGTTACATGATTGTTTACTGAATTAATCTAAATTCTATTTAGAAAGTATAACTGAACACCCCTCTCAGTGTATGCTCTACCTCGCAACAAAAAAAATACTTCAACAAATAGTAGGTAAATCTAAAAGGACACCAACATTCATTAGTAAATTACCCTGCTAAGCATGGGTGGTTGTAAACAAACTTACTTTCTAGCTCTTCTTTTTCAAACTTGGTGTTCACCGTTGAACTGGTTTTACCAAGATCCACAACAGCTTCTTCATCAGGACCCTACAAAGAAATTATTTCCATTGGTTCATAAATTAACATATAGTAAGGACCTACTACTAGGTGCATTATTTGAGGTAGCCCTAAAATGTATAAGACTGCCTTCCTATTAAAGAACTAAGTTTTTATTACAGCTAACTGCATTCATTTTAAAGTATGCTTATATGCTCTTTTTTAATCCACAGAGGACCATTCCAAAACCTCATGGTAAGAACTGAGATGGCAAAGATGTTTAATTGGTGTTCTATGGAAGTTTCTAAGTAACTGGTACAGATGTTCCCTTCAACAGCAAGACCCTCCAGCTCAGAAATCAAAAAACGTGTGGGGCGAGGGGGCCCTTCGATGACCCATACAGAGTGCTTTATTTTTTACTCTTTGCTCTTTGGTCCTCTAATTAAAAGGAAACACTTAATTGAGCTATAATAAGACCAGATTATGGTTAAATGTAAAATTGTCAAAAATGAGTCTATAGACTTAACATGAGCACCACTTTTCACTGATGAATTAACCAAGACCCAAAGTTGTAAAAACTTTTTATTTATACGAAGGAAAAGCCACGCTAAGAGTTAACCCATAAGGAGAGTCTAAGTTTAAGTTGTATGTCTTCCTTCATAATTCTATTCCCTTCTTCAGCTCAACAAGGGCTAAATATATTTATTGTAAAATACGGCACAGATTACTTCTAAGAGAATAAAACCCCCTCTGAACTTCTAATTTAACTTTCAAAGGAGCATTATAATCACCATTAACTATTATGTAATTATTATGCACAAGATTCTATGCCATAGATGGAGACAGATGAACAAATTCCCTTCCCTCAGAAAGTCTTCTTCATTTTCAGTTGTCATACACTCTGTACCTTTGCCCAGCATCGGTCTGCTGGGGCCGGGCAAGGAAATATTCAACCTCGCCGACCTTTAACCTTGCAGGGCGGCACGAAGCTTTGAACCTCCACAAGGTGTTCCAACAGATGCCCCAGACTGGGTGGGCAAGGGTAACAAGGAAGACACCACCACCACTTCCAACTGCTCTGGAAAGTCCATTCCATTTCACGTGACAAAGGCTAGCGGGTAGCACACCAGGAGCAGGGAGCAGTGGAAAAGGATGCTGCTGTCCTTAGTCAGGACTGGGAGACACTGGAGGGAGGACATCCATGCTTTTCAAAGCTATACGAAGGCTCTGAGGAAGAGCTGGCTGATAGTAAGCAGGGCTATCTGAACTTCACAGGCAACGACAATCAGCTCACGGAGTCTGTATTGTGTGTGCAGTACACAGAGGAACCTAAAGTACGGAACCTCATTCAGCAAGCCCTTCCCACCAGGATGCTCCCATCCTACAATGCCTCTGCCACTGAGTCAGAGCAAAAGATGAATGCAGGAGAAGGATGGCCCAGGAAGAGGCGAGCGAACCAGAAATGAGGAGAAAGGGGCTGGGACTTTGTGAAGGGGTCGATGACCTGCAGAGCAGGCAAAAGGGTGGGCACAAAGGAAAAGGGCGATGTTCTGGATCAGATGGAAGCAAAGTACTGCCAACTTTCCAAAGCAGGAGAGGAAAACCCCAGCTTTCAAGAAGAAAAAGAAGTCATCTACTTTGTTCTCTTAGAAGGTCCTTATGCTTCAATTGGTAGCTTTTTAGACAACAGAGATGACTGGAGATGAGAGAATTAAATAATACTAACATCAATTATAACACTGTTGATATTCCACTGAACACCATCTTTCTAGAACGAAGTTACTTTTCTACCCATCCAATTAGTCTTTTCTTAATTTTGCAAGGCAAGCTTCCAACCATCCCGTTTTCTCTGTGGCTCCTCTTACTGCCTGGCATGTCCTCCAGCACCGAGAGCAACAGACTAGAGTGGCACACAATGCAGTTAGTTCGCTTCTTACCCCTCTCAATGTCCAACAACTGGAAAACCAGTTGTTCTAGAAAGGGTCAAACAGGAGGTGGGGTAAAATGGTCTTTTAAAATCTCTTCCCATTTTTGCTCTATGTACTTTTGTATATAGCTTTTCTCAGTGTATACAGACTAGATTCATATACAATTTTCCTTGCTATCCAGACTCTCAGTATCCAAATTCTCTCATCTTTAAACTCGGGAACTGAATCCATCTGATTGTGTTTTAAATGAATTCCATGCCATCCAAACACTCACAATTTGCTACCGAAAACTCAGAACCAGACTCGTATATTAGAGAACACAAATCTCTTGATATCCAAACTTACTTCTTGAAGGTTACATACCCAAACTATAGAATCAAATACATTTGGTTATCAAGTGGTACTTGTATACGACTCTGTATGATTGGTGTTCAACTTAATATAGGAAATTCAGAGGGAAAAAAATGACTTGCTGAGGCACCATATTTAAAGAAGTAGGAAGCAGGCCAAGTAGACCATGTGACATAGTGATTAAGAAAGAAGACAGAAAACAGTACGTAGGTTAATCCAACTGCCTTATGCCATGGAAATCATACACCATGGAAATGAGGAAAGGCTGAAAACAGGAAACAAACAGCCCTGACTGGTGTAGCTCAGTGGGCTGGGCAAAGCAAAAGGTCAGTGGTTTGATTCCCAGTCAGGGCACATACCTGGGTTGCGGGTTTAGTCCCCCTTCTGGTGCATAAGAGACACAACCAATGGATGTTTCTTCTTCACAGTGATTATTTCTCTCCATCTCTTTCTCCCTCCCCTCCCCTATCTAAAAATAAATCTTTTCTAAAAAATAGGAAACAAATAAAAACCTACAAAAAATTGTAAGAATGGATAATTACTAATGACCATCCACTAAGAGTGCGATACTCTAAAATCTTTATTCAACTTTCCTTCAATGACTTATGCCGTTTAGTCCCTAAACATCCACAGGTACAAAAGACAACCCGTCTCCTAAATTAAAAGGGCAGAAGCTGTGTTATCCCAAGAGGCAGCACACGGTGTATTTTAAAAAGGAGTAACTGCTCCCATTCTATACTTTCACCTAGCAAGAACAATTGCCAAGACAGAAAACAAGACAATGCACTTATCTCTCACCCCTAAACACCACCACCAAAGCCTTTTATTTCTATGCAGGCAAACTTACATGCTTAGATGTACTAACACTATCAATCAGTTAACACTCAAACATAGCTTAAAGTGGGCAATCTTACAATATTTGCTTATTTAAAACACTCTTTGACCTCTAAACATCTATCATTAAAAAAAACCTTCCAATATGTATAAAAAAGGCACATTAAAACAAAAAGGCTGTCCATCAGCACATCCTCTTATGGTCCATCCAGCTTCTCCCATCAGACACTATCTGTGCCCTTAGGTAAGTCATTTAACTTAAAGCCAAGTGAGAATATTACTACACTGTTATTATTAGTTTTCAATGAGAATGTGTTCATGTGTAACTTGTAGAACAAACAAAAGCTAAAAATTTAACGTCTAAAATTTTAACAACACTAGAACTGTAAAGGGGGGAGGGGAGAAGCATCTTCATTTCTCTCTTCTCTTAAAAACTTAGCTTTTCAATGACTGTGAAACATGACTCAGACAGGCAGTCTGCAACACAGGCGAATATTAAGTAGGACACAGGACTTGGCCATCCTGACATTCTACAAGTGACTCCACAGAGGACCGTGTGCAGGGTGCAGATCGCTCCATATTGAAAGTCTCTCATAGCAAGGCCACTGGTGTTTCAATAGGGCGAGGCATTTCTGAAACAAGCATACTGCATTTTAAATCCTATCATTTTTGTATAATGCTTTAAGCCCTATTTCTAAATATAAAGTTAATACACTACACACAGTAAATGTTTGTTTTTTAAAAGTACCGTAAGTAAAAGTACTATGTACAAAAATACATGTAACATCAAACATTTTGAAGGATAAATGTCAAACTGTTATTAGCACTGGCACCAGGATGACTGGGAAAGCACCGGGAAAGAACACAGGCGGACGATCACGGAGGGTTCAATTTTGTGGTACAGCAAATGTTTTAATATTTTTTAAAAGAATAAATTCAAATTTAATCCAGTAGGTCAGTTACTTTTAAATCTGCATCTAGGAAAAAATCTCTACCTCATTTTTTAACTCCAAGAAAATAGTGGAAAACTAATAATAGCAACATCACAGACAACCCTTGACATCAAAATGTTTCCATTCTTAACCTCAGATAAGGGAGTGAATCCAAGCCAGTGCTTATAAAATGTACCTAAAATGAAATAAAGCCAAGGCACTGGGAAAACTCAAACACACGAAAGAATGGAAATGCACCTAAAGTATATAAATGCAAGATTGATCACTCTAATCTTAACCAAATTATGTTATCCTTGGTTTCAAGTTTCTACTTATAAGGTAACTGCCCTAGCCTGGTGGCTCAGTTGGCTGGAGCACCATCCCATACACCAAGAGGTCATGGGTTCGATCCCCAGTCAGGGCACATACCTAGGTTGTGGGTTCAATCCTGCTCAGGGCATGTAAACAGAGGCAACTGATCAAAGTTTCTCTCCCACATCAGTGTTTCTCTTTCTCTCTCTCTCTCTCTCTTCCCCCTTCTCTTCCCTCTCTCTCCTTCCCTTCTTCTCTCTCTAAAATCAATAAACATATCCTTGGGTGGATTAAAAAATAATAAAAAATTTAAAATTTTAAAAGATATTTAAGATACAACAAAGAAAACAGGTTTAAGAATTATCCATACATGATCACAGAGAAAGTTTAAACTCTCTGTATATGAAACAACACACGTGCAAGGTTATTTATTACAGCTTGTATCTATAGCTCATGTACCAGAAAAACTCCAGAAACAAGCCACGGACCCCTTACTAGAGAAATGGCTACCCAATGGGGTAACAAACAACCAAAAAAACACGGACATTCTCTGTGCACTGGCATGAAACAACATCCATCACCTACCACAAACAAAACCCACATCGACACCATGCTACCTTTTATGTAAGTCCCCAGAACAGGCACATTTAAATTTCCACAATGAAACAGTGGAAGGACATACAAACAGTAGAAAACTGGACCTGCAGCAGTGGAGGCAGACTCCCGGATGCCATCTTTTGAAAGCCACTTCACCCATCTGTCTTCGTTTCAAATACGAATGAGAGTCTAACACCTGAAAGACCTGTGTGCTGGACACCATGTGAAAGGACCAAGCGCAAGGATATGACCCACAGAGGATGCCCACACTGTTACTGAATCTGAATAAGGAAATTATTCCATTTTCCTACAAAAAAATGTTCTCTCATCTACCATATAGCCTTCAAACTAGATCAGAAAAGTCTTACAAGTGCAGAAACAAATACCTATGAATTACCTAATTAAAACCTATGTGAAGATTTAAAATGTATCCCAAAATAGCAGTATGGCTGTATAAGAGATTTATTCTGGAAATGCATGCATAACTGTCTAGGATAAAACGCCAAGATGCTGCAACTAACTTTCATAAGGACTGAAAACTGTTATTACTTTGATTTTGATACATTAAACTCAGACACACCTAGAGAGTTTGTTAAAATTCAGCTTCCCTTGCCCTATGCTAGAGATGCTGGTTCAGGAGTTACGATGGAGCCCAAGCACCCATATTTTTATTAACCTTTTTATGCGATTTTGGTGCACACCAAAGTTTGAACACATCTTTGGATTACATTGAAGACTTAAGTCCCACATACTTAAATTTCTCTGAGACTGCTTCATGCCCTTAATCATTTACAATAGTTAGGTCTTCTTGGGACCACTCCCACTTCATGTACATTGTTTTAACTCTTCAGAAAAAAATGTACATTCCAACTCACAAAAAAATACTGAAAGTTACTACATATTTTCACTAATACAAATCACTGCAAATCTATACTGTTCTAAAAGTTGACATGTATGTCAGAATATTTTATACAAGATGCTTAGGGCAATCTATCAAAATACATACAAATAACAATATTGTCCCTCCAAAATATGTTTCCTCTAAATAACCCTAATTCCTAACTCCATTACCACCTTATCACTAAGAGTTGAACTGAATTATTAGAAAGCTTAAACTTATGGGCAAAAAGCCTAAGAGTAAGGCAAATAATCCTGTCTAATCCAGTTAAAGGGAGAAATAACCAATGACTACTGTTTCCTACAATGAAAAGCCAAAGAACAATATTCACGGTTTCTAAAGAACTCACTTGGCATTTTTGGATCCACATATTCACTCTAAAATAAGCTGAAGAAATGTAAAGGGTATATGGAAAATTATTGCAAATTTTAAATGTAGGCAATCATGTGACTCCCACAGGGAAAAAAAAATGTAAAAGCCTTGTGAAAAATACTTTATCACCAGACACAGCGGGAACAGGATTGATTCAGACATTGGGACAAAAAGCTTCAGAATTTTTTCTCTTAAATACCATGTGATCTTACTTATAAGAGGAACCTAATGAACAAAATGAATTAATGAGCAAAAGAGAACCAGAGGCATGGAATCGTGAACAGACTGACAGCTGTAAGGGGGGGCGGGGGGGATGGACTGAAGGAAGGTGAAGGGATCAGTCCGAGAGCATATATATGAAGGACCCATGGACAAGGACCACAATGTGGGGACTGATTATGGAAGGAGGTGGCGGGTGAGTGGAGGAGGCAAAGGGGGAAAATAAGGACAACTGTAATAACATAAACAATAAAATATTTTTTTAAATATCATAGTTAAAACTAAAGATAATTTAAGTGTTAAGAAAGTTTCATAGTTGAAAAAAATCAAAGAATGAAAGGGCAGAGAACTCAAAGAAGTATGAGGTATAAAAGCGGGTAAGTGATAGCCAGGATTGTTAGTGACAATCAATCAATTTATTGTCAGATGCTTCGCCACGAGGCACGGGAGTCATGGGCAATGGAAAGCCTCATCAAGGTTCTACCTGAAACTATAAATCACAAATATCACTATTTCTCTGAAGAGATAGATGCATTCACTCTGAGTTCTAATTCAGTATACATATGTGGCAAACCATATAGGAATCACTTATTTTAGGATTATCAAGTATGTAAGTTTATTAACGGAAATGAAGACAAAAACATATTACCAAAATGGCCTTTCTTTAAAAAAAAAACTATACATTTTCTACACATTTTAGTATAGAAAAGCACAGGCATTCCACACAAAAGGAAAAAACACGGACAAAAATCCAGTAGCTGTTTTTCAGGAAAAGCTGGTCCAGGACGTGCCCTGTCAAGATTCCCCATCTCCAGCCCGCGTGGGGTTACCAGTAGCTCGGTATCTTCAGGGTTCTGCTGCATATTTCTACTGAAAATCAACAGGAGAGAGCCAGGAAATCCCTCAGCAATATGGTCTGTTTGCCTATTCTTCCCCTAGAAAATAACCGTGTTTCCAATTAATTCAATGGACCATGAAAAAAGTCTCATTTCCTTAAAGACTAGTCATTAAGGAAGTTATCCATTCATTCTACAAATATTTACTGAGTACATACTATGTACCAAGCATTATTCCCAGTACTGGGACTGCATCAACGGGTGAAAAACTGTAACATAATCAAATGTCCACTTTATCATTTAATTTACAAGTAAGATGTGGCTCTCCACAAGAAATGCAGATATAAATGAATTTTCCTTTCCATTCCAAATAAATAAATTAGACCTCACAAACTCAGTTGCAGACATATCTTACTTTTCCAGTCCAGTTTTCTCATTTTATAGATACGGGATAGATAGACAGATACACACACACACACGCACACACACACACACACCATGAGTGTGCCCAAGCACGCACAGACACACACATACAAGTGACTTGCTTAACACTTACACTGTTAGTTGGCGAAAGAACTAAAATTAAAAGCCATGTCTCAAGTCCCAGTCACATGGGTTCTTTAACACTAGACAATAAACCAAGGCCGCCGTAATTCATGCTGAGAACACACAGTAATGTTTTCACAGCACTTATTAAAATGTGTCATCACCTATTTATGTGAGCACTTCCTTAACTGTCCCCCAGTCTGAGCAGGAAGTTCCAGGAAAGGAATGACGCCTGTTTTGTTCACCAGTGCGTCTTCAGCACCAAGCCTGGCCCTCGGCAAGGTCTCTACCAAACACTTGTTGAATGTTGAGTGTGCTTCTAAAGACAAGACGTTCAGCTAAAAATGTATGCTGGATCCTCTCAAGGACTCCTTATGAACACAAGTGAAACGCCAACACAGAAAAGCACTCAGCATTTTTAAATTTAGTACCTCAGTTTATGAACAAAAAAAAAGCCCAACATCAATAATTAGTAAAATCAAAATTCAACTCATAAGTGAGAATTCTCAGCAAAATCAAAGTTAGTTTTTATGCCTGAAACAGAGTTTATAACTACATACTGCATTTTACTAATTCTTCTCAGTCATTTATCCTGTCTGAAAAGCAAAATCCATAATTTGTATTTTCTTGGTAAAATGGTCAAAATGACACCTTAACGTTCCAAAGGAATATTAATAGGGGGAAAGAAAAGTGTTAAAAGATTAACAATAGATTCATAAACTTAGTTTAATATCCTTTTTGGCATGTGAGGCTTAAAAAAAATCCACTATTAAAACAGCAGAGGCCTCCTATCACCAATTAATGTCATGTAAGACATAGAGCTACAGCTCAAAAGTTAACACCTCCCATAAATCATTAACACGTAGAGTAATTTTAGTTATAGAATACTTCACTTGAGCCTCAAAACACACTTAGCCACTAAGACAATGATTTCTTTCCTAGTATCTTAGCCAAACAGAATTTTTAAACCTCGCTCAAATAATATTAACTAATCAAAAACTTATTTTTATAGAATAATGAAGCTGCTACAAACATTGCTAACTTTATACAAGGATTTGCTCTTTTCAGCAGATGACTTCCATAGCCAAGGACACAGCGGATGATACTATTCTAAGCCAGTGCTAATAAGCCTGACATTTCTTCACACTTCATTATTAAACTCTGAAAGAGTCAAACTTCTTTGTAAATAAAACACAAGATCACAACTAGGTACATACAAGTAACTTCTTCTCCAGGCGAAATCTTTCCATAGTAATATACAAATGCCTTGTTTTTGATAATGTAATTCAGTAAGTCCCTTGAAGATTCCACGGACAGTGAGCACGTATCTGATTTAGGTCACTGTGCTTTGCACAGATGAACTCTTCTACGGTGCTTTTATGGTACAGCCAATCACTGTCTTCTAAGTTGCCTAATCTCCCAAGCTAATAACTACAACTTACACAGGGGCTACAGCACAAGAGAATTCAAAAGTAACATACACATACACCTTTCCGTAACATCAGTACAACGCACAGCACACCCTAAGACTTTGTGGATGAGTTTGTCAGTGTGTCTGCATATACCTGTATCTTAAGAGCATATATATTTTCAACAATATATTAGGTTAAATATGCCCTGGCTGGCATAGTTCAGTGGATTGAGCGCGGGCTGGGAACCAAAGGGTCCCGGTTCGATTCCCAGTCAGGGCACACGCCTGGGTTGCAGGCCAGGTTCCCAGTAGGGGGCTTGTGAGAGGCAACCATACATTGCTGTTTCTCTCCCTCTCTTTCTCCCTCCTTTACCCTCTCTCTAAAAATAAATAAATAAAAATAAAATCTTAAAAAAAAAATCTAGCCCTTTCACTTAATTTTAAGAAAGATCCAAAGATATTTCCATCTAAAGAGTTTTGCCTATTTATCATTACTATATTTATACCAACTTAGTTAACTATATTAATAAATCATACTAAGGCTTGTAAAGATCATTTTAACCAAAAATTAAGTATTCATATGGGTAACAGCTAAAAGGAAAAAGGAAATGAGCAGCACCTCTCCAACTTTCAAACTCAAAATCTCTTTACACTCTTTCAAAAATTACTGCAGACTCTCAAAAGACCTTTATTTGTATCAGTTTAACATCTATTTACTTTACCCTATGGAAAGTAAAATTGAAAAAACGTCAAAATATTTAAATTTATTTTTAAAAATAATAAAGCCATTACATAATAACATAAATAACATTTGAATAAAAATAATCAAATTTTCAAAAACAAAACAAAAAAATCAGTGAGAATGGCTTTTACATTTTGCCAAATGTCTAGTATCTGACTTAACAGAAGACAACTGGATTCTCATGTCTACTTGTGTAACCAATCTGATATGATTTGGTATTTGGATGAATTGTATGAAAAAATCCAGATTCACACAAATACTCCGTTGGAAAAGGGAGGAGTGTTTTAATACTCTTTTCCGGTAATTCTGGTTATTCCTCTTTGAAACTTCACCAAATTCAACAAGTAGTCATTCCTTAAAAGTTAGTTTGGAAGATGGGATCTGAAGCCCTTTCAAGTGAATGTCTGTACCCTGTTACATTGAAACTCAATGGTCTAAAACGATTTCAACTATATGTGATAAAATTTAAGAAAAATATTTTCCAACTATAGTTAATTAAAACAAAATTCTAACTGAATGTGAATGAATAAAATAAAAAGTCTACCAAACTCGTATAAATGCAATCTAAACGAAACTAAAAATGCATCTTTGAATACACAAATTTGCTTCCTGGGACCATCAAACTCTGTATTTTAACAAAGTAAATAAATGATACTTTCTATAAAAAAGTGAAGTCTTACTACCAGCTAATCCTGTAGAATTCACTGGTGACATGCAACAGCTAAATAATGAAATAAAAAATTTAAAGCTGAAATAATGTACCAAACAGAAGAAGATACTTTGTTTTAATCTCACACTGCTCTATGAGACCAGAGATACCAGGCCAAAGACATGCCATGGCCTTCAAATCCAGCTAAAGCTTCCTGTTTATCAAACTTCTCTAAGAATTAGAAACCCCAATCACATCAACAGCTACAATAAAGCATATGCCGTAATCAATCATATTTCTTAATCTTCAGACTTTCTCTGATTTATACTTCTCAAACAAACGTAAATCTGAAGAAATGTAGAAAAGACACATCATTCACTTATTTTTGAAATTCTCAATACATCGAGCCCAGAAAAAAATATCTGCAAACAAGCAAGTTCAATACCAATTTCTACAACGACATCTTGAAATATACCTCCTGTAGAAAATCTTAGCCCTCCCCACTAATATTTAAGAGCTGCACTTCCTAGTCATGCATATAACTCACCCCCACTGGATTACAAAAATCCTGAGCATAGGGATTTAGGTAGAAAACAGAGAAAGAGAGGTAGCAAAAAGAAGGAAGAAGATTAAGAGTCCCAAGGAGGAAAAAAAGGAATTAGGTGTATACAAATTTTTAATTTCCCAAATTGCAAATCAAAATGTTATTCTCCATCAAAATACAAAACATTCATTTCTTTAAAATGTTACCTGTTGAGACATTATTCTGGGCACTACTAAGCCAATATTCAAATAAAATTTTAAACATCAAGTTTTACAGTTTGGTTATTAACTCAACATATAAACTCAGGAACTTTAGTCTTGCTAGTTCTTTTACTGAATAGCAGTATTTACTTTTTAAACCCATCTATTGAAGTATGACTGATGTGTAAAGAGCTGTACATATTTAATATACAGAACTCAGTGAGTTTGGGGATATACATATACCTGTGAAACCACCACCATCATTAAGGCCATAGATATGTCATGTCACCTGCTATAGTTTCTTCCCAACCCCTTTATTTTAAAAAAGTTTTTAAGATATTTATTTTTTAATATATTTTATTATGTTATTACAGTTGTCCCATTTCCCCCCCTTTATTCTCTTCCACCCCACACCCCCCCCCATTCCCCACCTTTTAGTTTTTGTCTGTGAGTCATACACGTAAGTTCTTTGGCTTCTACATTTCTTATACTATTCTCAACTTCCCCGTCTGTTTTCTACCTCCCACTTATGCTACTTATTCTCTGCACCTTTTCCCCCTCTCCCGCTACCATTCCCCTGTTGATAAACCTCCATGCCTTATATAAATCCCTTTAACATTCCATATAATAAAGGCTGGGTGATAATGAACTCCTTGAACTTGATCTTGTCTGAGAAGCACTTTATCTGCCCTTCCATTCTAAATGAAAGTTTTGCTGGATAGAGTATTCTTGGATGTAGATCCTTGCCTTTCATGACTTCAAATACTTCTTTCCAGCCCCTTCTTGCCTACAAGGTCTCTTGAGAAATCAGCTGACAGTCTTATAGGAACTCCTTTGTGGGTAACTGTCTCCTTTTCTCTTGCTGCTTCTAAGATTCTCTCCTTATTTTTAATCTTGGGTAATGTAATTATGAAGTGCCTTGGCGTGTTCCTCTTTGGGTCCAACTTCTTTGGGACTCTCTGAGCTTCCTGGACTTCCTGGAAGTCTATTTCCTTCATCAGCTTGGGGAAGTTCTCCTTCATTATTTGTTCAAATAAGTTTTCAGTCCCTTGGTCTTCCTCTTCTCCTCCGGGCACCCCTATGACTCAGATGTTGGGTTGTTTAAAGATGTCCTGAAGGTTCCTAAGCCTCTACTCATGTTTTTGAATTCTTGTTTCTACATTCTTTTCTGGTTGGATGTTTTTTTTATTTTTGCTGGTCCACTCCGTTGATTTGAGTCCCAGTTTCCTTCTTGTCCCTATTGGTTCCCTGCACATTTCCCCTCATTTCCTTTAGTGTATCTTTCATTTGTTCAACTAACTGCAACCACCTTTCTTCCAATCTTGTGAGCATACTAATTACCAGTGTTTTGAACTGTGCATCTGATAGGTTGGCTATCTCTTCGTTACTTAATTGTATTTTTTCTGGAGCTTTGATCTGTTCTTTCATTTGGGCCATTTTTTTTTCTCGGTGCGCCTGTTACTTTATGGGGCAGAGCCTTAGGTGTTCACCAGGGCAGGACAACCCACGTTGTTGTGTTGTGACGCTGTCTGTGGGGGCAGGGCCTGAGCAAACAAAGGTGCTTGCTCAGCTCTCCGGACTTCCAGCTACCCACACGCAAGTTGGGCCCTTCTGTGCTGGCTCCGGGGTGGGTGGGCTTGTGTAGTTCCAAGTCCCTGTGGGTCTCATCAATGAACTCTCCGGGAGATCCTCCCACTGCTGCCTCAACCCCCACAGGTGTTTTCAATCAGTGGTTTGAGGCTTTATTACCCCACGTTGGTAGGCTGCGTGGCCTGCTCCGCTCCCCAGCTTTTTCTCCTGGTTTATCTGCGCTGAAATGAGGGACTGCCTGGTCCACCAGTCTCAGCCCCGCTGGGTCCGGGTCAGCCAGCCTCGGATTTCGCCAAGTGCACCTGCTGCGTTTTGGCCAGGTGTGCCCACCTCGGGCCCCTCCGGGCAGTTGCAGTGTTGCTGGTACCGCTCCACAAACTGCTGTCTCACCACACACTCTCCACCTGGCTCCGCCCCACTTACCAGTCTGGATGAACGTGTCTTCTTTAATTCCTTGGTTGTCGGACTTCCACTCAGTTCGATTTTCTATCAGTTCTGGCTGTTTTTTTTTTTTGAATTGTTGTTTTTCCTCTTTTGGTTGTGCGAGGAGGCACAGTGTGTCTACCTACGCCTCTATCTTGGCCAGAAGTCAAAAATATTTTAAAGATTTTATTTATTTATTTTAGAGAGAGGGGAAGGGAGGGAGAGAAACAGCAATGTATGGTTGCCTCTCAAGTGGCCCTCACTGGGGACCTGGCCTGCAACCCAGGCATGTGCCCTGATGGGGAATTGAACCAGGACCCTCTGGTTCCCAGCCCGCGCTCAATCCACTGAGCTACACCAGCCAGGGCAGAAGTCAAAAATATTTTAATTAAATTTAAAACTGGTAAAGATAGGACGGCACAGATATCCTCATGGTTTCCAGTAGAAATGTAAGTTGCTCAAAACTTTTTGGAGAGTAAGCTAGCAAGAATGTATATTTTTAATTTTTAAGAATATCCTTTGTGCCCTGGCCGACATGGATCAGCAAGTTGGGATTCCCGAGTCAGGGAACATGCCTGGGTTGCCATCCTGGTTGGTCCCTGGTTGGGGCACATTTGAGAGGCAGCTGATTGATGTTTCTCTCTCATATCAATGTTTCTCTCCTTTTCTTTCTCCCTAAATAAATAAATAAAATCTTTTTAAAAATTTTAAAAAAGAATATCCTTTGTGCAGCAATACACCTTTGGGTATCTACTCCACAAAAATAAAAGCACCAAAATATAAAGATACAGTCAAGCATGTTTACTGTTCAAGCTGACAAAAACAGAAAACTTAAGTAAATAAACAGAATGCTTGATTAGCATGAAATACTATGAAGACACAAAGAATTAGAACTGCAAGTTCCCTCTTAATAGATATCAGTACATTGTTAAGAAAAATGAAAGTTGTAGAGTTACATGTTTATGATCAAATTTTTGTTTTACAAAGGATAAAACTTTATTTGTGAGTATATGTTTATATAAACATAAATACAGAAGGATATCTAGGGTGGTCTATGTTTCAACAAATATCATGTTTCTCTAAAGATATTAAGGATCTATTAATATGGAGTATAAGATTTTTTTGTTGTTGTTGGAACAAGTCAGCAAAATAAAATTCCAGTTTCTTGTTCTACAACATTGCTTCATACATAAATCAAACAGGCCTAAATAAACAGCAACTTCTCAGGCAAAAAAAAAAAAAACCCAGAAACCTTTCATCTTTGGCCTTTGTAACCATCTCATACAAACCAACTACTTATAGCACAGCTAAGTACAAACACATAAAAGTAACTGGAATGATCAGAATAAGATTGTTTTGTTGTTGTTGCTAATGCTTTTTTTTTAACAACTTTTTTTTTCTTGAGATTAAAATGAACATGGTCACACGACAAGTAACGTCAGAAGGAGGACAGAGACCACTCCAAAGGCTGGCCTGGTCACCCCGAGTTCATTAAAAATGGATGATCCCTAACAATATGTACAGAAATATAAAATGCACATAAAAATATAATTTCCCTTTTTAAAATACTTTTAAGAAAAAAACAGGGCCTTGGAAGTCTTGCTTCTTTTTTTCCTCTCCTCGTGCAAATTCCCATTGCAGTTTTGGCTGGATGGTGGAGAGTGTGTTTCATCTGTGGGGGGCGCTGCTGGCAGCGGGCGGACCTCTGCTCCAGGGGGACCGAGGTGAGCCCCGCAGATTCTGACACACGAAAAGCGGAGGGTAAACAGACTACAGCGACATTTTTTTCTTTAAGTTTAACTTTTCCTTTTTTGCTATCTAGTTATCCTCATCAGTCTTCTGTTCCTTGGTGGCAATGGTGACACCCTCATCCATCTTCAGTTGTCCCTTGCCCATAACTGCCTCAGCCTCCTCACCTTCATCTCCATCCTCTCCCTCAACATTACCTTCCTCTCCTCCTTTTCCTACTTCATCAGCCACACTGTCAGCCTGCTGCTGCCCATTTCCCACATTCACATTCCCGTTAGCAGGTGCCTCTCTTTGGTTCTCTGCCTCCTCCATCACTTTCTCTTTCTCCTAAGTCCTTGGTGGTGATCTCAGAGCGGCTGTCCACGCCACGGCTGACCTGGTGGGGGCGCCAGCGATCCAACACAGCAGATTAAAGAGAAACAAGCACTCCCGTGGTGTAAGAACAGGTGGGTGCTGAGCCGGCAAAGGAACGCAGCAAAGGTGGCTTTTCAGAGCAGCCAGTGGGGAATATCATATAAGATTTAATATCAAAGATAATTGTTAAGCCCTGACTGGTGTAGCTCAGTGGATTTAGCATGGGTCTGTGAACCAAAGGGTCACAGGTTCGATTCCCAGTCAGGGCAGAGGCCTGTGTTAAGGGGCCAGGTCCCTAGTAAGGGGCACAGGAGAGGCAACCACATGTTGATGTTTCTCTCCCTCTCTTTCTCCCTCACTTACCCTCCGTCTAAAATTAAATTAAAAATCTTTAAAAAAAGATAATTGTTTGAAAATGATTATTTTAGTCAATTCTTCAAAATCTATGATCAATTCATAGATTTGAAAACAACTCTGATTACAAGGCAAGTAACATTTTTAAAATCACATTTCACGCAGTCTGAAGATGGTTCAAAATTTTCCTCAACACTTTCCCATCTTCTAAAAATGGGAAATGAATTAGCAGGCACCCTGAAAAGAAACTAACATTTTTTCAGCTTCACAGTCAGCCAATTATATAATCACACTGATTTTTTTATCTTAAATTCAGTTAAAAGAAAGGCTAAAAAGCTTAGAATTTCAATCAGCCAAAGCGAAAAAAATCTAGAAACATTAAATTAGGTAGAGAATTGCACAGCAATTAAAACAATTAAGAATGCATATGGATGGTCCTTGAGAATATCATCCTAAGTGAAATAAGTCAGAAAAAGTTAAAAACCGTATGATTTTACTCATATGTGGGCTATAAACTGAAAGCAACAAATGAACAAACACTCATAGACACAGACAACAATACTGTGGTTACCAGAGGGAAGGCAGTGGGGACAAATGTAGCAAATGGTAAAGAGGGTCACATTTATGGTGACAGAAAATGATTTGCAGTGGGCACACAATGGAACATACAGATCATGTGTCATAGAAATGTGCACTTGAAACCTATATAATCTTATTAATCAATGTCACCCCAATAAATGTAATAAAAATGTTTAATTCAAAGTAAATATGGAAAAAGAAAGCATATTAGTACCCACTTAAGTTCCCTTAATAGATGTGAAGCCACGTTTTAGTACATGAACATAATAGAAAATGTAACTGCTAGTGGTGTAGATGCTGCTGCTGCCATAAGACAATGGGCCCATAAACATTTCTCTTAATTTAACCAAAATAAGGAGGGGGGGTGCAGTCTGGTGTATTTTCTTAATTAAGAGAAAACATGCTTTAACTTCTTTAATTTAAAACTGTTACTCTTCTCAGAAATGAAAGTGTGAGAAGAACAATCTCCTTTAATGGGTAAGGAAAGTAGTTCTATTACTTATACACACAGACATACATGGCTTCATTTGGGCAACCAATTCAGAACCCACCACTACCAGGCTTCAACAGTGTTCAAGATCGCCATCTGGTGGCTATCATTAGACATGTGGAATTGATCTTTCATGCTGTGCTGGCGGTGTACAGGATGACCCAAAAACCTTATTCCAGCCCCGCCCCCCTCCAATAAAAAATTCGGGGTTTGAAAAAACTTCCCTGGCAGCTGATCTATGAAGCCTGGACATTTGATTAGGTTCAGAAACACTTAAAGAGTAAGAAGATAAATAACTATTAAATAAATATTCCATTTATACATTAGGATATTTAGGATATAGTGGGACTATAGTTTTCACATAGATATTTTACATGTACCACCAAATAATCAGTCCTGGCTGGTGTGGGTGTGGACTGACTGCTGGCCTGCGAACCAAAAGGTCCCCAGCTCGAATCCCGTCAGGGCATATGCCTGGGTTGCCAGACGGATCCCCAGTTGAGGGCCTGCAAGAGGCAACCACTCAATGTTTCTTTCCCTCCTTTACTCCCTCCCTTCCCCTCTCTCTAAAAGTAAATAAATAAAATCTAATGATAATAATAATAGTCAATGTGTTACAGTGAAATAGATTAAAAGTCATTTTTTAAAAAGTTGTTTCAAGTACCCATAGCATTTCAGGAATTTTGTTTTTAAACATATTTTGAGGCACAGGTATAATTTCATGAGAAATAAATAGGTGAAGAATCTAAATCTAGCTCATAAAAAAAATATAGTTCCCAATAGGGTAAAAAATCTTTTTTATGAAAAACATGCCAGAATCAAACACATCATTACAAAAAGTAACTATACTTGACAAAGTATATCTCTATATTCCTTAATAATATTCCACATTTAAATGCTAGAGAAAAGTAGATATAGATCAATTTATATTTGCATTGAGAATATAGTAATTTAGCTATTGTAGTCCCAGATATTAATTACAAAGAATTTTTCATTCTTGTGGGTCTGACCTTTGGCTACCGTTAACTAGGAAATTTCACCCAAGAAATTAAAAAATAACTTGGGCTGGTCAACACGCAATTTAATATGCAGATGATATACTGTAGAATTGTACACCTGAAATCTATAATTTTATTAACTAGTGTCACCCCAATAAATTCAATAAAAAAATAAGGTAAAAGAAATTTTAAAATAATCTGATTGAACTCTCACTTCCTCAAAGGCATTCAAAGCCAGTGAAGAGTGACTTCTGTATCTCCAAAAACTTAAGTCTTTTCTATTTTGAATCTTTTGATCTTTTTGTTTTATGATCCTTGATTCTACAGAATGGGGCTTTTCGACTTTGGCACCGATGACATGTAGGGCTGGGTATTTCTTTTTGTAGGGGGATGTCCCGTGCGCTGCAGGGTGTTCAGTAGCACACCTGGCCGCCACCTACTAGATGCCAATAGCACACATATCCTCTCTCCCCAGTTATGACCTAAAAAACGTCTCTGAACAGGCAAAAACATACCCCAACACACACAGACCCATTGAGAACCACTGCCTTAGAAATAACTGGGAGCTACTACTGACTTCCTGTACTTTTGGATCCTGTAAAATAAACAAACAAAAAAAAATCTACCAGGTTCTTCCTCAAAAGTCAGCATAAACACGCACATAGGCAAACTTTAAAGCCTTAATCCTTTCATAAAAGCTGCATTTAGCAATGAACTCTACAGACAGAAATACATCTTAAACTTCAATTTACAATAAAAGTTTTATCGAAGGCTACCTGTTCTCACCGGAATCTGAAATATGTGACATGGATAATTTTACTCTATAAAATATTCCTACTATAGCTTCATATAACTTTTTAGATAAATAAAAGATGGAAATCTTTTTATCTATGCATACTTTTACACATTATATATAAAGCAATTAAGCCTAAACCTTCACATTTCAGAGCGGCCTGTGAGATGCAGAGCACGTCCGTGTTAAAGCATCCGAGACTGGCGATCACACCATACAAAAGCGCTGTGTCCTGTCCCTGTGTGCATTTCACCACAGTGCAGTTACTTGGTTAATCTACTCAATTAAAGTCACAGGCCAGCCTAGCTGAAAAGCATCCAGACTATGGACTCTGTCAGACTGACAGCCAAAAAAAGGTGAAAAACTGGAAGAGAAGCAGATAGAAAATATGAATGACGCCAAGTGGCACCTGACAAAGAACCCATATATCACAGAACCCATGAAGATGACAGAGTTGTTCTCTGAAGCTATCTTTCCTCTTTCTGAAGCTCCAGTGTGGCTTTTCCTGGATCCCAGTAAAAAACCCTACATGGTTACAATATACCCCTAACTATAGTGAGTTTGCATGTATTTCTGACTCCAGGCAACCAAAAAAAGCCTGCCTGGAACACTCACACAACTTACTCTATTTGTTTTTATTCACTGAGGTAAAAGCTGTCAATCTTGAAACAGAAATAGTTTAAGGATTTAGGAATAAAATATTGCCAAATTTAACTGTTATGGAGGTAAACTGGCAAGTCTTTACCAAGTACAACAAATGCTGTTGCCATTTACTCTTTGACACAAGGTCAAGATAATATTTATTTTTCAAATTACACAAATTTTAATGAAAACCAATGCATCAGGCAATTATCCTCATGCTCAATAGCATGTAATCTAACTTTAAGTACTTTTAGTAACTAATTCAAATGAAGTCAAAGGAACACTATGGACAAATGTTTTATTTCACCTTCTCTCAATAGTTTCTACATTTGCTCTCCAGGAGACACATTTTTATGTGACTAAAAGCTTCCTAAGCCCTAGCCAGGTCGCTCATTTGGTTAGAGTGTGCGTGGTCCCGAGGTTGCAGGTTTGATCCCCAGTAAGGGCACAGAAAAGAATCAACCAATGAATGCACCAATAAGTGGAATAACAGATCAAGGTTTTTCTTTCTCTCTCTTTCTTGCTCTCTCTCTCTCTCTAAAATCAGTAAGTATATAAATAATTTTTAAAAAATGAAATAAAGCTTCCTAACAATAGTAACTCACTTTATGCTTGCTTACCTAGTGCGAGGGTCAGGAGAGTAAAGAAAAATGACTTAGAGGTCATCAAAGAACACGAGAGAGCAAAGACTTGAGTTTGGGTTTACGTCTTCTCTTTCCCAATATTCACTAGCATCACAGTAATTTTTAAAGGATGACAAAGAGAACAGACGAAACTCTAACGGATAAGAGATATCACAAAATCTTTGGAATAGAAAGTGGACGTAGGAATGGTTATCTCATTTGGAAAATAAACAGCAACCTCAAAATAGATGGCTTTGGAAGAAATAGAGCAGGACTCAGAACCAAATCATGTTTAAATAAGCAAACAACGAACAAAATTTTATCAAGTGATTAAGACAATTTACATATATTTGAGAAACAGCTTCTACTTAATGACCTTATCCAAGAAATCAGCATAAAATTAAGACTAGATAGTGCTGAAAACTGTACCTATACATACATAATGCAATTTGTCAACCAGCTTATTTTGGCTGGAACTAAAACAGTAATGAGATGAGATGCTAGAGTCAGAGGGCCTGAGGGCAAACCGCAGCTCTGCTACAGCTGGGCCCGTGGTTAATCTCATTAGAGCGCAGCGTCCCCATCTATAGAATGTGGACTATACCAGTGCTTACCACTGATAGGCTGCAAAACTTAAACAAGATAATGAATGTAGTAAGCTTTAAAAAGATCACAGCACAAAACATATGCTCAATTAAATACTGGGTATTACTACCACCCCACTGCATGATCATCTTTTCTGGTCATACCATGTTAACTTTACATTTTACATTTAAGCGAAATTAAATTTATTCTGTACATATTTACTACCATCTCCCAACTCATTTCAACTCCTTGAAGATACACTTTTCTTCATGCAGAATTTTATTAACTCTGTATATAGACAACAGATTCTTAGGGATAAAAACAAAATACAATATTTCATGCTAGACAGGTTCAAAGCAAGTCACATATAGCTTTTATTTGCTTTTAAACTTATTTGCTTTTAAATTGACATTTTGAAAGGTAAGGAAAGAACTTGGTCCTACCATGGGTCAATTATACTGTCACTTGCCTTTCCAGTTCGGATAAGGGTTTCATATTCATTCCAGTCACCTCCGCGTGAACGCGGGGAGACAGAGCAAACAATGAAGAATGTGCCCATGAAACAGCATGCAGACCTCTAAGAAGATGTAATACCAACCTTTTTTTTTTAATCTTTTTTTTTTTAAGATTTTATTTATTTATTTTCACAGAGAGGAGAAGGGAGGGAGAAAGAGCAATGTATGGTTGCCTCTCACATGGCCCTCACTGGGGACCTGGCCCGCAACCCAGGCATGTGCCCTGACTGGGAATCGAACCGGGACCCTCTGGTTCCCAGCCCGCGCTCAATCCACTGAGCTACATCAGCCGGGCTGCTGTAATACCAACCTTTATATCAAAGATTTCTTCAGTGCACATGGTTTTTCCATTCATTTTATACAAATGGCATCTTACTGAAAATACAGTATCCAATATCCTAATTAAGTTGCTCTTTGCATTAACGAATTCTTCAATTAAATAAAAAATTAAGTGTCTTTTTCACTAACTGAATCATATGGCTATGTCTACCTAATTCAGAGATGTTTATATCTATCCTTCTACTTCAAGGCACTTGCATTTGTTCCTTTATTCACTTTATAATCAAACAGTTATTTATCAAGTGCCTAGTATGTGCCAGGCACTGTGCTAGGAGTAGAGATATAATATGCCCCAAAGCATAATATAGTCAAAGAACTCAAATCAGTTGACCATGGCTGAAATGAAATGTAGAACAAGGGGGAAGAGCAGTAAGGACAGAAAAAGATGGAGAAGGGAAAATGGACCAGAACCTCCAGGGCCTGTAAGCTTCAGACTCATCCAGAGAGCAAGGGGAGCATGATCAGTGCTACAAATTCTCTCTAGCAAGGCAACATTGTGAAGAATTGCATGCAGGAAGCGGTGACAAAGACTCTCTCCCTTGACCAAACTTGAATGAGGCGCAAAGCTGACCTTCGGCTTCCCTCTCTGTCCTTGTAGAATCCAGTTTGAGCAAGAATCTTGTGAAGTCAGTCTAAGGAAAATCCCTAATCCTTGGTATCTGACTCAGCCTTGACATCTATCACTCGGTTCGCCTCTAGCAACTCTTGCTGAATTGGTCAAACAAGAATCCCCCTTACCACTGCTGTGCCCTTAGTAACTTTCCATCCACTGACCTCCCACACCCACCCCTTGTCCCGGGTGAGAGTCAGAGTTGAGTCCAGTCTCTCTTCCCCACTGTAGATGTCCCTACCCCCATCAGATCACCCTCCCTTAAATAAAGTCTGCTTTACCGTTCTTAAACAAGGGTCACTAAACAGTTTTTCTTTAACAGAATACTTTTTTTCTGTAACCCTGGAAATGCACAGCATTATTTCAAGCAAAAGAAGACAGAGGCCTGAACCACGGTCAAAGGAAGTAGGGAGTGAAGTCCACAGATCTGAGGAAAGAATACTGAATCCACTGAATTTGGGTAGTAGGTACAGGGGAAGAAAATCCGTGGATAACGCTCCCACTTACAAATTTGAGGCAGACAGTGGTGCCATCCGTGGATAAGAAATGCAGAAAGAAGAGGCTTGATGGGATCTACTTAAGACATGTCAGGTGTCAGCTGAGCTATCCAAGTGGGAAGAGCATCAGACAGAGCTCCCTTCTGGTGTCTTCTGCTGACTCTGTGAAGAAAGCAGCAGTATTTGCTGGGGTTGCGGGGTCAAAGGACACAGCCTGAAGACAGCAGAGATGTTTAATGCACCCACTGCAGAGCACAGGAAATCATCGGAAACACACAGGAGTGCTTTCCGTATTGGAAGACGGAGAGGGAAAATGAACGTACAGGGGTACCAATCTATAAGGCTACGTAACGACTTTTCCAGCAGTTCTGAGCACCCCCATTCCAGCAGTTAAACTGATAAGAGAATTGGGGATTTACTGACATATTTAATACCATTAAACATGATTATAAACGTCCTCAAACAAAAAAAGAAGCTGAAGAGATGGGCCATGGATTCTAAACTGCATAGGAAAGTGGAGGAAGCAGACCAGGAAAAAAAAAAAACGTGAGATAAGTCACCAGAGAGCTTCCAAGTTCTTAGATAATTATGGGAGTACACTGGTTACCGAATCACATGAATGACACCATAAAATATAAAGAGGAATAAATCCCTATAATAGTTCTACTGAGGACCTCTCCAACAAAAGTCAAACACTGATTATGCTCAGAAAAACCTCCAAAAGGAACCCAGTTCTAGAACTGCAGTAACGTACAGGACTCCTGGGAAGATGATACCCGTGCCTAAACATACAAATTCAACAAGAGCCTGAACCTCAATTGCGTGGAAATAATTTTCACTACAACCGTCTTTACAGTTAAAAACTAAACATGCAGGGCAATAATTAAAGCCATTGCTAAAGTGCTAAGGTGGTGACCCACTTGGTAGTCTCAGGAAAAAAGCACCATTTTGTCCAATTCCTGCCAAATAGTTTAACTCTTTTAGTGATAATCACTCCACTGACCTGTGTGGAAAGTGTCTATGAAAGAATAACTTCAGATACTTAGAAGTATCTTTATTATAAAAGTAATGCATGTGTATTATATTTTAAAAATATAATAATCTATTTACCCTTAAATTCCACCTCCAAGAGATTTAGACATAAATCTTTGATCTATTTCAATATTCAATACTAATAATATTTAATATTAAATTTCCTTCCATTAAATACACAAAAAGAAAAAAACAGTTATACAGGAACTTATTCTGCTTTTTTCACTTTCAGATACTTAATCTGCAAATGTTTTTGAATCATTGATTATCAAATAGAATCACTTATACTTTCGTATATCACAAACTGGTTAACCAAAAAAATCTCCTTCAGATCTCTCTCCAAAATAAACCTAAGTCTCTAGGATTATCCTGCACAGTAAACAATACTGTTCTTTCAAGTCTGCTCTATTTTTTACATACACGTAACACGTAAGAATGATAGTTCTATGTCGCTAAGCATTCCATGCTTATCAACTTGCTTCTTCTAAAATCTCAAAGCAGTTAATACAGTAGCAGAGCGCTGACCCAACCGCTACATTCCTAAAGATTTTCATCAACAGTTTTCCGTAGGTCCTTTCCAAATGAAGTCATTCCAACTATTACAGTACTTCAGGTACTTCTGGGTCAAACTGACTAAATAAAGTCTTCCTAATTGCAGATATTCCCAGTTTTGTTTTTGCTCATGAGCCTAAAGGTTGGAACCGTGGATGGGAGTTTGAAATTGAACAAAGGAAAATCCATGAGCAGTTCTTCCTCCTCCTTACACCTCACTAACTATACAGGAAACCAGTAAGCTCTTATGGAGTTAAATTCTCCAACATAAAAACTTTTTGATGGAGCATTAACTTAGACATGTTTAATCAAAATACTTGGATATGTTAAAATTTTAAATGAAAAAAGTTTATCTATCATATGCATATAAGTATCTTATCCCCCAAAGAATGTAATCAAATGTTAATCTATAGAAGTAGATCTCCTTTTCCTTTTTTAATGGCGAGCCCGGGAAATACAGCTCACACGTATGTTTCCATGTCTACACGTATGCAAAAAAGTTTCACAAAACAGTATTTGCCCTTAGTACCTGCAACATGTTCTGTCATTGTCTACCCTGTTACCTTTCCATTTTTTAAATACTTGTGATAACCCAATAAATTGTTTTTGTAAATCACTAGTAAATCACAACCTGCAGTTGGGAAAACAGTGGAGAAGATTCAGAGAATGAGTATGTGGGATAACCCTTCCTAAATTTTATTTAACGACTACTTTAAAAGCCAAACGAGCAGAGGTCAGTCAGAGTTCATTCTCTAAGTAAATAAACACGGGTTTCTGTCCCTGGTTCCGAGCAGAGCTCCTAAATCCCCTGGAACTCCCTAAGTGATAGCAGTGTCCTTTGTTCTAATGAGGTGACTGGGTGGGCTCCTGGATGGAGGCCGGTCACCAGAAAGACCAGCCATGATTAACTAGAAGCTTGGAATTTTCAGCCCCACCTTTCTTTCTCCAGACAGGGGAGACTGGCTGGAAATGGAGTTAGTGATTGTCATGCCTACAGATGAAGCCTCCATAAAAATTCTAAAACTACAGGGTTCGAAGAGCTTCCGAGTTGATGAAGATGTGCAGGTGCTGGGAGAGCGGCCCACCTGGAGGAGCACGGCAGCTCTGTGCCGTTCCCACACACCTCGCCCTCCACATCTCCTCCCCCCGGATGTTCATCACTAGCCTTTGTCATATCCTTTTAGAATAAACTGGGAAACACTTTCCCTGAGTTCTGTAAGAGGCTCCAGGAAACCAGCCCAATCCCAGGACGAGGTGGTGGGAACCTGGGATTTACAGCTGATCCTTAGAAGCACAGGGAACACCCTGGACTTGCAACTGGCATCTGAAGGGTGGGCAGCCTTGGGAGACTGAGCCCTTAACCTTTAGGACCTCACACCATCTCCTGGTAGGTGGTGTCAGGATTGAGCTGAACTGCAGGGCACCCAGCTGGTGTCCCAGAATTGCCTGGTGCAGGGAACGCCCCCCACCTCCGGTGTCAGAAGCGTCGAGAGTGTGGTGTAGTGAGACAGGAGACACAGGAGGAAGACAGCGTTTCCAAATGCACGGCCCCTCCCCACAGGGCTATTCAGAAGTTTCCCAGTGCTAAGGTTTAAGGATAGTCAAGACTTTCTATTTTCTATCTATTCCTTCAATACATATGTACAGTAACTCTTAGAATTTTGTTACATGAGATATTGCATAAGAACACCGGATTATTAATAACAAGTTTCCAAGGAAACCGTCAGCATATTATACAGTATATACTTTTCCCTGATCCTAAAGAGGCCATGTAAGTATTATAATTTCAATGTTATCAGTGAGAAAAAAAGAGACGCAAAGATGTTAGCTGCCCAAGGCCACCTGGTGGCAGATCAGGGACAGGGAACTCAGGTGCGGCTGAAACCCAAGCACACACAATCCCCGTTACACCAGGGGCTACAGGCTAAATTACCTCCAAAGGTTATCTTCTTTTTAAAATGAGGCCTGGGGCTTGTGGTTACTTAGTGAATTTCCTGCTACCGAATAAAAACAGTTCAATACAATAAAATGAGAGACCAAACGAAGGCCAATTCCAGTCTGAATGCATCCCTTATCCCTAACAGAAAGGGAGACCAACTTGCCCAGATATAAACGAGCTCATAACAGAACATTATCCTGATGATACTGCTAATGGCCTGTGCAAAATGGAGGAGGAAAGCCTTCCTGAACATATTAGGAGGTCATTTGGGAGCAATGATAAGCAGAACAAAAATAAGAACACGGTAGTACTGAAGGGACTCTACTGAGCCAGGGCGCCAGCGAGGGAAAGCGCCTGCACAGACACGGCTGCGCGGACGAGGAGGTTCGGGGCTCGGAGACAGGAAGGGAGTCCGCGAAGCTCAAAAATCACGAAATTAAAAGACGAACAGGAAAAAAAATTCTACTATGTAAGTAACAATTCTAAGGCATTCATAAAATAGCACAATTTCAAACCAATATACACAATAGCTGGCATAGTATCTGGCATTTGAAATCCGTTTCCTTGCCATTGGTCCTTTACAGTCACATACGTGAATGAGAAGTCACAGATTTCCATAAAGCAAGTATTGCACAAGTATTAATATACAAGTGAAATACCCACTGCTCTCCAACAATCAATTGAAATGTATTTATAACTTGTGAAAATATCTTAAGAATCATAAAATTTTCATCTTAAAGTGCTTATTACTCACTTGGCTTAAAATCCTATCTTGGGTTTCAAAAAATGTTACATACTCTTACTTCAGAATCCATCCAAACTGCATTTCTCCAATATCGCCCCCACCCCAGTAGAACCAAGGCAAGAATCATTCTCTTCGACTGGCAGTTACATTAAGCAAAGTAATAGTCTTAAGGGTAACCACAAAAAAAAGCTGTATGATTTCTTAACTGACTGATTAAACAACTAACTAGCAGCACATTCAACTCCATTCTTACAAATTCATGGTGTTATGCTAACATTCATTCATGAACACAGTCACTGAATGCTTTCTATGAGTTAGACCCTAGGGCAGACCTGACTGAGGATTTAACAATGATCCAGAAAAATTCTATGCCAGCCCTCACACAGTCCAGAGGCAGAGGCAAATTTCATTGAAATATTTAATTGCTATACTATTAGCAACAAATCCACAAAAGATACAGTAGTAAAAGCTCTTAGGGAAGTAAACGACAGCTAATTATCTGAGACAAACTGAGCTTTCACATATCGTTAAGTAAAATTATCTGATATGCTTTATCTCGAATGGTACTGACCAACAGGGATCTCTGACTGGCGACCCCAGACTAAGGATGAGGGGTCCGCAGTGCTTTGGCATCCACCATGGGTTCGAATCTCAGCTTGGCCTCCTGCTAACTACATGGCCTGGGAAATGTCTGAAAACCTCTCTGCCCATCAGTTCACATCTGCCTCAGGGATGATAAATAGTGAGCAGATGCCTAGTGAAATGTATGGCTCAAAACAGGCTTTCTCTGAAGAATGACTGACTTACCTATTCTTCAGTAACCTGCCTCACAGCAACAGACAAAACAGGACTCCTGGATTAGTGATCCGCATCCATGTGAGAAACACGATGTCCCTCCTCCCGCCCAGACCAGAGGACTGCCCACTGCCCTGGAACCTTCGGTGGGCTCGCATCATCTCATCTGCGGCTGTCCTGTCCCGGAACATCGCTGCAGCTTACACCCAAGTAAAAACGTAAAAATGCTTTCAAGAGAGAAAAAAATGATTATCTACCTTTTCCAAATATTGGCTCCTAAAGACTAGAAATCACTTCTTCAGTCTTCTTTTTAACTAACTCTGTTTAAATGTAGGGGCAGACACGTCGCACGGAACACGTGCAACAACATGAGGAACCTGTAGTCACAGTGACACCTGCCAACAGCGCTGCCGGACTCCAGGAGCAGCCGGCCACACCGCACTCAGGAGGTGGGGTGCCTCCTGGGGCACAAAGAGAAAAACGCCACCCATACCGAGCGGCCCCTGCCACGGTGCCACCGTAATCTCAATGATTAATAGTAATTTATCTGGATCATTTTTAAAATATGTATTACCTTCAATCGATGGTAAGTATAAAAATCACAAAGTAAAATTATAAGTTTAAGCATATATATTTTATATACATGACCAAGCATAAACCCACAGCACTTCATTTATAACAGTACCCTCGGCCGCCTCTTAAGTCCTGCCTTCTGTTTGCTCCTCACCAGCCCAAATCCATGGTGAGAAAGGAAGTGAAAGTGAGGGAAGGATCAGGACGTCAGCAACACGCAAACTCAAAATTCCCACAGGACTCGTGCATTCAGCATCATACATAATCAGGCATGTAGTATGTGACATGCATTAACAACTTTGGTATTTATATGGTAACTTTGTAACATGAAAATGAAGTAGTTCGAAATAGTATACTAGAATATATCAATAGTCATATATCTCTTTCATGAAAGAGCAGGATGTGTTAGCCTATAACATAAAGCAATATAGCAAATCATCCTATGTTACTGAATAGATGTTTTCAGTTCAAAAATTGAAACTGTATAGAGAGGTATACGCTGACGTTTTACTCCCACTCCTGTCTCAATTCCTCTTCCCTCACAGCCTCTATGGCAACCATTTTCATTCTTCTTTATCTTTCCGGTACGTTTATACACATACTAGTAAACATAAATACACTTTCTTATCCCCCCGCCCTTGGAAAAAAAGAACTATACAGTACCCTCTTTCCCACACCCTGCTTTTTTAAATCAATTTATCCTAGAGATCTTTCATTACAAAGAGATCGCCCTCATTCTTTTTTTATACCTGTAGTATCCCACTGTGTGGCTAGCGCATAATTTATTCAACTAGTACCCTATCAGGTTGCTTCCAAAGCATCTTCTTAAGTGATACATTTTCCAAATATCTCCTTTTACTGTAACAAGTGAATCAGCAGCATCACAGGATTTGCTTTCTGAAACTTATAATGCAAAATATTAGGGGTCTACTATTCATATTTTGTAGGAACCATCAGAAATTCCCACCTCACATGGCTGCATTCTCTCATCAAAGTTTAATGTATCTATATAGGAATTTATTGTAATTTACCATTATTGTAATTTATCATTATATTCAATACATTGTAAATCTCCAAAACATGCAGTATGTAACATTTCCCAAACTTACTTGGCTACAGGACAACTGATTCTTTGGCAAAACCTTCTACAGACACTGTATTCTGCAAAACAAACTTTAGCAAAATACTGGGGTAGATGTAATAATTACCATCATCTATTTAAGAGTATGAACTTTTTAAGAAAAGCAGAAAACCAAGCTGAGCTAATTTTTGAACCAGGCATTCCGTAGCTGTTTTTTAAATTATAAACCCCTTTGAGACCTGAGTGTAAAGTTATTTGACCGTCTTCTGGAAAGAATGCATACAAGCATAAAATGTTTTAGCTTCTGAGGATTCATCGACCCTTGAGACCCATCCATAGTCACCGTGGTCATATTCATTTTAAAAGCAATTTTAAATAGACAGTGCTATATTATCTATGGCACCATTAATGTTCCAAACCCTAAGAGGAAACCCAGGGCACTTTTTATGCAAAGCTAATGAAAAAACAGCAGAGAACTCAACATGAAGCATACCTTGGGATAGTCATAGGGATCATATTTAACAATTAATGATATCAAGCAAAGGAAATTCTATTAAATAACTGTGGAAACTGTTTCAAGGGGTTGTAGACTGATTTTTATACAAGTCCTCATTTTAAATAAATTAAATTCCTACAGGAGTAAGAAAGCTGGTCTCCTACTCATTTTTTTCAATATAAAATCTTAACATCCAGGATTTTTAGAATACAATATATTTCATGCAGGACAGCAGTATCTACTAGAAATACAATTCTGCAGCAAATTTGAATGTGACAATGTGAATGTACAGGAGAAAGGGGAAAAAATCCTGGGACTTCTCAATGTAGATCAAAGAATCCCCAACCATGATTATCGTCTAATAGGCAAAATTAGGAAAGAGGTATTAAATTGAAAGGTAATGCACGCAGGGCTACCGCATCTGTTTTGGAGGGCAGTACTCTACCTGCAGAGGGGTATTGGGGAAGAGGGCCAGTGGGGCGGAAGGCCAGCCTAGCCTCCGCCCACCAAGCCTGTGGTAAAGTTCAAATCTGCCAAAGGGGGCGCTCTTCTACTTCAGACAAATGAGTCCCTTCCTAACACATCCTCTCCACAAAAGCCCACCCACCCACAGCAAACAGTGAAAGTACTAAAATGATGAAGATGTTTTCTAGATGGAGATGATATCCCCATGGTCAAAGTATAACAGAATGGAAATTTCTAATTAAAGTCTTATCAACAAATTGTTTCTTAAGAGTACTTTTTTTTTTTTAAAGAAACACCTCTCCAGCATCACCATGGAAGTCAATGGGAGAGTCCACTACCATATGAATTTCCTATGTTTGTTGAAAACACCAATTCCTAAGGCTCAGAGGAGTCCTGCATAAGCATTTTCAATGCTTCTTCCAGAACAAAGAACGGCGCTAAGCTGATAACAGTCTGTGTACAGGATGTGCTCCCAACACAAACGCACCAAGTGACCCCAAACAGCACGCACGGGTTTGGCCTGTGCAGGTCCACTCCCATGTAGGTATTTTTCAATGAATACCGAAGGTGCTGTAAATGTACTTTCTTGTTCTTATGATTCTCAGTAGCATTTTCTTTTCTCTAGCTTACTTATTGTACGATTATAGTATATAATACATACACAAAGTATCTGTTCATCGACTGTTTAAGTTATCGGTGAGGCTTCCACTTACCAGGAAGCTACTAGTAGTTAAGTTTTGGGGGACTCAACGTTACACACAAATTTTCAACGGCACAGGAGTTGGCACCCCTAACCTCTGCTTGCTCAAGGGCCAATTGTATATGTTACAACAAATTAAGAGGAAAAAAAAGATTATACGTATATTTGCTCCTCCTCATGCTCTTTTGAGAAACGATTCCGCATTCCTTTCTACAGTAGGGCAACTTGCACATGAGAATCCATTCTGAAAGGTGTATGTACTTCCCAAGTTCCTGATCAGAGATGGTACATAACTCAAAAGCTTCTCCAAATGAGGCAATCTGACAAAAAAAATTTTTAAAAACCCGCAAGACACAATGTAGTCCTGGAATCCAGGGAGAGGACAATTCCACGCTGGCTGACACGTGAACAGAATTAGAACCAAATGATACTAATCCGCAGTGTTCTCTACGGAAGGAAAAGGATATTCAACACAGTAAAGCATCTTTTCTATTTCATTATGAAATGTGAATTGTGCTTTACCACTGACTTAAATATCATCCCCCCCCAAAAAAAACTGTTTAAATGAACTTATTAAAATCCAAACTGTGGCTCAAGAAAAATTAAATGTTTAAAAATATCATCTTTAAAGGAAATTTTAAAGTCTGCTTAAAATGGCCATACCATAGCCCGGCTGGTGTAGCTCAGTGGATTGAGTGTGGGCTGGGAACCAGAGGGTCCCAGTTCGATTCCCAGTCGGGGCACATCCCTGGGTTGCGGGCCAGGTCCCCAGTGAGGACCATGTGAGAGGCAACCATACATTGCTCTTTCTCCCTCCCTTCTCCTTTCTCTCTGAAAATAAATAAATAAAATCTTAAAAAAAAAAATGGCCATACCATAACCTTTGTCTGGCACATCAGCTCCAGATGAAAACGCAAATCTAGGCCGTATTCACATTATCTTAAGCACCACCAAACAATGTGTTTGGCCACTCTTGTCTTACAGCATTTATTTTAACAATGTCGAGGCCATGGAAGCAGAGTCACTAATTTAGAAATCCAGCACTACTCCCGCCTGGAACCCTCTGCCCTCTGGAAAACTATTAATAGCAGCACTGGCCCTTACTAGATGCCAACCACAGACCCCCTTCATGGTCAATCATCATCATTCAAATCATCCTAAACTTCCCCGAGCTGCAAAATGCAAGGTAGCACTCAACAAAAGACACAAGGCTGTTGGCTAAACGAAAACAGAGGCAAACTCCACTGTAAACTAGAATGCTGGAATAGCTACCCACCTTGTACAGGAGTCAAAATGTCTCGCATTCAAGAGGCGGGCTAAGGAAAGCGAGGGGGCAGCTAACTGCACTTTTATATGTGAATGTGGATCTTTATCACTGATCCATGCTTACTGCAAAACCAGAAATACTGTATGCATAAAAACTGATCATTATAGAAGACTCCATACCCAATAAAAGCTATAATACAGTAAATCAAAAACCATGCTGACTAACCTATAACATTAACCCTATGAATCAACTGTATGCTTTTTTTTTTATATAAATGGCCCACTTTGTCAGTTGCCATTTCTAAGATCATATTTGTGGTAAAATACAGTAAAACAGAAAGGGAAAGAAAGAGGGAGAAAAACAACCCACTACAGGATGTTGACAAGC
Source organism: Micronycteris hirsuta (assembly GCA_004026765.1). NCBI lineage: Eukaryota > Metazoa > Chordata > Mammalia > Chiroptera > Phyllostomidae > Micronycteris > Micronycteris hirsuta. The sequence goes on along the minus strand of PVJI01001134.1, from coordinate 86,845 downwards.
GCTCACTACCAAGGCCTTAGATTGCATTGGTTAGCACACCACAGACCACTAAAATAATGCGCCAGGTTCCTGCAACACCAGGTTACTTTGGCTTTCCATTTTAACCTACTCAAGTAACAGGAGTCTAGTGTTACAAAATACTCATACCCTAAGCCCTCTTAGAAGAAAACCTGTGTACTTCCTAGTCTCAATTACCAAACAAAACAGTTCTTCAATCCAACTCAATTGTTCTACAGTTTCATTTGCGCAGATAACAGATTTGCTGTCTCTCCTTTTATTACAACTCCATGGACTGGGGCCCAGAGATACCAACTATAAGGCAAAAAGTTAAGTAAAATCCTGATATTATGTCTAGGGTACATATTATGTCCGGAACTATCACAGATCCCCAGAGATACTTAAATTTACAGACCTACCAAAAGCCTACTTGCCAATCACCACTAAACTCATGCGAGGTTTTTAATATCTTTCCTTTATTCTAATGACTACTTTTTTAAAAAGGATTTCTAACAGACTCATGGAAATATTTTAACTGGTACTCATGAATGGAATCAGTAAGAATGCAAACGTTATCACAGTGTTCACTACACATGCCAAAATAAGTTCAGTAGGGTTAGGAAGGATTCTGCCTGCCTTGTCTGCCTGTAACCCCAGTGCCTGGCACCTAGTAGATGCTTAATAAATGCTCATAAAATGAAAGAAATCTTGCAACAAAATTCATAGAACAGCCCCAAAATTCAATGGTAACAGTGAGTCTTCTAAACCAGGGGTGTCAAACTCATTGCCATCGGGGACCACATTAGCCTCGTGGTTGCCTTCAAAGGGCCAAATGTAATTTCAACTCAACAGTTAAGGAGCAGTTACTTGTATACAGTCCTAAAACTCTTTTGGCCCTTGGAAGGCAACCGCGAGGCTGATGTGGCCCCGGTGACAATGAGTGTGACAGCCCTGTTCTAAACAGCGCTACTTGCTGTAACAAGATTTAACCTATCCCAGAAAATAAGACTGACGGTTAAAACCAATTCTAAGAGAGGTCTCCAATGGTAAGTTTCTGTAACAAGGCAAAGAGAAGTTGCATTTTTATAAGATAAGTGACTTTTCTCTCTATCCCAAAACCATGATCAACGAAAATTACAGAATTTTGGAGGGGAAAAAAGTCTTTGAGCCTAAATCATGAAACATATGGACTCCAATTTCAGAATATCAACTGCCACAGATATATGGAAAAATTTTTGCATAACTATATACCTATGGAATTTTATGCTACTTTTTCTGGCTATGCTAAGCAGTTGATTTGAGTTAGGTAAGTTATGACTGATGAATATCACTCTCTTCCATTTTTATGACTTTCATCTATACCGGAGGGGAAAAAAATCAGTGAGGAAAGATTTCACTTTGTCAATTTAAATAGTCCCTCGCTTCCCAGTTTTCAGTGTTCTCTACTACTTAAACCAAGTTTTCCTGTGTTCCCATCCTATTTTTTGACTGTATAATAGCCTTTTCTACTTTATTTGTATTATGGATTGGTATGTTTACTGTAGCCAAGTCTTATTTCCCCAAAGGTTTAGAAGGCACAAAGCCCTTCCAAAGTGCTCCCCCGCCATGCCACTAAAATCGTGTCTGATGATTCCTGCCTCATTTGTCTCCCTCACCTAATGTGCGTTCTGTTCCAGGCGAGCTGTTGCTGTCCTGCTGGATACTACAGAACAGGTTCTAAGTAAGTGTCATTACAACGAATGAATGGGTGACTTGGAAGGCTTTATAGAAGAAACTCAGATGCTCTTTACAGCGCTAACTTGAAAACTTGCAAATAATAAATTCAGGAGCAAACAACACTATCTGATACACACAATTAGAGAAGGTGCTAAAACACACATCCAAAACAGTTTATTCAAAGGGCATACAATTACAGAAGATTCCTTAGGATGAGTTTCCAGTATTCCGTTACCATCACCGTGAACGATCTCAAAAACCACTGCTAAATGACTTCACTGTCTGGAGATTCCATTTTTCTCTGTGTTCTGAGAATTTAGAAATTAACATACTGAAATAATGAATGACTACTCGCCCAGGGCCTTACAATAATCTTTTAAAAGATGGGGCGGGGGGGGGGGTGGTGCTGTTAGGGAAAACTCTTTAATACAAACACGTGAAAAGCAATTTTCCTGTTAGTTGTGAAAAACTGGAAAATTTTCACTGTGACCTCCCTCATTTGCTGGTCACAGAGTAAAGAACTGGGAATCGGAAAATGTATTACACCTCCATGCGCTCTGCCGACAGGAACTACGAAGGAAGAAGAGACTCACAACTGTGGGGACACATGTATCCACTTCGAGCAGGAAGTCCGTTTCTCGAGCTGGGGTCCAGCATCCCGAGTGGAAACGCCAATCTCTGAAAGCCCACCCCGCCCCCCGCAATCCCCTCGGACTCTAACCCTGAAGCCAAAGCAGCCTGTCCGGAAAACGCGATTTTGCCGGGCTGATCCAAGGAGGCGCAGCAAGGAGACTCGGGACACCTTCCTCTTTCTCTCTGGCCTGCGGTGGGGGTAAACTACTCCGGCTTTCGCCAAAAGAGGAGGAGGCGGGCCAGACAGAGTCCGCAGCGACGAGCAGCCTCGGCCGAGAAGGAAGGCGGCTTGTCCACGCGGCCGCAGAACTCACCGAACAAAGCACAGCGCAGCCCGGGTGGGGAGGCGGGGAAGAAGGGGATAGGGTGGCCCCAGCTTTCACCACCGCCCGGAGCCAGAGACAGGTGGAGTCGAGCTCCTCCTTAAAGGGAAGAGAAAGACGGGGCTTTCGAGGGGCTACTCTAAATTCCAGCGCCAAGGCAACCGGAACCGAGACGCCGCCGGGGAGGACGCACGGAATTAAGGGGCGAGCGCCGCAGAGTTAAAGGAAGAGAGGGTCGGATCGAGGGACGGAGGACGGGCCCTGCGGGGGTGCCGGAGTCTGGCCCCAGCTGTGCCGAGGATGCGGGTAGCGAGGATGCGCGTGGCGCGCTGCCGGCCGCCCCCACTCGGGCCTCCTCGGCTCCCGCTGCCCGCCCCCTCGCACCCGCGCCCTGGGCGGCCACACAAAGGGGATGGAGAAGAGCACCGGCCACGGGCAGTGGATGGGCGCTGGGGCTGGGATGAGGTGGCCGGACCGCGGCCCTCGCCGCGCCCCCGCCTTTGTCTGCCTCGCTCCGCGCCCCCCCTCGCCGAGGAGCCCCGCCGCCCGCGGCGCCCTCACCCTGCTCGTTACCCGGGTGAGTAGCGGTCTCATCTGCTCGCCGGCCCCATCTGCCTCCATGGCCGGCCGGCCAGCCTGCGACGGCCGCTACGGTGTTGCCCCGCGCGGTTCGCCCGCCTCCGCCGCGGAGACCCCAGGGCTCAGGGGGAAACGAACGTGTGTCCGTGCGCCCGGCGCGCACGCGTGGGGAGAGCCTGGTGCGCGAGATGCGGAGCGCGCCTGTGCACGCAGCGGCCGCGGGGCTGCCTCTCGCAGGACAGCGAGGCCGCGGCGTGGAACGAGGAGTGAGAACTGAGCGAACAGCCGGACAAGGCGGTGAAGGAGGAGGGAGCCCCGTAGAAGCCCGGGGGCGGGACCGCAGCCCGTGACGCGAGTAATGCCCGGCCCCGCCCCGACAGGCCCACTGCCCCGCCCCTCGCGTCACGCCCCCTGCCAGTTTGGCACCGCCAGCCTCCTCCGCGCATCCGCAGGCCCCGCCACGAGGCCACTCGGGGGGTGGGGCGGGAGGGAGCGGGACGGGCATTTGTCCCAGCCAATCGGCGGCTCGTGAGTTGTGCTGGCGTGTACCCCACACACAAATACTCCCTGCCACCTCCTTTGGAGGCCCTGCCTCTCTTTGTAAAATCCTAAATGACCGTAACTAAATGTCTAACTTGTTTTTCCGGTCGGAAGTTCCCCTGAAGTTTGGAAGTGGGCTGAGGGTCACCACCGTCCCTAGGTCCTAACCAGTTTCTTTAAAGAAAGGGAGGAGGGAAGAAGAATGCCACCCGTTTGGAGGAGCTCGCGGGAATCCCAAAGAACCAACAGGTCTTCAGGGCTCTTGCAAGTTTTTTTCACTCAGTTCAGTAGGCATGAACCCCAACTCCGGACCTGGGAAAGAGGGGTACTCCTGACCAGGTGTGCTCGTGGGCTTGCCTCTTGACCAGGCACCACGGCGGCTTCCATACAATGTGCCTCAAATACACGCAGCTCTAATAGATGATGGAACCTGCAAACGGTCATTGAAGAAATACGTGAATTTCAATCCATAAACGGGCCTGACACACAGCATGCTTGTTGTAAGTATTATTTTTAACAGAGTGAAGAGGTAAATCAGTACTTTCGACGGAAACTGTATTACAACGGATCTGGACTGCATATCCTATCTGCAAGAGGATATTAATAAAGCCTTTGTCAGAAGTAGTTAAGGATGCTGGTTTGAGTCCTAGACCCCTTTGGCTCTAATTTCCCAGAGTTACTTAAAGGCCGGCACACATTATTCTCTTGTGTATGAACAAATGTGCTTCTATTATAATAGCGACCATTTAAAGAGGCCTACAGTTAGTGACTGTGACATTTTGCAAACCTGCTTCATCTCTAATCCTCGGAATACTCCCAAATATGTTTTATGACCTCCTCTTTACAGGAGAGGAGATGGAGGCTCACAGAGATGACTGGTTTTAGATCCCGGTCAGTGGAACTGGTCTCTAATGCTTCACCAAAGAAAGCCGAACAACAATAAGGGGAAGAAAATGAAAAAAGAATGAAAAGGAAAGAATATGGAGTAAGAGGGGAACTGAAAAAAAATGTTTAAATAGCCTCCTAAATTTGTTTCAGGTGCCAATCACTTACGCTCATTTCATCACTCTCTAAGGTGAATATGGTTTATATTGAAGAATTAGTTCTGAACTGTCTTACAATGCAGCTCCCCTGCCATAAAATTATAATTCGTTTATACAAAACACCCTCTATGGCATTTCTCTGCTTTATATTTCTGTTCAGCATTTATTCTCTGGTAACAGTCTGTGTATGTTAGCGCTTTATTATGGTTACTGTCTGCACACACGCACGCACGAATGGAAGCTCCGTGCAAGCAGCCATGTCTGTGTGTGTGTTTGCTGTTAATTGCTAGCAATCCTAGAAGAGTGCTTATCCCTACTAAGCTCTCAGTTAAGTGTTAAATGAATGTTTTGGGGGTGAGATTTGTTGGGAGGAGACCTCCTTTAGGACCTAAGAGCATTCTAGGTGACAGCGAACGATACCAGCAAAGTAGTAACAGGAGCAAAATACGAACCAAGGCCTTTGCTGCCAGAGTCGAAAGAACTAAGTAGTCAGTTTCAAGGACTTAAAAATATATCTTGAGAAACCATGCTAGAAAATTTTTCTCTTATTCATGTTGTGAAAAAAAAGCCCTTAGTTTATTTATTCCACAGTTATTTTTTTGACTCCTGTGTTGCCATGATCTTTTTCCACTCCTCACTTCATCCCAACAGCTAGAAAAATAATGTAGCAAAGGTCTGAATTACAGGATTTATTACTCTCAATTGCCCACTTAATTCAAGCTCAACCAGAGTTCATCCTGAGGTAATGGTTGTGAGTAAAGAAGATAATGTGTTAAAATTGCTTTCGTGGAAATGGAGATGGTTATAAAATGTCCTGAGGTGCTGAAAGACAAATTATTCTCTTAAGTATCGTAAATATCCATCCAAAACATGGCACAGTGAAACATCTGTGAAACAACGGAGAATGTGAACCTAAGTGTATTACTAACAATGAACTTGTACCACCTAAAATTAATGACATTTAGCTGTATCCCAAATTCACATACTTCCTGGGTTTCTGGAACAGCTGGTAATACTAGCAGGGACTTGGATACAACCTCCTGGCAAGATCCTTATCCTGAGAAACAAGAATCTTCCCCCAGCAGTTCTCTTGAGCCAGGGTATCGTTTGTAAAGAAAAACAGCAGCTTGTCGTTTTGCAAAGCCATCTTTAACCTCTAGCAGAGGAGGATCCTTTGACAATTATGTATCTCTTCAGTGCTTCTTCTGGGTCAGAGCTGAAATTTAAATTATTCCCAAATATCCGACCCTATAAGGAAAATTAAAATCCTTGGAGTGGTGTTTACAAGAGCACCAGGACAGCCTCAGTGGGAAAGACAAAAGGAAATGGGGGAAAAAGTGTTGTTCTTTATGTCTGTAGGCTAGGCCTACAGAAAAGCCTGGAAAAAATAAATGAATAAAACAGAGCAGACACCTGATCACTCACGAAGTTTTGTGTATATGTATATATACACAAATGCCAGCACTGGAGTGTGGACAGCTGTAGCACAAGTCAGGTAATCTCAGTGAAAGAGAATGAGATGGCTTTTGCTGGAGGTAGCAGGGGGTGGGAGCCGCCACCTATTGGAAAGGGATGTACAGGAAGGTGTTTGAAAAATCTACTGAGAAATATAGTAGATTTAAACTGAGTCATGATTGATAATGCTATAATTTCATCAAAGAGGGGACAGAAAGAAGGGTGTTACTGGCCGAGGTAATTGCAAGATCAGTGGCTAAGATCTGAAGAAGCTGGGGAGTCCACTGGTAGAGCATTCCTTCCTCCCCACCAGTCTGGAGGCAAACTGCCTGGTGATGAGTGCTTTTGTGCTAGCTGTGTCTTTAAGCAAGTTACCTCGCCCTGCCAGTCTCCTTTTGGAAACTGTAAATTGAGGGTAATGGTACTCTCCTCATGGGTTTGCAAATGAAGATTAAATAAAGTGTTTAGCATGCAACCTCACATAAAAGAAATATTCATTAAGAGTTTATTATTATTATTATTATCATCTGGTTCAGGTGGAAGAGCTGGTCCATGAGGTGGAAGAAGGTGGGCTCAGGCTCATACAACGGGAAGGGCCTGATATACCAGGTTCCTAAGGAGGTTACATTCCCATTAGAATGAGAACTCAGGGGGAGGGACCATACCAGCCTCATCACTGGGAACATCCCAGAGTCCCTGGCCTGGGGTGGCCACTTAAAAAAAAATTCTGAATGAATGAGTGAATGGTAAGGAAGTTGGACTTTTTTCTACATGCTAGTGCAGACCCACCATCCCAGGGTATTTAGGAGGGAAGTGATGTGACTATATTACAGACACAGCCATGTGAAAGACAGGATGGAAAAGACAAATGCCAAGAGCAAGGAGATGTGTTCACACTGCCCTGCTCAATGCGGTGACTAATGAGTACATACTTGGAATGTTGCTAATTTTAATTGAGATTACTCCCAGTTTAAAAGTTTGGACACACACAAAATGAATGTAATCTTGTTCATCTTATGCTGACATGTGGAAGTGATAAAATTTTAGATACATTGTGTTAAGTAAACATTATTAAAAGTTAATTTGACATTTTTTTACCTTTTTTTAATGTGAAAATTTAAAACTACATACATGGTTCACACGACGTTTCTATCGGCTGGCCCTGGGCTACAAAGCCTGGACTAAGACAATGACAAAAGAAATAGAAAATGCAAGTTAGACGTAAGAGTTTAGAAGTAAAATTGACAGAATATAGTGACTGCTAGGACAGAGAAGCTGCAGGAGGACAATCAAAGACGGAGAGGTTGAATTTGATGTCCTCGAGAGGAACAATCAGAGATGATTCCAGGTCCAAGGGCAGATCAAATTTGACGGCCAGCTGGAGCTGGATAAATATGCGAGGAACTGGAAACTGATCTCTGAGCTAGACATATGAAGCCCAAGAAACTTACTTGTCTTTGCTGAAGCAACAAAATTCCAAGGCAGGTATCCTCCCAGACACTGAGAGGCTATTACTACTCAAGGAATCATCCAGAGGGAGAAAAGAAGTCTATAGATCACTAAGATTAAGCTAACTATGACACTAAGTCTATTTGTACATAATCAGATCATCTACAAGGTAACACTACCATCACCACTATTCCTCTGGGTGCCTCTTCCTTGATAGGGACACTTCCCCTTCAAGAGTTAGCAGCATTATAAGGGAGAAAATATTTGCAAATGAAACATCTGATAAAGGACTGTTATCCAAAGTATATAAAGAACTCTTAAAATGCAACAATTTTTTTAAAAGAATTTTAAAAATGGGTCAAAGACCTTAACCAAAGGAGATACACAGGTGTCAGTTAAGCATATGAAAAAGTGTTCCACATCACATGTCATGTGAGACATGCAAATTAAAACAACAATGAGATACCACGACACAGCTGTTATGGGTGGCCAAAATCTGAAACACTGACTACACCAAATGCTGGCAAGTATTTGAAGCAACAGGAACTCTCATTCCCTGCTGGTGGGAATGCAAGATGGTACAGCCACTTTAAAATACATTTTGTGTCCGGCCAAGATGGAGGCATAGGTAGACACACTGTGCCTCCTCATACAACCAAAAGAAGGACAACAACAATCTAAAAAAAAAAAAAAAAACAAACAGAACTGACAGAAAATCGAACTCTATCCAACAGCCAAGTAATTAAAGAAGAATCACTCATCCAGACCAGTACTCAGGGTGGAGAAGGGCAGCTGGGCAGAGAGGGCTCGCGGCAAGGTGGCAGCTGGTGGAGTAGGCGGTCCCACATTCACGTGTGGATAAACTGGGAGGAACAGCTGGGGAACGAGACAGGCCGCACAACCCAGGGTCCCAGCACAGGGAAATAAAGCCTCAAACCACTGACTGAAAACACCTGTGGGGCTGAGGCAGCGGGAGTTCATCCCAGCCTCACAGGAGAGTTTGTTGGAGAGACCCACAGGGTCCTAGAATGTACACAAACCCACCCACCTGGGAATCAGCACAGAAGGGCCCAATTTGCTGGTGGGTCTGGTGGGTAGCGGGGGAAGTGACTGAAAGCCAGCAGAGAGCAAAGCAAGCGGCACTAGCACTGCTCCCTCTCGGACCCCTCCCTCACAGACAATGTCACTACGCAACGACAAGGGTTACCCCGCCCTGATGAACACCTAAGGCTCCGCCCCTTATATGTAACAGGCACACAGAGACAAAAAAAAATGGCCCAGATGAAAGAACAGATCAAAGCTCCAGAAAAATACAACTAAGCAACAAAGACATAGCCAACCTATCAGATGCACAGTTCAAAACACTGGTAATCAGGATGCTCACAGAATTGGTTGAATATGGTCACAAATTAGATGAAAAACTTAAGACTATGCTAAGTGAAATAAAAGAAAATGTACAGGGAACCAACAGTGATGGGAAGGAAATTGGGACACAAATCAATGGTGTGGACCAGAAGAAAGAAAGAAACATTCAACCAGAACAGAATGAAGAAACAAGAATTTTAAAAAATGAGGAGAGGCTTAGGAACCTCCAGGACATCTTTAAATGTTCCAACATCCAAACCATAGGGGTGCCAGAAGGAGAAGAACAACAACAAATTGAAAACTTATTTGAACAAATAATGAAGGAGAACTTTCCCAATCTGGCAAAGGAGATAGACTTCCAGGAAGTCCAGGAAGCTCAGAGAGTCCCAAAGAAGTTGAGCCCAAGGAGGAACACACCAAGGCCCATTATAATTACATTAGCCAAGATTAAAGATAAGAAGAGAATCTTAAAAGCAGCAAGAAAAAAGGTGAAAGTTACCTACAAAGGAGTTCCCATAAGACTGTCAGCTGATTTCTCAAAAGAGACCTTGCAGGCAAAAAGGGGCTGGAAAGTATTCAAAGTCATGAAAGGCAAGGACCTACATCCAAGATTACTCTATCCAGTAAAGCTTTCATTTAGAATGGAAGGGCAGATAAAGTGCTTCCCAGATAAGGTCAAGTTCAAGGAGTTCATCATCACCAAGCCCTTATTATATGAAATGTTAAAGGGACTTATCTAAGAAAAAGAAGATAAAAAATATGAACAGTAAAATGACAGCAAACTCACAGTTGTTAACAACCACACCTAAAACAAAAACAAAAACTAAGCAGACAACTAGAATAGGAACAGAATCACAGAAATGGAGATCACATGGAGGGTTATCAGCAGGGGAGTGGGAAGGGGAGAGATGGGGGAAAATGTACAGAGAATAAATAACAAATATTAGGTAGAAAATAGACAGGGAGATTAAGAACAGTATAGGAAATGCAGAAGCCAAAGAACTTATATATATGACCCATGGACATGAACTAGATGAGGAGAATGTGGGTGGGAGGTGGTGTGCAGGGCAGAGGGAAATAAAGGAGGGAAAATGGGACAACTGTCATAGCATAATCAATAAAATATATTTTTAAAAATACATAAATAAAAAATAAAACCCAAAAAAGGAAAAATATACAGGGTGGGGCAAAAGTTGTTTGTATGGAAAATAATACAATAATAAATAATAATGCAAGAATAAAAATAAATAAATAAATAAAATACATTTTGGGCCCTCACCAAGTAGCTCAGTTGGTTAGAGCATCATCCTGATGCACCAAGGTTGCAGGTTCAATCTCCAGTCAGGGCACATACAAGAGGCAACCAATGAACACATAAATGAGTGGAACAATAAGTCGATGTTTCTCTCTCTCTAAAAATCAATAATAAATAAATGAATAAATAAATAAATATATTTTCCCTAAAATACAGTTTAGCAGTTTCTTACAAAAACAAACATAGTCTTATCATATAATGCAACAATTATGCTCCTTGGTAGTTACCCAAAGGAGCTGATGACTTATGGCCACGCACAAACCTGCACGTGGATGTTTATAGCAGCTTTATAATTGCCGAAACTTGGAAACAACCAAGACATCCTTTAGAAGGGGATCAGGTAAACTGTGATACATCTGGACAATGGAGTATTATTCAGCACTAAAAAGAAATGAGCTATCAAGCCATGAAAAGACATGGAAAAACCTTAAATCTATATTACACATGAAAGAGGCCAATATGAAAAGGCAACATATTTTATGATTACAACTACATGACATTCTGGGAAAAGCAAGACTATGAAAACAGTAAAAGATCAGTGGTTGCCAGGGATTGGGTAGGAGGAGGGGATGAATAGGTGGAACACAGAGGAATTTTAGGGCAAGGAAAATGCTCTGTGTACCATAATGCTGGATACATGTATTCTACCTTTGTCTAAACCCATAGTCTATACAATACCAGGGGTGACCATAAAGTAAACTATGGACCATGGGTGATTATAATATGTCATTGCGAGCTCATCCATTGTAACAGTGTGCCGCTCTGGTAGGGGATATTGATCATGGGACAGGCTATGCGTGTGTATGCACACTTTCCCCTCGATTTTGCTGTAATCTAAAACTGCTCTTAAAAAATAAAGCCTTAATTTAAAAAAGAAGCCAAAGGGTAAAACTTCAGTTGGTGGTACAAGGAAAAATGAAAAACATTTTAACCTACTTTCACTAATAAAAATGGGTAGGTAGAGTCTGTATTTAGCTATATTCACTAAAACATTTGTGAAAGTAAAAAAAATATCTGGCAGCCCTGGCTGGTGTAGCTTGGTGGATTGAGCACGGGCTGGGAACCAGAGGGTCCTGGTTCGATTCCCAGTCAGGGCACATGCCTGGGTTGCAGGCCGGGTCCCCAGTGAGGGCTATGTGAGAGGCAACCATACATTGCTGTTTCTCTCCCTCTCTGTCTCCCTCCTCTCCCTCTCTCTAAAAATAAATAAATTTTAAAAAATCTTAAAAAAAATATCTGGCAGTAATCACACATAAAATTGTTTTTATTATTCCAATAATATAAAATATCACCTTAACTTGAAATACCATTATATTTAGGCAAAGTACTTTTTTTGGTTTAAGTACCACAGATAGTTGTGTCAGTCTTTCTCCATCACTTTATATGTATAGGTATATCATTAAATTTGATAAATTAATGGAGTGATGTTAAAGAAAAAAATATCATCCCACTCCTGAGTATTTACCCAAGAGAAATGATGCTACGTTCACAAAGAAAAAAAAAGCCTATATAAAAGTGTTTATAGTAACTTTATCCATATGGCTGAACTAGAAACAATAGTAATGTCCTTTAAGGAGAAATATGGATAAATTAGAGTGAATGGACAAACTTTGGTACACCCATATAATGGAATACCAATCCACCACAAAAAGAAAAAAACTACCGATACATACAATGATATCGATGAATCCAAAAATGAATTTTACTCAAGTAAAAGAAAACAGCCTCAAAAAGGCTACATCCTGTCTGACTCCATTTATGTGACATTCTTGAGAAAATCAAGAGACAGAAAGCAAATCAAGGTTTGCCAGGGTTTAGAATGTGGGTTAGGTGTTGAATATGAAGGGGGCATAAGGGAAGTTCTGGGTGTGAGGGAACTTTTCTAACTCTTGATCACAATGGAGGTTATACAGCTGTATGTATGCATTTGTCAAAACTCATAGTACTGCACACTAAAAAGCATGAATTTTATGAGTGAATACCTCAATAAACCTGACATACAACAAAAAGAAACATACGGTATTAATAACCACACACAGATGCACGCACTTATATTTCACAATCTGGGATTAGTGGATTGTTTCTTCATCAACCTTATTTAACATATTTATGATTATGCAGTAGGTCTCTATTGTGCTAAATAGTCTATCACAGCATCCTTAATAAAATATTATTTTTAGAGCTTCGGTGGACTCTTATCAATAATTTTGGTTTCTTGCTACTACATACAAAGTTATTTGCATGCCTATTTCTGAATTCTTTTATGCACATATAATCAGAAGGAACTACCAATTACTGAAACTAAAGACCATCAGCACTATCATGGTCAAATAACACAGCAAGTTAGGAAGGGTCCTGGAGCTGAGCGCAGACCGGTGAACACTCAGCTCATGGTTTCTTTAACAATGCCGATTTTTTCCAAGTCGGTTCAGAATCATTGGTCACCACCTACATGGTTTGCTCAAACATTGGCTGGAACACTGTACTCTACCGCTGAGTTATCGGGTGGCATGTGAGTACAGAATAGTGTACATTGGCCCTTAAGATGTGCCATAAAATTTATTTTAAAGATTATTACATGCTTTGATTTAGGCAATGCTCTTTAAAAGTCAGGTCCATATTGGTCACACCTATATACACGTGGGTAGTAGCTCACGTGTTGGTTGCTTTCCAAAGACTGTTCTTCTCAATACTTGGGCTATGGAACATTGAAAGATCCTTCTTGATCTTTTTTTTTTTTTTCATCTCAGGAAATAGTTAAATCTCAATAAACACTTGGTCCTTTTATAAAAGTGATTCCTTCCATCAGGTTGATGACTAAAACTACTATGAATTTTGGGTAAGAACTCATCTGAACCAAAAGGGAAATCTAAAATCCCAAGGTTCCATTTTGAGAAACATAAACAAAGATATAATAGACTTTAGGGAGGCAGACATGGAAGAAAACATTCCTTGCCATGGAATCAAAATTCTCAGAACCAAGTATTACCGTGCATTAGTATTAAACTATGTAACAGGATTGGTTTAGATTATCTCAGGATATTCATAATTATCCCATTTTAATAGAATCTAAAACTGACAGGAAAAAAGGAGACTTAGTTTCTGTATGATATTGGACATGTCATGTAACACCTATTGACTTCTGTTTCCTCATCTGTAAAATGCAGATAATCGAGATAATAATCCCTTATTCACAATCGCAAACTCCATAAATTTCTGGAAAACTAATCATTTGTCATAACTCTTTGGGCTGCAGAAACCCAACCTAAATTGACAGAACGGTGTTTATAGTCTTGACCTCCTTATTGTGACTATCCATATGTCTCATTACCAAAATGTGAATGTGTCTGATACCAGGATGTCATCTTAGACTCTGCTGTGGGTATTTCATAGCGTTCATTGTATCACTTGCCTAAATTCTGAAAAATTCTGAAATCTAGAGTATCTTGCCTTACGGGTTTCACATAAAGGATCACAGGCCTATAATACTAACTCTGCTTATTTCAAAGATGTCATAGGTTGTCCAATAAGGTAATGGATAAGAAACAACTTGGCAAAGTGGGTTCTGTACCTCCTTTGACCATCGGCAGCCATGGGGATTCTACTTGCTAGAACTCCCGCGGCGTGGGAGCTTTCTTCCCCTGTGCTGGAAGTGGCTTTCAGCTCCTACCTGTCTTACAGCCTTTATTCCTGCCCCACACCCATGCTGTCCCTCTCCTTAAAGATTTCTTTGCCAAGAGAAAGTGGAAAGAAATCAGACCAAGTGAAAACTTAAGTCCTTGGGGTGCTCGCAAAAGCTCTATATGCATCCTGGAAACTTCTGTAATCTTCAGTGCTTGAAGCCAGAAGCCATGGACACGGGACATACAACCTGTACCTGTATGTGAGACCGTACGCCTACTTTTCTCTCTCCCTTTCTCTCTCTCTCACAGAATCATTTGGTGGGAATAGTAAGTTCATCCTATGTCACAGTGCACACTGATTCATGTGACAACTCCACCTATATGTAATAAGTGCGTCATTGTAACTTGGGGTCAACTAAGAAGGACCGAGAAGTGGTAATCTTCTGTTTTACTTGTCTTCATAGCTGAAGTCCCTGAAACATTATGCTGAATTGGAAGTCGAAAGTGGGGAGGGGGAAATGAAACAGATATTTTATGAGCAACAGGATTTCATCTTTCCTTAAAGACAATCAACCAGAATAAGCACTGTGAATTTGGAAATGTTTCCATTTGAGAACTGAGACTATATCCCCTATGACTGGGAATACTAGTATTATTATTATTTGCCAGTGACTCACTAGCTGTGTCTCCCTTTCAAATGCCAATTAACAGTAGTGCTTATAATATGAGTGGAGATACAGACCATGGTCCTGTCATAGCTGCCCTTTGTATGTAAAGATGGCATGACTATCCACCATCAGTAACATGCAATCTTAAAGGCTTTGATGTGATAGCAAGGATAGGTTGATATGGCTCTTTCAATGTCCTACCTATGATATTCAGTTTTGAAAATACACTGTCAGAGTTAGGAATACAAGTCTGGGACCACATGGAGGCTAATTGGAGCATCTATAAATCACGTTCGTTTTCTAGTGATTATTGGTCCCAGCAGACCCATCTTGTCAATGATCATTTCTAGTCTCTCCCTGTAAAGACACTCTCTGGGCTTAAATTGGTACAATCTTGCTGAAAAGCCATTTGGCGATATGTATTAACACTCTCAGAAAGAACGCGGCCTTCCTTCAACCCAGTGATTTTATGACTAGGACTATCTGTCTATCTATAGATCAGGGCAAAGAAATATATTTAAAATTAACAATAAAATGATTAAAAGGAAATAGACTAAAATGCTAACTGTTTTTTTCTGGGTAATAGGATTACAGTTTATTTTTATATTTCATTCTTTATACTTGCTACAGACATCTACAATGCATAAATTACTTTTGTGTTGAGAACAAAGCTATAGACATCATTTTTAAGCCAACATAGTCTAAAATACATATGGGAACTTTTGCAATGTTTCCCATTATTGATATTTCAAAGTTAAATACTACTTTAAGAAAGCCAAACCCGTGCGTAGGAGCTCCCCCTGAACAGTGGAGTTACAGTGAAAGGACATTCACAAGTGGTGAAGAGACACCGCTTGTCTCCGTGAGGCCCAGTCAAAAGCTAAACAGGTTGAACCAAAGCCGGCAGTGATGTCCATCTGCCCAGTATGCTCTGGGGGTCTGAAAGGAGAGGAATATTGAGTGGTTGAGAAATCTTCTCAGTGGTATCTTTTCTGAATCAGAAAAATACATATTATATGTTTACTGTAGTTTTATATATTTTATGTATGTGTGAACATATAATTTTTTTTTTTTTTTTTTTTTACAAAGAGAAAGCAAACTGCAGGAGTTTCTGGACGTCTCCTGTCTAGGAAATTAAACCCCGTCAGCAGAGCAGCCTATTGCCTAGAAACTAACGAGAGTTCCGTAAAGGTGGCATTGGAGTCCAGAGGTCACCAGCATCGGCAAACACCAATTCGAATGGGAAGTTTTCTGCCAGTTATTACAACAGATCTGCAAAGGCCTGCCAAGTAACACTCCTTTTTAAAATAAAAGCTTCTAGAACTACTGCCTGGTTAGAAGCTACAGTTCTGGTCTTTGTGTTAAGTTCTATTAGACCAGGGTTTCCCAAATTTGCTTGTTCCTAAGAATCATCTGGGTTACTCCTGAAACATATGGATTTCCCTACTGATTATGCTTCAGCGGGTCTGGATGGGGCCAGGGAATCCACGATTTGAACAAGGGCCCTAGATTTATTCGAATGGCCATCGAGTTTGAGAAACACTGACAGTAACTTTCATTTGCTTTCTAGCACTTCTTGCTGGTTCTGATTACACGCTGTCCTTGCCTGTTGGATGACGCGTTTGACATCTGCCTCTGCCGCCAGACAGTACGTTCCATGAGAGCAGAGATGGTGTTTATTCATTTCTCCACCTCTGAGCACCAGTGTGGTGTCTGACGCATGTGATTAGAAGCTGAGTAAATATTCCTTGAATCAATCAATCAGGGAATCAAAATCTGTTTTGTTCTGTCTGGTAAAGTGCCCAGTTTACGTCTGGATCACCCTCGGGACTTTAGGAAAAGTCCCACCTTTGGACAGCACTGTGTGAATGTATTTTGGCAGGGCCCTTCTGTTACGTTAAGGCGAGGGCTCCTGTGAACCTGGACAAGTGTTGCAAAAGAGGACATGCTGACTGCCAGGCAGGTTAAGACATCAAATTCATGCAGAGAGGAAACATCCTGTCCGTATCTACTAATCTAGCTAGATAGTATCTATTACTCAGGCAAGCATATTGCATGCTGACCAGATATGGAACAAAAAAAAAAAAAGGAAAGAAAAACCAACTTCCTGGCTCCTTTGAGGTCACTCTGGGGGAAATTAATTGCCGAGCAAGTGAAGGGCCGGTATGACTGAGTAAGGTTCCACTTTCCTGAATATTTAGGCTCACAAGGAACTATAAAGGCAAAGAATATTATAGAAATCTGGGCTCTGCAACCCCACCCCTCAAATGAGCTTTTCTCTAGTTTTTGAAAGATTAGAGATGGCTGAATATGAACTGGCTGAAATAAGGCACTTGTGTAGGTGCGCAGACTACACCATAGGCCTACTGCCGCAGTACAGTAAACCTTTGCACGCATAGGCACTGAGCAGGTGTTTATAAAATGCTCCTGGATCAGTTTGTCAGGGCAACACTGATTCTGCAGAGTGGAATACGTGGACTTCTCCGGGGGTAGCCCATCTACTCTGCTGCCTCCCCCAGCCCAGCTGCACTGCCTGCGGGGATGGCACCTCGGCCCTCACTTTGGGCTGTCCTACCTACAGAAGCCTGTTACTGCTATGGCCTGCGCTTCAGATGAACGGAGGTGGCTGCTGCTTCCAACTCTGGACTCCTGGCTAAGCCTTCACTAGCCATTCACATGTAATCCCATAAGAAAGGCATAGATGGGCCCTGGCTGGTGTAGCTCAGTGGATTGAGCGCGGGCTGGGAACCAGAGGGCACATGCCTGGGTTGCGGGCCAGGTCCCCAGTGGGGGCCATGTGAGAGGCAACCATATATTACTGTTTCTCTCCCTCTCTGTCTCCCTCCCTTCCCCTCTCTCTAAAAATAAGTAAATAAAATCTTTAAAAAAAAAAAAAAAAAGAAAGGCATAGATGGGGTCAGCAATCATACTGCCCATGAGCCAAATCTGACCAGCCACCTGTTTTTGTTGATGAAGTTTTATTGAAACCCGTCATGCCCACTCATTTATAAATGATCTAAGGCTGATTTTGGCATTACAACAGTCTTCAATCATTGTATTGGAGACCATCTGACCCACAAAGCCTTAAATAGCCCCTGTCAGGCCCAGGAGAGAAAAAGTTTGCCTGCCTACCCCTGACTTAGATGCATAGGGTCAGATAATGATAATTACCGTAACAAAATTCGGTGCCATTTACCATATGCTGGGTAGTATTCTAAGGTCTTTGGATATGTTACTTCACTTATCCTTACTGTAGTACTGTGAGAAAACTAAGGCACAAAGATATTAAGATGATGCCGCTAACAAGGGCCAGCCTAGATGAGAAAGACATTGTAAATAAATAACTATGGAAGTATCAATAATGAAGGGATTAAAAACCAAATACATTATCACAGTGTCCCAAATGTGATGAACACAATTGTAATTCAGAAGCTCTCACTGAGCAGCAGACAAGTCATGGTGGGGATCGGAAAAACAATGTGGTTACGCAAGCAGATTATTACTAATAACCGCGTTCTGATTGGCTGCAGATTCTTCTTGGTATGAAATGTTCGATGAGAAAAAAGAATGCTTAAGTTAAACAAAAAAGCAAATTGAAATAACAAAAAAATACTTTCTTAAAACAATGTATTTATTCTAGAGCTTCTACATGTAAACTGTAATTCCTTGGGATACTCTTCATTTATTAAAAGTGACTCAAAATGTTTTTGAAACATACACTTGGAAATTATCTTCACAACCAGTTTACTAACTTAAGGAATCCAATGTTTTTAATTCCTGGCTCCGTCGTTATAAAGTTTATTTTAGTCCTAAGTGGTATTATCGAGATTATTTTGTTTAATGATCCACTTTATTCACCAGATGTGGCCCACAGAGATTTTCAGCTTCTCTAAGAATGTAAATCTATCCCAAGGCAATTCTAAGGATAGTTTCCACAGCCTTATCTGAATAGCTTCCTCATCTACACCAGAACCTGGCACATAGAAAGTGTTAAAAAAATATTTGTTGAACAAATGAGTGATTTTTGTCAATAAAAATTCCAAAAATATGTTAGAAAATGACAATACTCTCTAGGTGACTACTTTGAAGAAACATACATTTGATTGATCAAATTTCTTTGATTCATCTATTTAACAAGTATTCATTGAGAGTCAGGGGTAGCTACATTATTTGCGGGATCCACTGAAAAATGAAAATGCAGGGCCCTTTGTTCAAAAAGGAGGAGAAGGGTGTTTTCCTTTTTCCTGTGGTCTCCTCAACCTGCCATTGTGTTACTTGCTACCCAGCATTGTGCTCCCTTAGGCGCGTGGGCACTGGAAGAGTCCATGTGCTCAGCGGTACTACAGACTGTGCAGAACTCTATGTGTGAGCAGGAGAGCCCGACCCACCCACCCCTACAGGGCCAGTCCTTCCCTGCTGCAGCACCAAGGGGGTGGGTGGTGGCAGTGGTGAGGAGGAATGGGGGAGGAAGTGCAGCAGTGGTCACCCGGTGGAGGTCGTGGAGGTCGGGGAGCATCCCAGGCAGGTGAGGCCCCAAGCCCCTGCTGCATGCTCTATTGTTTCACTGAACTTCACTCACAAAACCTTCATCCAAAGACGAATGATTAAGACATTCAAGACAGCAACTGACAAGCAGTAAATCCCAAATGCACAGCTCCCTGCCAAGTGCTCGTGAAGCTGGACTTATTGAGAACCTGCTGTATGCCAGGCCCTGCATCTACTATGTGAACAAAGACAGACGGTGCCTGGAGGGCAAACCAGAAAAAAGGAAATTACCCTGAAACATTGAAGAATGTCAGTGTGAACAGGCAGAGCCCAGTGGCTTCAGTCCTGGTGTCAAGGAAGGAGTCCCAAACGCAGAGGCTTCTAAGTGTAACATGCCAATGTATAGGAGGCATAAAACTAGAGGTAGAGTGTGGACCGAGGGAACAGCACTTGAAGAGCTGGGGGTGGAGAGCATGGGGTGCTCCAGGACCTGAAGGGGCTGGCTAGAGTGGCAACACACATTTCCGGCCTGGCGAGTGGGGGGTGGGGGCTTTCTCCATGATGTTAGGGAGTTCCAACAGTTTCTGAGAACAGTGGGGAGCCATTGAGAGGGATTTAAGATCCAGTGACTTGATTAGACCTGTGTGATATAAATCACTCAAGTTGCAATGAACAGAAGAAAAGTTTCAAAACCTGGAGGTTTGGTAGGGGGAGCAGTAAGGGTCAAAGGAGAGGAAGCAGAGGGTGGTTTGGGGATATTTGGGGTGAGGGGGGACACTAGATAACTAGAGGGCCTCACACTGAAATAAGAAAGGCGGCCCTGGTTGGTGTAGTTCAGTGGACTGAGTGCGAGCTGCAAACCAAAGGGTCGCCAGTTTGATTCCCAGTCAGGGCACATGCCTGGGTTGCAGGCCAGGTCCCCAGTGGGGGCCACGTGAGAGGCAACCACACATTAATGTTTCTCTCCCCCTCTTTCTCTCTCCCTTCCCTTCTGTCTAAAAATAAATTAATAAAATTTAAAAAAAAAAAAAAGAAAGAAAGAAAAGAAAGGCCTAGGATACCAAAGACTGAGGTGTGTCGATTTCATTTCAATATGCACCTGGTAGATAGGGACCAGAAGTATCAAACAGAGCAGGCTGAAGCCTGCATTGAGTGAGCGTCTTTGGCAGGTCTCAATTAGCAGCAGGCTCTTACCACTCATTGTTCTAAAATTGTTACACTGCACTGGGGCTTGAAAGTTGCTCTGGAGCTTATGATCACGACTCAGTTCCACACCCTGCCTTACAAAAGAACTTACTCTGCAAAGTAAATATAATAACACGGAGGAAATGTTACGTGAGCAATTCCAGGACTAGACCAGAGGTGAAGTATGAAGGCTCGTGTTTCATCCCCTTTAAAAAGCACAGGGCATGTGCCTCCGTGTAGTCTTCGGGCCTGCGCACATAGAATAGCATCATGGGCTGGTAGATGTCGGGGAGACCGTATCCTAGTATGTTCCATTTGCTTGACCACTTTTTGAGTACATGACGTGTCTACCATATTTTAGGAATCCCTAACTTACTTCTCAGGTACAATAGAAGTGATTGATAGTTTCAAAAGCACTGTTGCAATCATGAATCCGAGTTTGCTGAGCAGTGTGAGAACTGCTATAGGGGATACGAGAGCTGGTCCGAGGAGGTGGCTGCACATGCAGAGCCCTGGGCACTTGCACGCAATTCAAGTTCAGGAAACGCAGTTGTTAAGATCTCCTGCCTGACTTTGAGAAGGCTATCGTTTGAGTTAGGAAAGCCCCAGGAAACCAGGGAGGGCAGAATTTTTAGAAACTGCTAAATAATGGGGCATGAAATATAAGGGTTGTAAGGCTTCATGAGTGGAGAGCTATCAGCACCATTATTGTTCTCATATATCAGAGCACTATTTCATTTCACTAGATTATAATTAATTGCTTTCCTGCCTTCTGCGTTGAATCCCAATAAGTTCCATAAGGCCTAGGAACACACCCTACTCATTGCTGCCTCCCTCTAAGTGCTTTGTACATTGTACATAAAACACATAAAGACTTGTTAAGTAAATGAAGTAGTTCAACATCGTCCTCTCTGGTAATATGATCCTGGCTGGTGTTTTTCCAGAGGAATTTTTAGGGGGATTTTTCTTAGGAAAAACACGCAAGGACGTTCAGGGTCAGGACATGCCTTGTTCTGGTCTTCACGGCAGTGTGTTGGGAGTCCGACTGGTGCTTCAGCTCTCTGTGGGAGGAGCGAGGAAAGCTGTCCCTGATCACACAGCAGCAATCTGAGTCAAGGACAAGGAGCGAGCCCTTCAGGAAGTGAGCCGATTAAATGTTATTTCCTCAGATTTGAGGTCAATCAACAAAATTTAGTTAAGGAGTCGAACCACTTTGGAGTCTTACATTCCATAAAGTGGTGGAAATCATGGATGTCCTGAGATAAAAATGAAAAAGGACCATGGGAAAATTTTCTCCTCCCCCATCACGCTGGCTCACCTTTCAGGTCTTATACACAATGTGACATGAAAACCAGCAGAGAACATTTCTCTTTTCTTTCCCGTTTTGTTGGGTGGTAAATACCATCTGGAGCTTTGTGAGCAGTGAGTAATCCACCTGGCACAGGACCAAGGTAACTGCCACCTGAAAACTTTCCACTCTGCTATTATTCTCCAGCTCAGGAGTCTTACGGTCCAAATCTGTGAATGGAGGAAATGGCCCGTGTTGTCCTTCACAGGACTTTTCCTATAGCGGTAAGTGCCTGGGTGAGCTACTTTCAACTCTCAGCTTCACTCCCGTGTGCCTAGCCCACGCCCAAATGTTTAATCTCAGAATGGTTTCCTCTTGTTTCTCAGCGCATGTCTGGGTCGTTTCTCTCCTGGCCACAACTAGACTCATCCTTTTCTTTTTTTTTCTTTTTTTAAAAATTCACTCAAGAATATGTATTGAGCCCTGGCTGGTGTAGCTCAGTGGATTGAGCGCGGGCTGGGAACCAAAGGGTCCCGGTTTGATTCCCAGTCAGAGCACATGCCTGGGTTGCGGGCCAGGTCCTCAGTGAGGGCCATGTGAGAGGCAACCACACATTGCTGTTTCTCCCTCTCTTTCTCCCTCCCTTCCCCTCTCTCTAAAAATAAAATAAATAAAATCTTAAAAAAAAAAAAAAAGAGAATATGTATTGATCTTAGAGAGAAAGAAAGGGGGAGAAATATCAATTCCTTGCCTTCCATACATGCCCCAACGGGGGATTGAACCCACAACCTAGATATGTGCTCTGACTGGGAGCCTGACCTGCAACATTTTGGTGTATGGGATGACACTCCAACCGAGTCCCAGCAGCCAGGGCTCAACTACACTTATTCTTGAAGATGAAAACCAACTCGAGAACTGTCACAAGAGAAATATATTTAGGACTGTCAGAGAGCAGAGGCCGCACTGCCAGGTCCCTGCACATATCCCTCAGGCTTTATTTTCAGGCTTCCAATGATCAGTATCTGCCTCTCTGTTCCCAAGGCCACTTCCTTAGCCCAGGGAGGCTGCTGTACCTGTGTACTAAGCAGGCCTGACATTTGGGAGCAGATGTCACCAATGACCAATAAGCACTGGTGATTCATGCCCCAGCTTCATTGCCTCTCAGTTAAGATCATTCTAAAGTGTCTGTTTTCTGCTTCACGGGGGGGTTAAACCTCTGCCATACCTTTATCAGCTGCATTCGCAGGCCCTGTATTCCGCTACCACATTTCCTGCAACTTTAAAATAAACGACTAGCCCTTGAATCTTTGTCACAGGATCAGCTTCTGGGGAAACCCAAACCAAGATGGTCAGCAGGCTCCTCCCGAAATTCTTGAATGGATTCCAAAACCAAATATACCTAACTTTTTAAATCACCCCTAAGATGATTAAAAGTTGACAATGTGTAGGGAAGCCAAGGCTCAAATTTGCAAAATTTAAGTTCCTTCACTCACAGCATCCAACTTGTCTTTCATGCTCTGAAAGTGTTCTGACTGGATGACCTCTGCTGGTAAACAGTTCAACAGAATGCATTTCCCATCATTTTAATGTGCTTTGAAGGTTATGGCACAAGCCTCTGAATCATGATTCACAGGTGCTTTCCACCTGTGATGTACCAAGTGACCTTGGCCTTTTTGATGCCTATATTCAACTGGAATGTGCTGTGTTGTGAAACCATAGCCAAGTGGCTGGTCCACACAGATGACATGTTTTTTAATGTATTTGATTATTTTTCACTGCTCTTTGTTTCCCTGTTTACCCCAAATACTGGTTTATTGTTTTCTCTTTTTACTCATATTTCTCCCTGTTTATTTCTATCTTGTCATTGTTCTCTTCATGGCAAAATGATACAAGCCCATATAATGTGCATACAGTGGATGCCACATGCCCAGCAGATCCCTCTTGGACCAAGAAACTCACTCCCACAGCTAAGGGATAGTGGCCGCTGATGGCTCACAACTCAGTTTCTCCTAAAGAATTGTCCTCAGCTGAAGGAAGCTGCCTTGCTCAAGGTTATTCTCCTCCCTGGGGACAGCCAGCATCCAAAAAGGCTGACTCTAGCCCTGGACAGGTAGCTCAGTTGGTTGGGGTGTTGTCCTATACACAGAAAGGTTGCGGGTTCGATCTCTGGCCAGGACACATACACCTCAGGTGCAGGTTTGATCTCTCATCGGGGTATGCACAGGAGGCAACCGATCAACGTTTCTTTCCCACATCGATGTTTCCCTCTCTCTAAAAAATCAGTATACATATCCTCAGGTGACGATTAAAAAAAAAAAAAAAAGGCTCAGACCCTTTGTCAGAATTTGGAACAACCATGAAGGAGCACGCCAGCTCCAAACCTCCGTGTAGGCTCAGTTTACTGATGGCATCGTGGCTCACCTTCTCCTTCTGCCCCATCCTGCTTTCCTTACCTCCACAAGAATGTTAATTAAACATCTGGCAGAAATCTCAGAATTCAGTCTGTTTCCCAGGAACCTGACCTTTGACACTTTCAGATAAAATTAGAAAATCTATAGAGATAAAAATGTGTTCATTTAAATTTTCCATCATCTGGGCACTCTGCCTAGTGTATGGTAAACTGGTATCATAAAGACTTGGAAAGTGCCCATATATATCTGTATATTTTACTATCAAAAATGTGTGGGAAAATAAAGTTTATAGATTTAGTTGAATCATAGGAAATAAGTGTAGCAACACCTGATGTATGGAAGGAGCTCAACAAATATTTCCTGAATTTTTAACTCAGCTTTCTTACAACAAAATGTGATTTACACTTGTCTCATAATGCAGTGCTTCAAAGATTGTCTTTTAATTGTAAATAATTGTGTTTTTAATAAAAATGTTCACTTGTTACTTTATATCCAGACAAATAAAAGAATTTAAAATAATTTCTTTTTTTTTAACATTTTTTCTTCAATTTATTTATTTTCAGAGAGAGGAGAAGGGAGGGAGAAAGAACAATGTATGGTTGCCTCTCATGTGGCCCTCATTGGGGACCTGGCCCGCAACCCAGGCATGTGTCCCAACAGGGAATTGAACCGGGACCCTCTGGTTCCCGGCCCACACTCAATCCACTGAGCTACACCAGCCAGGCGAAATAATTTCTTTTTTTTAATTTTTAAGTTACTTTATTGTTGTTCAATTACCATTGTCCTGCATTTTCCCCTCTCCCCCCACCCCATCCAAATAAAATAAATTATTTCTTTAACTGCAGAGATTATCTTATCAATTTCATCAAGAAGGATCAGTTTCTTTACCTGAACCCTCACTAAGTTACTATCATCACCGTATATCATGAAATCAAAATCCACAAAAATTGTCCAGAAAAAAAGACTTTATAAATAAGATGGCTCACACTATCTAGCTGCTATGCAGGCTATGCCCTACCTCCACTTTTCAACAATTGGAACAATAGGTGGCATGTATAGAAGGTTTATTTTATTGAATGAAAATTTCAAAATTTAGCATACCTGAAAATAATCCATCGTCCCGAATGGGCACAGTGCTTCTTTCTCACAGTCTTCGTGATGTAAACTATTCCAATGGCCTCCCATTAATCGAGCTCTTGCCACATGCATTTTCTTCCATTGGAGAATGTATGAAAACTTTCCTGGTAACTTTTCCCAAACTCAGTTGTATTTGGTGTGGGGGTGGGGGACAAGTTTTAAAGAAAAGATATCATTACCAATTAATGAACAAACTAAAACATAAAAATAGAAAGTGAGCCAAGGCTAAACTAAAGATGAGAAACAAAAGGAAGAAAGGAGGAAAGGATTATGTTTTTGAAATGATGTTTCCCATGCATGTGGTGAAGGCACGTCTGCTGGTGCTGTTTCATTGTGGTCCTTCAATTGCTAGTTACTCAAATGCCTTATTAATTAGGGGCATGCTGGCAGCTGTAATAAATAGACATCAAACTGCTTAATACCCTAGCCTAATAAAAGTTTATGTCTTACACACATAAGTGACTTCTGGGTGGGGGATGGCTCTCCGGCATGCGTGGGCCCCTTTGTATGATGTTTTATCAAGTAGCTCCCTCTTCCCTGAGGCCTTGCTTTCATCAGCATCCAACCAGCAAAGTAAGAAGTAGAGCAAGGATAAGACATACCTATTTCATAAAAGGCTTGGCGCAGAGATGGCATAAATCACTGCTGCACATGCTCCGTTGGTTAGAATCCAGTGTTGCAGCTACAACTAACTACAAGGCAGACTGGGAAATGTAGTCTAGCTCTCTGCTGAGGGAGAAGTGGAAACTCATTTTTGTTGAAGAGCTGGGAGACCTGGACAGAGCCTCTGTGCAGCTTAAGGAAACAAGCAAACACCAAGCTTCTCCGACCACACGAGGGGGTTCTTAAAGGCGACCGACAGCTGGCTGGCTGCTAGAGCCAGGCAAGCGGGAATCCGCCTTCTTCGACTCAATCAGCGAGCCCAAAACTTAATATCTAAAGGTAATTCTAGTTTTTCAGTAAGACTTGTACCAAGACACCAAAGGAGGCCCCGCAGTAAAGCACTTTGTCTCTGCAAGGCGGGATCCATGGCCTCTCAGCAACTGACTGAAGATTAAGTTGGTCTTTTGCCTCCTTCCCCCCTCCAATGAAACAGTTGCATTGTCTAAAAAGGTTTCTGAGATCATTATCCGGATGCCTCCTCCCGCCGACACCACCTGTCTGGGCACTAGAATTTCAAACCCGAAGTTCCGTGAAACCTAACCAGTTCGTTCTCTGCAACATTTTCTCAACCAATGGAATACATTCTTCATGGAAAATGACAGTTAAGAAAAAAATCACTTCTTTTGACCAGTGCATACAAGAAACCCGTGAACCTTCCATTTCAACATTCAAGCCAGAGATCAGAATTTTATTTGAAGATGACAACTTTGTGGTTAATGGTATATATATATTTTTCATACTCACTCTTCCAGATGAACAACAGAGTAATTGGTCATTCTGAAGATGGCTTCTTAGAACGGAAGAGCTTGCAACCCATACGGTTTTTGGTTTTTTTGTTTTTTTTTTTACTTCAAAAAGGACATCCCTGAAGGCCATTGTGTTGAGGTTTACATGAGTCAAACGAAACTGTCTGTGTAGGAGGCTTCTGCTTTGTAGCCTAAATGGTTAACTCAGGCGTGTCTGCACAGAGAAGAGCTGATGATAATTAGGAGCCGTCTGTGAGCATCGCCGCACTAGATATTATCAGTGTTTACCAGTCGTGTCTACTCATATTTACAAATCACTTTATAATGTTCATGAGAGTATCTTACCTCAATTATTTATTTGTAACTAGTCATATAGCATGGGTGGGTTTTTTTTTTTTTTTTTTTTAGTTGTTGGTTCATCCTTAAAGCAAAGCCAACCTTGTAATTAATTTAGAGTTGTTTTTCTGAAAGACATACCCAGCATCAAAATTACTTCCTTTTTTCACCTAATCAAAGAAAGCAAAGCAGTACATAATGCTTACAAAAATACTTTAAAATAGGCTTTATTTCCACATGGTGGCCAGTTGAGAGAGAAAAAAACAAATAGGAAGAGAGGAAAGGAGAGGTGGGAGCAAAGGGTGGGAAATACAGACAGAGTGGTGAGCAGACATGGGAAGAGAAAGGAAACCGTGAATAACGAAGGAAGGACATGAGGGGAAAAGTAGGGAGAAAGAAAAATGGAGGAAAGAAAGAGTAGCAGGTGGTTTCTCCAGAGGAGTAGGGGGCATTTCAACAACCTGAAGAACGGAACCCACCTAGCAGGGAAGGGGGCTGGAGAAAAGGTTTTCTCCTGCACTGTAACCGTTAAAACCAGAGCAACGCTAAGGGTGCATGAGATCAGCCCCAGGGAGCTCCAGCCGTGGGTGGGGGCTTCCTGCCTAGCTGTAACGCTGTGGAGAGTCACGTCTCTCCAGTTGGAAAGATATTCTCCCTTAGGTGGTTCCTCACAGCTCACTTCTTAATGAATTTCATAGATTCTTTTTTTAAAAAAATTAAAATATACTTTACATACCATCAAATTCGCTTTTCCAAAGTGTACAGTTCAGGGCTTTTGTTAAATAATTTGAATGAACTTGGAGGTATATCCTTCCTTAGCCGAGCCTCCAAATGAGAATTCAGACTGCTGACATCTAGTTCAGATGATCAGACCCTGAGCATTGCACCCACTTAGGCCACTTCCAGACTCCTGGCCACAGAAAACTGTGGGATAATAAATGCGTGTGGTTTTAAGCCACTAAATTTATGGTAATTTGCTACAGAGCAACAGAAAACCAACATTAGCAACTAAGATGTTTTGGGAGTAGTCCAGGCAAGACATGACGGTGACTTGAACCTGGACAGTAACCATGGAGATGGGGTAAGTAGTCTGATTTGGGATGTGTTTTGAACATAGAGTCTATAGGTTTTGCCAATAGCTTAGATATTGCATGTGGGAGAAAGAGAGGAGTCCAAGATGACTCCAAGAGGGGCTCCGTAAATATAAATACCCAGCTTGTAAAAATCAATTGATTTCTATTTTGCCCATCTTATGAATCAAATCTGGTCAATCCCTGTTGACATATAGCACTTCTTCCAAAAATGTACTTGATCCTTTCAGAGAGAAGGGAAGGGAGAAAGAGAGGGAGAGAAATATCAATGTGTGAGAGATACATTGATTGGTTGCTTCTCCCACAGCCTGATTCGAGGACCTGGCCCGAAACCCAGGCATGTGCCCTGACTGTGAATTGAACCAGCTAACCTTTCAGTTCACAGGCCAGCACTCAATCCACTGAGCCACACCAGTCAGGGCTACTTGACTCTTTTCTAAGCCATGAGAATACTACCCGTTCTTCAAGGTTCAGCTAAAATAGTTCCCTTCCACTCTGGCTGGTGTAGCTCAGTGGATTGAGCACGGGCTGCAAACCAAAGGGTTGCTGGTTCGATTCCCAGTCAGGGCACATGCCTGGGTTGCAGGCCAGGTCCCTAGGGGGGCCACATGGGATGCAACCACACATTGATGTTTCTCTCCATCTCTTTCTCCCTCTGTTGCTTTCTGTCTAAAAATAAATAAATAAAATCTTAAGAATAAATAAATAAAATGAAATAAAATAAAATAGTTCCCTTCTGTGAAACCTCCCTCATGCAGGATAGTTGTTTAACTTCTTTGCTCCCTGTCTAAGCCAGTTTGGGTTGCCGTAACAAAATTACATAGACTGGGTGGCTTATCAACAATAAAAACTTATTTCTTGCATTTCTAGAGTCTGGGAACTCCAAGGTCAAGGCAGATGCAGATTTGATGTCTGGTTTACAGATAACTGTCTTCTTGTGTCTTCATATAAGGGGAGGGGTTAGGGAACTCTGCGGGGTCTCTTTTATAAGGACACTGATCCCACTTATGAGGACTCCACACTCATGATCTAATCACCTGCCAAACACCCCACCTCCAAACACTATCATATTGAGGGTTACTTTTCAACATATTAATTTGGAGGGGTTGGGGGGACACAGACATTCATTCTATAGCATTCCCCTAGAACATTGCTCAAACATTTCCTGCAGCATTTGTCTCATGAACTGCAATTTACATTTATAACTCCTACACAAAGCAAGTATCTTATATTTTTCATCTTTATATTCCAGAAGCCTCAAACAGAGTCTGAGAAGTCTAGGAAATATTCAAAAGTTTGATGAATAAATAATGCGCTTATTCTTAAACATTGAAAACATGATCAGATTAACTGTGTTTTATCTGATTCTGTCCTTCAATATCGGCATAGTCCATCTCGCCGTATGATCAACTAAAGCAGAAAAGACACATTCTCATATGCCACCTGTGTAATAAACAGACTGCAGTGCGATCATTTGACAGTGTTAACTCCATAAATAATACACTTATACTATGTATACTGTGTGCATGTGCCTGTGTGTATGCGAGAGAGAGTGAGAGAGGGAGCAAAACAGAAAGAAAGAAAGAGAAAGGATTCTGTAAGATGAAATTTTTTAATGCAATTTAAATTGTAGATTCAGCATTTATCTTCTTGGTTTATTGTTTTCCAGCCCTGTAATAGGATAAAAGTGAAGTTTTTGAAAAGTTTTTGAAACACTTCAACTACTCAAGGACGTGAAAAGGGATAAGATAGTGCTGGTTGCCTTTAAAAGAGGAAAGGAATGTTCCAGTGTAAAAAGTATGGTATTCATGGGCTACAGTTCATTCAAACACACTGGCATGACTTTCTAGGCTTTGGTCCAATGGCGTGAGGCATTCAGAAGCCCTGCACCTACTCATAAAAATGTCTCATATCAAAGACTTTGAAGACTGTTGAGGAGCTTTTACTGTCTTGGTGCAGCAATGTTGTTCATTTTATTTTGGGACCAGAGGTTCAGTATTGAACCTGATAGATCAGTGATTATATTATAATTCTAGAAAGCACACACACATGCACGCACACTCTCCTCCTAAGAGGATAAATAATGTCAAAGGATTGGAGGAGTCTCTCTGAGTCGGTTTACCATTTGCCTTGAAGTGTTCATTTTCCTATTCTTACCGTTCTGGGATACCCAAACTCTCCAGTACCTCACAAATATGTCACTGCTGTCACTTGGAAAACTTTCTGGCAGTAAGACTTATGACCTGAAGCGTGATGGAAATTCTCTGTCTCTTCAGTTAAAAATGATGCTCAAAGCAGCCCATTACTTTGGTTAGAGTTATTCATGGATTGGAAGCAAAGCTGAAAGGCTAAGCCCGGAAGAAAACCAGACCTAAAAACAGCTTCCCATGGACAAAATCAAAAAGCAGAACAAACCTAGGCTGCTCAAAAGACTACTTAATCTAAACTTAGTTCTTAGACAAGGATGGAATACTACTAATGGATAGCGACCGCAACCCTCTTACCAGTGTGGGTTAAAGCCATCCAAGAGACACAATAGTCAGTCTCAAAATTTGACCTAGGTGAGCTTATAAATATTCAACTAACTTACATTGCTGAAAACGGATAAGAATTAAAGCCTATTTTTGGGCAAACACATTCAGTATATTCACTCCACCCCTCATAGCTCTATCAGTGACTCTGCTAAGGGAGTCTGACATTTAGAGCCTGAAAGAATGCCATTGAAAATACACAAGCTTGTAAAATAGAGAGGGAAAGAAAAACTCAGTAGGTAAAGAAATACTTGGTCTGTGGTTACAAAAACATGTTTCAGAGCCAGAATACATACCTAAGACTTTTCTTTTGGAGAAAAATCACACAATTTCCAGATTTAAATAAATAAATACATCCAGCAATGTAAATTAGTAGTGATCCAACATAGTTTATAAGTGAGTGAGCTATGCTAAATTCTGTGCAGAAGTTTCCATGAATATGTTCATACACAGAAAGGAGATACTTTGAAAATTGTCTTTTTGTTAATATTCTAGAAAGGAGCTTTCCACTGGCCAAGTCTGCAGAAGACCCACAGAAATGGCACCTTGCAAGGGGAAGGAAAAGGAGAAAAAACAAGTCATCAGCCTCAGATCTGAGGTGGCTAAAGGAGAAAATGTGTTTGGCGGTGTCTGCCACATCTTTGCATACTTCAGTGACACTTTTGTCCATGTTATTGATCTTTGGGGCAAAGAAGCCATCTGTCATGTGTCTGGTGAGATGAAGGTCAGGGCTGGTGGAAATGAGTCCTTTCCCCATGTTGCCATGTTGGCTGCCCAGGGTGTGGTCTCATTTTCTTGTCTTATGAAATGGAGATGAATCCTTACCTCTCAAGATATGGTGGCAGTAATGAGACTCCAAAGACTTCTCTCTAAAGTGCTGGATGGAACACATTCCTCCTGAACCCTGACTGCAACATTGATCAAAGTAATTTTATAAGGCACAAATCTACATTAGTGGAGCAGGGAAGAAAACTACAGAAACCAAATTTTGGAGGCATGAAGACATAGAGACAAGTGTTGATCAAATTGGAAAACCCAAGATAGCTGAATCTAAAACCAACAGTGGGAAAAGCTAACTTTAAGATTCATCGGAGGGCTCATGAATTGATGAAAACCACTGAAAGCGAAGAGACTGTTGATACAGGACGACGGGTTGAAGGGTGTTTCAAAGGCAGCTGTGTCCTTCTATCTCCCCTCTCCCACTCCCTGTGCTTGGACAACCGCCCCTTCCCCATCGTGGCAGAAGTCTAGGAGTTTATTCTCCAGAAAGGGCAAAACATAGGGTTTCTTCACTGGGCTAATACCAGGTACAGTTAAGCAGAGTCCACAACAAAAAATAATACTAATTAAGTGAAAGAACTCGCAGTATTCTAAGGCATTCCCCACCTACCTGTCTAACCCTCTATCCCAGGAACACTGACAATCAGACCTGTACCCTCCTCTGGTTAGGAGATTTAAGGGTTCATTTTTAAAAGAAATCTGACCAACTCAGAGAAAAGACCAAGCACGCTGACCTCAGGAGTTCACTAACCCAGAGACAGGCAGGCCGTCACACACATTTACAGCTTCCAGTCAACTTTAGAATTTCCCCTCAGGAAACACAAATGGGAAAATCAATGACTATCAACATCCAAGGAGAATCTCTAATATAAAGAATACGGAAAACAACAATAACACATGAAAGAAAGCCACTTAGAGGAAATAGAGCTATTCAGGAAGACGAACTTCAAATGAGTATCTTTAGATAAGAAAATCTATTACATCTATAAAACCCAAAGAAGATGTTATTTAAGAGAACCAAAAAAAGTAAAAGGACATTTTGGATAAATAGTAACATTATCACAAAAATGAAAAACTCAGTATAAAATATAAAATTAAAGAGAACTTCCAGAGCTAAAATATAGAGATGGAAAATAAAATATAAAAAAAAAAAGACACTCTGACTGGTATGGTTCAGTGGGTTGGGCATCATCCCACAGACCAAAATGCTGCCGGTTCAATTCCCAGGCAGGCCGCATGCCTGGTTGCAGGCCATGTCCCTGGTTGGGGCCATGCAATGGGCAACTGATCCATGACTCTCTCTCACATAGATGTTTCTCTCCCTGTCTTATTCCCTCCCTTCTCTTCTCTCTAAAAATAAATAAATAAAAGCTTTTTAAAAATAACACTTATTAAAAAAATAATAATAAAAAGAGAGGATAAGTCATGAGCATCCAACAACTAATTAATAGGAGTTCCAGAACAATGTGCAAAATAGAAGCAAGGAAACTGTCAAAAAAAAAACAATTCAAGAATATGTCCCAGAAGTAAAGGACACTAATTTCTGATTGAAAGATCCCACCGAGAGTCAGGAAAATTAAAAACAACCAACCAACCAAACAAACAAACAAAAAACCTCATGCTATAATACTGAGAACAAAGAGAAGATCTAAAAATCTTTCAGAATATAAAAATAAGTAATATATAGAAGGTTGATTTTTAGAATGGCAGTGGATAACTCAACAGGACCCTAGAACCTAGAAGATAATGGCTCAGCATCTTCAAAATTCTGAAAGAAAATTAGTTCCAATCCAGAATTCTATACCCAGGCAAACTATTAATCAACTATGAAGCTAGAATATGAACATTTCTGAATATGCAACTCCCATACAACTTTGCTAAGGAAGCTACTGAAGAATATGTTCCAATAGAATAAGGGAATAAACCAAAAAAGAGGAATACATGAGTCTCAAGAAATCAGAGACCCAACACAGGAGAGACATAAAGGTGATCTCAGAGAGGGTGCTGAAGGGACACCCCGGAACACTAGTTCCCCAAGTCTAGAACACAACCAGTCCATGTTGGAGAATCCACAAAGAGGGCACTGCTAGCATTCCTTAAAAGAAAGTTGAATTTGAAAAATTATCTGATATACTTGGACATAGTCACAGATATTATCCTTCTTGAAGATAAATTTATATAAGCTACACACAAAAAAAATAAGCAAATAAAAAAAATGAGGTAATTATTAAATCCAGAAAAAGCAAGAAGTCAGTCAGGCAAGAAAATCTTGTTAACATACTACTTGAATCTTCTGTGAATAACATTATATATTTAACCTGATATCAATATAACCAAAATCTATGCCTTAATCAGGATGTCAGGGAAGAAATATTTGTGTGTATGGTAGAGGAAGAGCGAGAGGGCTAACTCCCTATCTTTCACATTAGAAAGCTAACAAACTATCTCTAAAAATGAAAAATCAAGAAATAGTAGGGGAGGCCTGTTACCTAGACATAGAGGGAAAAACATCAGAAGGGTAAATATGATTGCCTTTGGGGAGTGGGAATTGGGGAAGGGAAGGAATAAAAGTAGAAGATGCTGTATTACATAGTAAACTTCACTTAACTTTTAAAGCAATGTACATAGAGAACTTTGAAAAATTAAAACTTGTAAAAAGAAGATTAGCCCTGGCTGGTGTAGCTCAGTAGATTGAGTGCGGGCTGCGAACCAAAGGGTCGCCGGTTCGATTCCCAGTCAGGGCACGTGCCTGGGTTGCAGGCCAGGTCCCGAGGTGGGCCACGTGAGATGCAACCACACATTGATGTTTCTCCCCATCTCTTTCTCCCTCCATTCCCTTCTGTCTAAAAATAAATAAATAAAATCTTTTAAAAAAAGAAGATTAAATGATATACCGTGCCTCAAAATCATCTATTAGAGTAGGAAAATTAGATGTTCACTCTAGTCTTCCCACACAAGAGGATGGCAGTGACCTAGATGGAATCCAGAAGCACATTGTCCAAGAGCACATGTCGGTGTCACATCTTTTGAATTATGTGGGCTTTATTGCTCAGGCAAAGCAGGGAACGATGATAGATCTGCCCTTATTAGCCCAGCAAGTCTGTTGAAACAGAAATCAGTGAAGTAATTTGAGTAAAGACCTTATGGACCATTCATGTGTTGTAAAGGCATTCATCTGGCCCAAAGAGAAGTAT
This sequence comes from Micronycteris hirsuta, assembly GCA_004026765.1. NCBI lineage: Eukaryota > Metazoa > Chordata > Mammalia > Chiroptera > Phyllostomidae > Micronycteris > Micronycteris hirsuta. Next base: position 52,292 of record PVJI01001134.1, on the reverse strand, counting down.
GAGATTAGTCAGAATTATGAGACAATTTAATGAATTTGTTCCATGAAACGGATCAGGTTCTTAACTCTCAGCGTTCCTCTGGCGTGGTTTTCAACCTTGATTGCACACTAGATTCACTTTTGGAGCTTTAAACTATCCTGATGCCTACTGTGTCATAGGCCAATTAAGTTAGAATCTTCTTCAGAGTACGTGAAATGATTTCACTGTGTAGCAAAGGCAGGGGATGCTAGCCCTAAGGTGTGAGTTCATGAGACTGGGCCGCCATTTCCCAGCCGTTGTCAGAGCCCATGGAGAGGTAGAGAGACACCCTCCCAACAAGGAGAGAAGTTGGGTATCCCTCCCTATGCCAGCCCCAGCCTGTACTTCTAATCAAACCATGCCGTGAGTTGGTACTCTTATATGCCTATGTCTTCTGGGTAACTATAGGGCTTGAACACTCAATGGGGTCTCAGCTTCCCCTCCTGCATCCTCATTTGCTAGAAGAGGGTCCTGATTCATCAGAATCTGAAACACTAATAGAACATGTGCCTTAAAGGCAGAAAGTAGGCTCCAAACTTTCCCTTTTACTCCTAGCATCCAGGTGAAGGGAACCGTTTTTCTGGATCTACTGGGTGGGCTCAGGCACACTGGCCCCCTCTGTAAAAGCATCTCAGCACAAAGGACGGGGGTGTCTCACGAGAGCCCAGTGAGTGAGGAGTAGGACCTTGTCTGTGTCTTCCTGTGCTGCCACAACAAAAAAACCATAGACTGGGTGGCTTACACAACAGAAATTTATTTTCTCAGTTCTGGGGGCCGGAAGTCTGAGATCAGGGTGCCAATGTGGTTTGATTCTGGTGAGAGCTCACTTCCTGGCTTACAGAACGCCACCTCCCTGCTGTGTCCTCACCTGACCTCTTCTCTGTGCACAGGTGGGAAGGGAGGAAGGGGACAGAGAGAAACAGAGAGAGAGGGAGATTGAAATGGTTCTCCCTGGTATTTCTTCTTATAAGGGCATTGATCCCACTATGAGGGCCCTGCTCTTACGACCTCATCTAAACCTAATTCTATTCCACGGGCCTATCTCCAAATACCACCACATATGAATTGGGGCGGGGGAGAGGGGACATAAACGTTCAATCCACAACAGAGACATTACACCCAGGGCCTGGGCCTTGCCTCCAGCACAGCCTTGCAGAGGTCATCGGGCTTTGGGCTAGTTCTCCATAACTGGAAAGGGTCTTTTTCTTTTTTTTAAGATTTTACGTACTTATTTTTAGAGAGGAAAAGGGAGGGAGAAAGAGCGGGAGAGAAATGTCAATGTGTGGTTGCCTCTCACGCACCGCCTGCTAGGGACCTGGCCCGCAACCCCAGCACGTGCCCTGACTGGGAGTCCACCTGGACACCCCTTGGTTCACAGGCCACCACTCAATCCACTGAGCCACACCAGCTGGGGCTGGAAGGGTCTTCTGTTCCCTATGCAGTCGTTGATCTTCATGTGTGTCTTCCCTTTGGAGTTCAGTTCAGAGACTGAGTGAGAGAACTTGAGAGTTAAATCCTCCCCTAGAAGTACTCAAGAACAGTTTGTAGGGAAAACCCAAGCTGGTCTCCCACTACCCTGACAGCCTGAACAAGCAGCTGGAGTTTTCTGTTCTCCTCCCCAGTCAATCAGTATATACATTTCAAATACAGACCAGGATATTACACGAACCTAAGGAAACTGAGGAACTACAGGAAACAAAGAAGGAAGACACTCTCCTGGCTCACAAAGCAGGGGTGAAATGAAAAACCTTTAACTATGGTGGAGGCATAGGCAGTGACTATTTACAAATCTGTATAGGAGTATTTTAATATAATGTATTAGCAGTATGCATGGCAATACCAGTGTGTTCTAGCTGAATATTAGCCTTGTCTCAAAGGGCTTAAGAGTGCTTGGTCAGGATGCATTAATGGATAGGAATGCAATGAAGAATGCAAGGTATGGGAACAAAGGCATGTGGGGCGGGAGGGCCCCATCCCACACCCCTCAGCTCACTCCTTTCTTTATTGAACTTTGGATGCCTCCACGTGGGGACGCCCAGCCACAGAGAAGGGCAATGCTCAGAGGCAGGGCCCAGGGGCAGCTATAAGCCTGAATCGGCCTTCCCTACCAGACGTGCCCTGGCTTGGGAAATAGAGAAGCGAAAAGAAGAAAAGAAAAAAGAGGTCCTTCAGTGCAGCTGGAGACAGGGAGGGTCACGGGCAGAGCTAGAGGAGGCTGGCTCTGCATTCAAGATGCCTCAAATTACATCTGTCCACACACGCATGCAAAATGCCGCTTAAAAAATAAATGAGGTTAATTTCTCTTTACGGGTTCCCTTTCATCTCAGGGTTTCAAAGCGCTGAGCCACAAAACATCCACATCGTCACTCGTTTTTTTTTTTTTAATGTAAATATCAGCAGAGGGCCCAACGGCCTAGAGTTTGGTAAAGCCCTTTGAAATTTTGGAAGGAAAAAAGTCCCCATCATAAGATCCAAGGGCCCAGCCAAGGACCACACAGCCCGAAAACTCCTGCTCTGATGAAAGGCCACGCCCCCACTCAGAGGACAGGCTTGCTCATTAAAATCCCAAACCCAGCGGAGCAGCCGGAGAAGGGTGACTAAAAGGCCCTTACCCCAGAAAGAGAAACACTCACGACTGACTCACACAGGCTCCATGAGATTTTCTCCAACAAGCATTTGGAAAAAAGAAAAGAAATTCGAGTCCGGGCTGCCCTCCATCTACTGACCCAGTAAACTCCACATCGGGGTAGGTGACACATCTCTGACTCGCTGCCACCTCAGCAGAGTCCCAGTGCAGGCAGAGCCAGCCCGGCCTCCTGGGGATGGACATGTTTGCATATGCATTTTCCAGCCAAGGGAAGACTCAGAATCTCCCTGGTTGCAGCCCGTGAGTCACTAGTGGGTGTTTGTTTTTGGGGTTCTGGGTTTGAGTCACCATCCTCCCTGCTGTTGGTCTTCTGAATCCAAGGGTAACGACTGAGAAGAGATGATTAGAAATGGCTGCGATGCTTAAGAGCGGCCATCTACAAGCCGGCCAGTTGGCCGTCATAACAGCTGTTAATTTTGAAGATCATTCTTTTCTCTGTAAACAAGAATACAGCATTTAAAAATAACAGCGGGGAAGAGGAAGGAGGGGAAAGGAAGAGAAATAAGTCTACAAAGGATGTGATTAAGGTAAACGGAAGTAGTTTGTCAAAGTAAAAATAGAAAACTGCCTGTTTGTCAGCTAGAGGAGGGATGGGGCTGCTGGGGTTGACCACACCCTCTGCGTGCTGCCTTCTGGAACTACTTCTTGGCCTGGGAGTTTGGGTGGAGCGGGTAAGTGGGACTGCCAATCTCACTGAACAATTCTGGAATCTGAAAGGCCATCGTGGCATTGAAAGGACATCTTTCTGATGTCCCTCCATCAGCACTGTGCCTGGCACTATTTATTCCTGAAAAGGACCACCACACCACCCAGATACAACAGGGGATACCTGATAAGGTCCCAAGGCCATGCTGGGACCCGGTGCTAAAAAAACACCAGCTTGAAAAACAGGGACCTGACAGTTTGGGGCACCCCAACAGCTAGTTTTTATTTCAGTAGCATTGGGCAGAAAAAATCAAGCCACTTTACATGGTTGGGGGTCGGGGGTGGGGGGTAAGTTAGCACAAAACAAACAGGTTTTGATCTCATGGACAGCTCAACTGGATTTGACCCAGGGAAACCTAACCACAGGCATTCCAGTTTTCCTTCTGAGGAGGCAGAGAGATTGCAAATGAAAAGAGCTTCAACTTCTCCACTGGTTTGAAAGTGGAAGTCAGAGCTGGACCTCTGTAAGCAGTAGAAGGCTGCATACTATGTTTTATTTCTAGCATATGTAATTAAAGGTATCTGGCTGCTCATACATTGTCGTTGCCACACTGGGGACTTGACAAAGCTCAGAAAAACAGACACCCTGCCCTAGCACTCCAAATCTTAGTCAACCTGCATAAATCCTTGGCAGAAATGTGAAGATAATGAAAACTAACTCTGCTGTCATTCTAGGTCAAGTCACAACGGAAAGAAGAAGTATTATTTAATTCAAAACATTCTCATTTGGGGGAGAAAAAATTACAATGCACACCACCACCAAATGGAAAACAAAGATTATAAACTGGGAGCTGTTTTCCTGGGAACTTGATGTCTTGAAACAAAAGGGTTCATTGTTTGCAGAATACTTTTTTACATTAATGTCTCAGTTTCTTGTTTTAAAGATAATTATCTGAAAATATTATAGAACTTCCTGAACTACCCATTTGCAGTGGACACATATATTTAAAAGATGCCTGAGGCCTATTCCAAAAGAAAACAAAACAAAACAATTAACATATACCCGGATTGTGACTTATGCTTAACTAACCTGTTATTTATGACACAACTTGAAAAATTCCCTCAAAAAGTGAAGACCTAGGGTTTGAATCTGGCAGCCAGAGAGTTATTAAACTTTTTTAGAATAAGTCTGCTCTTAACCTGCTCAGTCTTGGGAAACCAGCTCTTCGAAATGATGAGATATTCCCAGAACTTATGACTGCCCATCAAATTGCTTCCATGCTAAAACAGAGCTGGCTGCCCAGCTGAGAATACCCAAGAAGCAGACTCCCAGGGATAATATCTTTTCTATTACCTTCCGTCCTTAGCCATAGAGTATCAACATAGGGTTACACACGCGACCCAAGCCAGGCCAATTAGAGGGCTATCTGGCAATTTTTCACATTGAAGTGCAGCCGAGAATCCCATATGCTCTTGTGTGAGAGTGTGGGGTGTGACATTTGGAGGTATGGTGCGCTTTACCTTAAAGAAGAAACCAATCTTCAGAAGGAAAAAAAAGAAAATGAGCTGACACCAAGAGAGGTAACACAGATGAGTGCTGGCGGCATTTGATTTTTTGGTTCCATTTGTCCCTAAGATCATTCAGCTTGTCTTCAGGCATAAGATATTGCAGAATATTTTTTAAAAATTGTTACCATCACCACCTCTTTTTGGCTTAAGCTACTTAGGCTCCTAACAAACCAAAAAGAAGTCCCTCTACAGCCACTAATTGAGCTGTTTGTTAAAAAAAAAAAAATCGAGGTCACCAATATTTTTTTTCTCAAAGAAAATTTGATCCAAGGGACTATAGAGAGATATTTATTTCGTGTTAAGAATCTTTTAACAAATGTCTGGACAGCACACTTGTAGGGTGTGTCATCTTTATAGGGCCATAAGACCAAGGGATGTCATTTCCACCCTTCCAGAAGCTTAAAGTCTTGTCTGAGATGTGGTTAGCATTGTTTCCATGGGAGCTAATGTTTCTTGTTTACTATGCATTCCCCATCCCCTACTAGAATAGGAGCTACACAGGCAGGGATAATGATTTTGTTCATTGATGTATATAAGCACCCCAAACAGTGTTTTGCATATAGTGGGCCCTCAAGAAAAAAATTACTAAATGAATAAACTAACCTTTGTCTGCACCCTAATCCTATTAGGTGTGTTAGCTCTTCACTAGTGCTAAGCTTAGGGACAGAAGTAACAAAGAAATTGAAAGAAGGGAAAATAGATACTAAGGTACTTGGGATAAAAAGCAGGCTTAAAGGTCAAAAAGAACTATTTTTCAATTGAACAATTTGGAAAACTTTTGCTAACACTTCTGTTTCAGCAGAAAGTCAATGGATGAAGAAAATGTATTTCTTTTTATTTCACCTTTATTTAATCTCTGTTTTACTTGCTGCTGGTTGTACCACTGTGCACTTTCCTGCTTTTAGTAATAGCATCCCTTTGGTTTTAGTTCAGCAAATGGCAGCCCAACCAGGAACCACATTTTTCAGCTTCCCTTGCAGCTACTAAAAGCCCAGGTGACTAAGTTTTGACCAATAGGTTGTCCAATCAGGATACTATATGCCCCTGGCCTAGAACATGGAACTTCTCTGGAGTAGCCATTTCACCTAAGCAGAGCCAATCACAGTCCTTTGAGGAGATGAATAGGGGTATAAAAGGACAAGGGATTATTTTCTCTTTTTATAATTGCTAGCTATGAAGACAGTGTAAGTTTAGCTCAGCCATGGCATCGTTGCTGTTACAGAGAAGACTGCCTAAGAATTAAGCCTATCTGGAAGTGTGAAGGGCCGTGATGGGAGGAAAGGAGGTCCTGAGCAGAGTTTCAATCCTTGGAGTCCACTGTGCCTGAGGCAAAACTTCCTCCCACCTTGGACTTTCCAATTACAAGAGTCGATCTTTTGCTTTGGTGTTTCAGTTTTGTCGTGATTTTGTTACTCGCAACTGACAGAGAGACCTGACTAATGCAGGAGTAACCAAAGATAAGATTAAAAAGTAGATAGAGTTATATTGTGTCGGCCCTAAATGCTAGATAAAAAAAGTTTGGACTTGTTTTTGAAGACTACAAGATGAGCCATTTGAATTTAGAGGCTGTCGAGGTGGAATACTGTGTTTCAGTGAAAGAGCACACCCAGATGCAACTTCCAGGTTTGTCACTGCTTGGCAGTGGACCACATGCAAATCCTGAGCCATTGTTTTCTCTTCTGCAGAGTGGGGGTAATTCCATATACCTTCCTGGGTGGCTATGTGGAATACATTAAGTAATATATTAAGCATTTAATACAATGTCTGGCACTTTATAGGCATAATAACTTTTCTTATGGTGATAGCGGTAGTGGTAATGGTGCTAGAAGAAGATGAAGGAGGAGGAGGAGGAGAATGGAAGGGCTATTCCTGCACTAGGTTGGCAGCAGTGGAAATGAATAAGAATAGTTATAAGAGCCATTGGCAAACATCGGCAGGACTGTATGCAGACTGGAAATGAGAAGTGAGGGAAAGGGAAAAGTCGGTTATAGTCCAAATGTAAAGTTTTTGTTGAATTGACTAAATTCTTTTTTAAGATTTTATTTATTTATTTATTTTTAGAAAAAGGGAGGGCAAAGGAGAGAGAGAGAGAAACAAATATAAATGTGTGAGAGGTACATCAATCGGTTGCCTCCCACATGTCCCCATCTGAGGACCTGGCCCACAACCCAGGCATGTGCCCTGGACTGGGAATCGAACTGGTGACTGTCCAGTTCACAGGACGGCACTCAGTCCACCGAGCCACACCAGCCAGGGCGAACTGACTGATTCTTGAACTTTTTTTCTTTTGCATCCACACCACCAAAAATAGGAAAGACAACAACAATGAAAACCAGCTCTGTCTTTGTGGGCGTGTTTACTCACAGGAGGAAGAAGAGCCTAAAGATTTCATGAGTGTTCTTCCTATCCAGTGCCAGCAACATAATTTGCAGAGCACTGTGCAAAATGAAAATTGAAGCCCTTTGTTCAAAAAATTAGGAAAACAAGTTTTTTTCTTTCTCCTATTGTTGCTCTCTCGATCTGTTGTGGTGGGGTTTTGTTGGTGCTGCTGTTTCTTTGTTTGTTGTTTGCTATTTAGTGTCACATAACCTCAGGCACGGGGATACTCATAGTACCAGCAGAAACCCTCCAGGTGCCCGAGGCCCTGCCCTCCGACTTGGCTCATGCTCCACCCTGATCCTGACCCTTCCCCTCCCCGTGCCCAGGCCCACGCCGGGGGCAGAGCGCAACAGCGGTCACTGGGCAGGCATGTGGAAGCAGGCACACAAGAACAAGTCCTGGGCAGGACAAAAGTGGTGGGAGGTGGACTGTGGGTGAGTTGAGGTCCCAATCTCCAATGTCCCCCTGGACTTCAATTAGAAAATATAAATTTAAAGATAAGATTATAAAAAATTATCAGATGGCAACAACAGAGTATTAAACTCCAAACATGTGATCCCCCTAAGTGATGGTTAATTTTGTGTGTCAACTTGAATGGGCCATGGATGCCCGTGCACATTATTCTGTGCTTTTCTGTGAGGGTATTTGTGGATGAAATTGACACTGAAATCACAGACTGAATAAAGCAGATTGCCTTCCCTGATATAGATGGACTTCATCCAATCAGTTGAATAAAACAAAAAGGCTGAGCCTCCCCCAAGGAAGAATTTTTTTTCCTGCTTTCAGACTCCAACTGAAATATCAGCTCTTTCTAAATCTCAAGTCTGCCAGCTTCAGCTTGGAACTTACATCTGGTTCTCAGGCGTTCAGACTCAGACTGGAACTAAACCATCAGCTCTCCTGGGTCTGCAGCTTTCCAACTCACACGGCAGATCTTGGATTTGCCAGCCTCCCTAAGCACAAGCCAATTTCTTATAATAAAGCACTTTCTCTCTCTTTCTCTGTATGCATATGTATGCATCCTATTGGTTCTGCTTCCCTGGGTAACCCCAACTAATACACTTTCTCAGCGCTAGAGCCTTGTGTGACTACACTGGTCACATATCCATGGAGCTGGCCCTGTTTTTATTGTCCTCAATTGCCACTACATCAGAGAGCGAGAGAGATTAGTGAGGAAGAAATTCCCTTTGTTTTAATGAGCTATCAGTAATGTGTTGCTGTCATCATAAAGCACAAATAAATTTCTTATATATAACAATAAAAGCATAGATCCCTAAGACAGCTTACAAATGTCTAGCATCCCAAGATCACATATGGAAACCTACTGTTCTAGAAAAATATTAATGTCATATGCTAAAGGGTGAGACTTCAGAAATAATAACAGAGCCAAGGCTCACCCTGTGCCCTCTCCAGCCTGTGCGCAGTCAATGGCACAGTTTGTACTTCAGGGCCACAAGGCCTCATGCAAACCCCTGGGGCCAGAGGTCAGGATTCAGAATTACCTTGAATCTTTTAAAAAGTGCCACATGCCTTGGCCAGTATGGCTCAGTTGGTGGGAGCGTCGTCCCATAACCGAAAGGTGGTGAGTTTGCTTCTCGTCGGGGCGCGTACCTGGGCCGTGGCTTCCATCTCTGGTCTGGACACACGTGATCCCTGGCCCGGGAGTGTACGGGAGGCAACCAGTCGATGTTTCTCTCTCACATCGATGTATCTCTCGCTCCCTTCCTCTCTCTCTCTGCAAGCAATGGGAAAAAATGTCCTCAAATGAGGATTTAAAAAAAAATTTTTTTTAAGTGCTGCAGTGTAAGTGCTATATATTATTTGCTCTGCCGGCAGACTCTGGGACAGCACTCTGCACTGAAATACATGAACATTTCTGCAGTAAAACATGTGAGTACTTTTGCTAGTTGGTCAAAGATGGCAAATAGCCTCATGTCAATCCAGGTAAGATTTTGCTCACCAGGTAAGTTCAGGTGAGGTCAGATTTTGCTGCCAAATGACTTACAAAAACTGAGTTTGTAGAGCTTTTTGGATTTTGGAAAGGCAGGTTAGGGTTAGTGGATCTGTAGTTTCTGTTTCTGTGGTTGGCCTCCCCTGTCATTCCCATTCCCATCCCCAGGCTGGCTGCAGTGACCTTGAGAACAAAATGAGAGAGGAGAGCTTGCCTGGAGAGAGCATCCTGTGATACACAGAAAGGGTCCAGAGGAAGGCTTAGGCTTCAGCCTTGCAATTGCCTTCCCCGCCTTTTGGCCCAGGTACCCAGAGTTACGTGAGCTTAGAAAATGAATCAGAACCAAGGTGCAGGAGACGAAAATCCCCACGGCCTCTCCTGGAGCTGTTCCCTCACGCACTGCAGCACACCCACAGAAAGTTCCTCCTGAGGCATCCCAAGGGTGGCTGCTAGAGCTCGGGGCGGCAGACTGGCAAAAGCCATCCACTCTGTAAGGAATATTCATCTTTGTCAACTGAGTTTTACACCTTAGGGAAAGAGCTTCAAGAGACTGTCTCTCACAAGTTAATTATATGGCAGCATTATCTTTAAATGCATGTATTAATGCACTGAATTTAGTTATAAGTGGCTATCACATACATAGATAACTCCCTACCCCACATTTTCTCAGCACAGCTCTAGTCGTGCTCTCAATGCTGTTGGTACCTTAAAATGATTAGCATTTTGTGGCACAATCCTGGAAATTCTCAGACCTGCGGCCATTGTGTGAACACTGTTCAAGGTCTTCTTCAGAGGGTGTAATTTTCAAGCAATTGACTGTTGCTCCTGTTAAAGGTGAAGGAGGGCTTTGCCTATAGGGACCTTCTGCATGGTAGTGCCCTCTCACACATCTTGGAATCTTGCCTTTCCTCGAAGGCCCAAGACCAATGCTACCAAGTCTACAAACACCACAAGCAGCCCTGGCTGGTGTGGCTCAGTGGATTGAGTGCTAGCCTGCAAACCAAAAGGTCACCAGTTCAATTCCTAGTCAGGGCACATGCCTGGGTTGCAGGCCAGGTCCTCAGTTGGGGGTCATGCTAGAGGCAATCCATCAATGAATATATCTTTCACACATCAATGTTTCTCTTCCTTTCTTTCTCCCTCTCTTCCCCTCTCTCTAAAAATAAGTAAATAAAATGAAAAAAATAATTAAAAAACAAAACAAAACCATGAATGAAGTTACTTGGTTCCTCCAGTTGAAAGGAAATTTACTTACATCTTTTGGGTTCTCACTAAAATTACAGTAGCATCAATTACTTTTTTATCTTGACAAATTATATCATATCCTTAAATATGATTGTTCTTTCTGGAAGGCACTCATTTTTACATCTGCAACTGCTTCCAGGCTAAAATCTTAAATGGAAGTAAATACTTAATAATGTTCTTAATAAACGAATGATTTGGACTTAATTTTCCTTGTGTGGCACTTTAGGTTAAAAATTTCTAGTAGTCTAGTATTTTTTCCATTTTTTAGCAGATGCTCAACAAATATGTTAAATTGTGTAACCAATTTTGTATTAAAGATTTTTCCCTTTGGCACCAATATCTATCTTGTTATGATATTGCTTGTTATGAATACTTATACACTTAACTTTATCAGTATTTGTTTCCTTAATAGTTCACTAAGAAAATAAATTCTATCTTAAAAAGGATCTCTGACAGGTTATTGGTGAAACTGAATATCTAGTGCATTTATTAAAAACAAAAATTAGATTACTCACTATTACTCAACATCAGTCACTACAGATTATGCAATAATGAAAGTAAATCTTAAAAGCGAGAGACTTGAAAAGGAGTCAGCAAATTAGACTATAAGTGGAATGTGTAAAGGAAGTAGGACTTAGTAATTTTAAGGGTCTCAGCTGTCCCTCTGAACTTAACCAACTGCAGTGTTCAAAACACTAGGGTATGCAAAGGAATGCATGTTATGTGGGTTCACATTAAGTCAGGGCATTGAAGTGCTGAAATTCAACCAGGAAACCTACACAATCCCCTTTGTTGTAAGAAAGAGAGAGAGAAGCAATTTATTCGTCACCAGTAACATGATCATTCACTACACTGACATGCTAAGGCAGCATATAATTAAAGACTTGGGTTTTTTAAAATTAGTATATTATTTGTTAGACATGCAGAAAGAGATATTTAATTAGCAAGTAAGGGTGCCAGATAAAATATGGGATGCCCAGTTAAATTTGAATTTTAGATAAACAATAATTTTTTTTTTTTTAATAAATGTGTCCCAAATATTTCATGAATAGTTGGGATTGTTATCTCAGTCTGACTCATCACCTTTTAATGTAATGATTCATTAATTCATTTGCTGATTCAACATCAATTTAGTTAGGGCTTTATTCTGTGCTGAGTGCTGTATATAGTATTGACCACACAATGTGGAGCAAAGCAGACTAATCTAGAAAAGCAAAAAGGCAATCACATTATAATGTGATAAATGCCATGATTCACAGCTTCATTAGAGAGGTAATTAACCCAGCCTTGGATCAGAAAAAGACTCCCAGAAGAAGTGATATCTAGATCCGGCCAAAGGCAAAAGGTTAGGGGAATAAAGGAAGGTTCTTATCAAAGAGTATTTAGCACAAGGGCAAAGCTTGGAGAACAAGAGATATCATAGAGCACTTGAGAAATTGAAAACTCCAAGAGTTCGATGGTTGAACTGTAGACTAGAAGGCTATAAGCGGTGAGACACAGGATTGGAGAGGTCTGCCATGGCTAAATCACTGGGGCTTCATTTAAACTGGATGGAATGGTCCATGCAGCAAAGTGACATAGTCATACTTACAAGCCAGAAAGCTCCCTTTGGTAGTAGAAGAGAGTATGGGCTGCAACTGAGGGCAGTGTTACTGTGAACTTGGGAATGGGTATGGAGAGAAGTGGATAGATAGAAGAGCTATTCAGGATGTCGCTCCAAAACTGTCTAGTTCTTTTAAGGAGTGCACGATCTTTGAGCCTCCTCTCTACCTTTGCTTTGATGTTGCATATTACATAACAAGGCCCTGCTGCCTTAGCTTCGCAGGGCAGTTTTGTCTCAGCCATGCCTGTCATACCAGATTCAACTAGAAAGAAATGGGAGTCTCATAAGGGGATGGTAAGCTAGGTGTGTGTCATTGTTTGTGTTAACATGTTTAGTAAAGTGTACATAATTTACCCACAGTCTGGTTTTGATCAACCTGGAGTTTCTGGAGAACCAGCCCAGAAATGGACACTTTGCCAGAGCCATGGATAGGAATGACCTAAGAAGGTCACCAATTGTACAAGTGATTCCTACAGACAGCGCTTATTAGTAGAGAAATATGTTCTAGCTTTTTCATGAGGATGAGCTATGCCCAGCCATGAAGAAAGAAGTAATTCAAAAAGGAAAGCAGGAAGAAAAGCCAATGATATGTAAAGGAAGCAAGGCCAGCGATAAACATCGGTAAATGAGAAATGAGAATGTGCAAACACTGTTATCCCCTAAAGCACAACCACAGTTATTCTTTACTGAAAGTCGACTATGGCCTTGGCTGGTGTGGCTCAGTGGATTGAGCACCAGCCTGTGAACCAGAAGGTCACTGGTTCTATTCACAGTCAGAGCACATGCCTGGGTTGCGGGTCAGGTCCCCAGTTGGGGGCCTGCGGGAGGCAGCCAATGGATCAATGTATCTCTCACACATTCATGTTTCTTTCCTTCTCTTTCTCCCTCCCCTCCCCTCTCTCTAAAAGTAAATAAATAAAATCTAAAAAAACAAAACAAAACAGTTGAGTATGGGCCATGAACTAATTTCATATACTATATATACACGATCTCTTCTAATTCCCACAAATGTAGTAAGGAACTAATCATTGTTCCTATGTTCCAGATAAGAGAAATTGTGGCTCAGCTTATTTAACCCTGCCTAGATCACGCAGCATGTAAGTGCTGAAACCAATATTTGCACCCCAGGTTTTCCACCTTGAAAAGACCACTGTGTTGTTCATAGCCTCAGCTATGGCATAAAAGAAAAGATACCTTCCCGATGAAGAGCCAGCCTGGCATTTCTGAAGCACCACTCTTCCAGGCTGAACAGGACAACAAGGACAATTCATAGGCACCATTAAGTTCATGGAATCCTGGGACCTCCCTTGCTGGGAGGTCCCAAAGCATCCATGCATAGAACTGACAAGGTTAAGGGAGACAAGTTCTACAACCTGTGGAGGGGTTATTCAAGATTCGGTGTACCTATCTATACTTCTTACATAAGGAACGATGATTTAGCCGGCAAAATTAATATGGTTTATAAATATTTAGAAAACGGCAACATTCATTTGGAGCTAGTGCTCGGAGCTCCGTTCACCGAGATCTAGTCATGTCAGACGAATCTCATTTCCACTGTGTCTGTGATGTTTTGTTGAACTGAAAGATCAGGGGAATTCCATAAAAATACTTGATCTTGATTACATCAAATTTCTTAGAAAAATGTTTTATATCATTGTGAATCAGTGTGAGAATGCTCAGTTGAATGCTATTTCAATTGAATAGAGATGTAGTGACTTAACCAATTACACCCTAAAAAGATCAATGTTATCTTGGTTATATGAAGTGATAAATTAAAAGGCCTCATACTTAGAATCATCTTTTTTAATATCTTTTTAGAGACTTGGAGAATATGATCTGTCTTCTGAGCTTCAGCTTTGTAATGAAATCATCACTAAAAATCCTCACATGCATGTCCAAAGCAACTCAGCACAAAATGTCCAAAACGGACCTCATTATCCTTTTTTCCAGACTGGCCTCTTGCTACTCCTCCCCAACTCAATTAATGGCCTGCCATGTTAGTGACAACTCTCAGGTTCAAGTACCTGCACTCAACTTGAACTATCTTAGCAAAAAAAGAAAGTATCATCTCAAGAAATCCAAGGAAAGTTGTGCAGTCAAATTGTAGGAAGGACAGGGAAACAAACAGGCCCCAGGAACAGCTAGAGCCAGGGTCCCAAACATGTCCAACTCTCCTCTGTTTCTCCTTGCCTGTTGGCTCTCTTTTCTTTTGCTTCAGACTGACTCCTTCTATTTATTTGGTGGAAAACAGCTGCCAGCTCCATTATTTTATATCTTGGAACTTTGTCTTAGTTCAGTTGCTGTAAAATAAATACCAGACTTGGTGGCATAAAAATCAAATAAACTGTGAGGACTATCTCAGTTCTGGAAACTGGAAAGTCCCAAATCAAGGCACTGGGAGATCGGGGGTCTTGTGAGTACCCGCTTCCTGGCTTGTAGTCCGTTGCCTTCTCACCGTATCTTCACGTGGCTGAGGGAGAGAGTATCTCTCTCATGTCACTTCCTATAATGGCACTAATCTCATTCATGAGGCTTCATTCTCATGACCTAATTATCTCCCAAAGGCCCCAGCTCCCAATACCATCACATTGGGGATTAGGCTTCAATTTATAAATTTTAGGGGGTTACAAACACTGCCAAGTCCATACAAACAAGTGCATAGCAACTTCTATCCCTAAAAAGGGACTGACGGAAGCTTCCTTTGGTTCCAGGTTCAAAGTTCTGCACGAGGACTCTGATTGGCTTGGTTTGAATCACTTGCTCTCCCCTGTATCCATTTACCAGTGCCCAACCTGTGGCCCTTGGGCTGCATGCAGCCCAGGATGGCTGTGAATGCCGCCCAACACAAAATCGTAGATTTACTTAAAACATTATGAGATTTATTTTTGTGATTATGTGTCACAATGTATTTAATGTGTGTTCTGAGACAACTCTTCTTCTTCCAGTGTGGCCCAGAGACACCAAAAGGTTGGACACCCCTGCTATATGCTGCCAGTGGCTTCAGTTTCTATAATTGTCACGGGTGAGATGTCTTCCAGGAGCAATCAGATAAGGCCATGGGGGAAATAATTACATCTCCCTTGAAGTAAATTGTTAAGGAGTTTTCAGAAAAAAGGTATAATTTTTTCAGTAAAAAACACAAGGTGCTAGGTCGACAGAGCCATAGGTGTCCACTATGATCATGTCATGTCTGTCCACTCAAATCCATGAGAGAGTCCTCACAGACTGTTCTCCTTCTCACACTCCCTTAGCCAATCAGCCAGCAAATCCCCAAATATGTTAAATTGGCCCCCTCCTATTTTTTTCTAACTATACTTCACTTTCTTACTTCAGATCCTCCTCAGTTCTTGCCTGGAAAATTGGCGGCAGTTTACTTGGTGGCACTGTCTTCTGCTTTCACCATCCTTCATTTAACTCTCAGAATGAACTCCCTGAAACACAAATATGGTCATTCTTCCCAAATCTCCATCACCCAAAGATAAAGTTCCAAACGTAGCATATAACACAAGTTCCTTCCTAACTCCATTGATGCCACTTTTACAGTCTCATCTCCACTGACCCTTAACTTCTTCATATTCCAGGATTTAAACTTGCTTCTTCTGAAATTCACTCAGATATTTCACCCAGCAATTATAAGAAACATCTGCTTACTGTTGAGCTTTGGAAATTAGCAAGAGAATTCTACAGACCTCCTTGTTCAGCTGTTAACGGGGACCTGTTTGTGGACAGAATCTAAGAAGGAAGTGGACGGAGAGACACTCTAGTCCACCCTTCCTTTGCTTGTGTAGGTGAGATGCTGAGTCCAACAAAATAAAGGGAATTTATCCATATGCCGATGAGCCGGAGCCCAAGTCTTCCGATTCCCATTCCATTTCCCCAAACTGAGTGAAAACAGTTCTTAGAAACAGGAGAGCCAGTGAGAGAGGAAGGGAATATAGCCACAGGGAAAAAAGATCCAGGAAAGCAGGGGGAAGTGCCTTCATTTTCCCAAATCATTCCTCATCCCAAAATGTGAACGTGAACAAGACAAGCATCTAAAGGCTACGGTGAGGAGAGGCACAAGAAACGAAGAGAAGGACCAATGGCTAGTTTAAGAAATTATCTCCTCAACATGGGATGGGTTCAGGCCAGAAATAAAGGGCCCAGATGGTTTTAATGACCAAACCCTGCCTCTTGCCTTTCATCTGACTACAGCAGGAACTGCCACGGGTAATGGGCCATATCCTGTCAGCGGTCTGCCTCACATGCTCTCCCTGGTGCCTTGGAGGTTTTGCAGTGAGTCTGGGATACTCTCCCACTCCCTAAACCTCACACCCAGAAGCCTGGGCATTTAGCCACTCCTAGGATGACTCCAGTATTCCGGACTGCAGTGGAATATGTAAGGTGAATAAATCTCAATCTTAGAAGTCTCTTTTGGTCCTATTATTTACTTTAAAATATAATGCACATTGGGGTATGATTTCTGGATTATCTCAACCTCCTTGATAAAGCAAGAATCATTAACATTTATGAGAAATGCAAAAAATACCAATCAATGTGTGGCCAAAAAGAATACTTTAAAATACATTTGACTCTTGAGGGAAAGAATTGATAAAATTCATGTAGAAATCATTCTCTCTTTCCCTCTTGTTCCCTTCTCCCAACAAAAGTTGAAGTCTTAAGAGATCCCAATGTTAGAATTACCTACAAACACCAACATACTCACAAAGTTTTTACTACATAAAAGCAAAGCTGAAAAGTAACTCCGGCAATTCTGAAGTGAATCACAGCCTTCCCTGGACTCATCCAAACTCCTTTTCCAATGCTTGAGTCAATACCAGTATCATGAGATCCCAGACCGTGTTCTTCTTTTTGTTATTTTGGAAAGAATGACTAATCCCTGTATACTATTCTTGGACTCTGTTATTTTGGCCAACTTAGGAAGAATAGACTAATACTAACAATATCCAACGTTTATAGCACATTCACAGTTTACAAAGCCTTTCCCCACTTAATCCTCACATCAGTGTCCTGAGGAAGAGACTTGTCTGAGCTCACCCGTAACTAAGTGGCAGAGCAAGAAAATACACACAGGCCTTCTGAACCCAGCCTTCAGCTTCAACTGCACTAGACAAGGTAAGAGTGGCAGATGTCGTCACTAACAACCTTCCACAATAGTTTGTTGTTGTTGCTGGTCTCGTCACGGCAGTGGGAGTGGCTGGGGCGGGGATTCTGCCCCATGTAGTCATGCAGAGACTCGTGTTCCTTCTACATGTGTGTTGCTATCTTCCACACACGGTATCCAATGCCACTGACAGGGGTGTCCAACATTTTGGCATCTCTGGGCCACACTGGAAGAAGAAGAGTTGCCCAAGATGACATTAAAAACACAAACACTAACAAAAACTAATGAGCAAAAAAAGGCCTTAAGTAAATTTACAATTTTGTGTTGGGCCGCATTCATAGCCACTCTGGGTCACAGGTGGCCCATGGGCCACAGGTTGGCTCACACACAGGAGATTTTTACCAGTCAGGTCTGGAAGTGGCCCATATCACTTTGGCTCAGGTTCTTTGGCCAGTATGCCATCTCAGCAAAGCAGGCCCAGGTGTAATTCAACTCTTTTTCCAGATCCACAAGCCTTGGGGAGGTGGATTTGAGAGCTTTGCCCTAAGTGCTTTGGTTTACAAGCCGCCACCAAGTCCCTACTGCTGGGAAAGCCATGTGGATCAGTTGCTGGAAGTGATTTTTCCTTCTCATCCAGCACCTTTTTCTTGCTTTAAACTCCCAGAACATTTGCATATTCCCATTCACTATTAACCCTTTCTCAGGAGCTGTTTTGAGAGTTAACCTGTTCTCACTTTCTTTTAATCTTTCCTTTGTGTATTTGTCTTTCCCTCCACAACTCATAAGCTCTTTAAAGACAAAAATTTGTCTACTGCCACAATACTATGAGATACATCCCCTCCACCCTCCCTTATCAACCCTCCACTTACTTTCATCTACGTCAACTCAGTTTGTCCGCTTACGTACAAAATGCTGTGCTTGGTGCCAGGAGGAGAAACAAAGAGGAATTAGGCAAGAGTCTTAAGACACTTATAAAACGAGACTCAATGTGAAAGAGCAATAAGATATACAGGAATACAGTGCTAAGGAAACAGAGGGAAGAGACTGATTCTGAATTGAGGGGAAGGGGAATGGAAAAGACCTCATTGAAGAAGAAATGATAAGAGTCGTAGCTAACACATTGCATTTCAAGAACTGGCATTAAAGTGCCTTACAGGCATCGTAATAGCCTTAT
Organism: Micronycteris hirsuta; assembly: GCA_004026765.1. Taxonomy (NCBI): domain Eukaryota; kingdom Metazoa; phylum Chordata; class Mammalia; order Chiroptera; family Phyllostomidae; genus Micronycteris; species Micronycteris hirsuta. The sequence goes on along the minus strand of PVJI01001134.1, from coordinate 33,957 downwards.
GAGACGGAACTATCACTGTCCCCACTACCCAGAGAGAGGGGGAGAATATACTCTAAAGGACATCACTGGGACAATTGATGAAATGTGAATATGTACTACAGATTGAACAGGTAATAGTACTCTATGAATACCACCTTTATAGACTTTGATAATTGTCTCTATAGAGCATGCCCTTGCTAATAGGAAAGTCACTCTGAACTATTCAGGAATAAAGGTGCATGCCTTTGTAAACCCACTGTTAAATATTATAGAAAATAGTAATAAGTGTGTGTGTGTGTGTGTGTGTAGAGGAAGAGGGGAGAGAGAATGATGAAAGAAATGCAGCACCATGTTAACAATTTTTCAGCGTGGGTGACTGGAGGTTTTGCACTACTCTTTAGGTTTGAAATTACTTTAATGGGAAAGGTAAAAGAAAACAGAAGGGACATTGGCACAGAGCGATGGAGGAAACGACCCAGCCCAAACAGTTTAGAAGCGGTGGGACACGGTCTTGCCCAGAATCTACTGTTCCGCCCCCAGGCAAGGTGAGCAACGCTATCCCGCCACCTCCTGCCCCGGCACCGCCCACCTGCCACGCGGCAGCTGCCAGGACCAATGAGGCGCCTCCCCTGAGCAAGGAAGGCCCGCCCCTCGGCGGCTCCCAGCGGCCGTCTGGCAGACACTCTTCCCCCACTGCCCCTGGGTCGGGAAGCACCGCCCGCTGTGGGGCGTGGGCCTGGGTGGGAGAAGGGGAGGATGACGCACCCAGGGGCGCAGGGCAGTGCTGCCCGCGGGGCGAGCTCCCACCTCCCGGAAGCGGAAGCGGAGACAGGCCGTACCCGGTCCCCTCCCCCGCTCACGCGCGGAAAACTCAACCACAGAGCGGTGCGGTGTGCTGGGTGGACGCACATGCCTGACAGCTTGTGTTTAAGACACTAAAACATCACTTCCCATCGCCCCTCATCTTCCCTGGCCTCGCTTCCCGCACGCCCCATCCTCGCTGCCTGGGGCTTGCATGAGCACGGGAGGCAGCAGCTCTTCGTCCACCCCTCGCCTGGGGACTCTTTCCTGGGGTGGGAGGGCTGGAAAACCACGCTTGACTGCCCCCCCCCGCCCCCGCCCCCGCAGGTGAGCTGGCTCTGACAGCCAGGAAATGGGGATAAAGGCAGGACGGGGAGAAGGAGCAGCCTTCAGGAAGCATGCGCATACCCATAAACAGTTTGGTGGGGCAGGTGGGTGGTAATGGGGGTGCAGGGAATGAAATAAGGATGTAATAAAAGATGATGGGCTTGAACGCCTGCTCTAGCTGTCTGGGTTAGACATTTCTGTAGGCCCAAATGTGAGCCCACAGGACTTTTTGAGGTAGGATGTATAAAGTAATAATAATAACAACTAATGTTAATTAAGCCTTACTATTTGCTAACCTTTACACTAAGTATTTTTCATAAAATTAATTGTATTTAATCCTAACAATGATCCTATGAAATGGGTACTGTGATCATTCACTAAGACTTAGAAGAGTTAATAAACTTGTTTAAGGTGACACAGATTTTGAACCCAAAAATCCCATGCTCTGCCACCAGAGCTGGGTTTAGGAACATAATTTGTGGGAAGTGTGAAGGACAGATTGGTGGTTGAAAACATTAGAGATAGGGCTGCTCTCAGTTAATGATTTTTGTAATTTTTGCAAAAGAGAAGATGGGAAAATGTACAACACACCTTCCCTTTCCAACATGCACTTATTTCAATATATTCATTAAAGAGAATAGTTCAAGAGAATGTGACGGGAACTGATCTTAAAGCTGGGGATGAGGCAGTGAATGACACAGACTTTCCTCCACTTGTGGAACTTGCAGATTAGAGGGAGAGACAGAAATTAATAAAAGAGTCACATACATATTGTTGCAAACTGCCAGGTCTCTGAAGGAAAAGCACAGGGTGTGTCAAGGGCATGTTCCAGAGAGATGATCTAGTTTGGCAGCCATGGACCCCCTTCAAAAAAGAATCCCTATGGCGAGAGTCTGGGTAGCTGATGAAAAGCGGCCAACCAATGGAAACTGTGTTTTAAGGTTTTTGAAACTCAGAAGTCTATAACTAAGCTCCTGATTGCTTCCCTAACCCTAAACTCCTCCAGCAATCCTCAGCTCAGTTAATGGATACACCATTTTCCACGCTGTCTCAGGCCAAAATACTGTAATCAACTTTGACTCCTTTTTTTTTTTTTTCTCATTACTCAGATGGAATTTATCAGAAAACACTGCTGGCTTCATCTCTAAGACACATATAGTGTCCTGTCACTTCTTACCATCAGCACTGCTACCGCCCTGGTTCCAGCCATCGCTCTTTCTTGGTGGGAATTATGGCAGTTGCGTCCTCGGCTGCCCTCCTTACTTCCACTCTCATTTCTTACAGGCTCATCGCAACAGTGATGTTAAAACGTCCATCACAATCACGTCATATCACCTGTGCTCCGAACCCTCTGCCAACTTTCCATCTCTTTCAGAGGACAGTTTAAAGCCACAAGGCTCTTTGAGACCCAAGGCCCTTCCTTAACCTCTCTGCTCACCTCTCTGGCCTCTCCTGCAGATATTCTCTGCCTCTTTTCTTCTACTTCAGCCACACTGGCCTGCATGCTCTTCCTTAAATACCCTAGACCTACTTCCACCTCAGGGCTATTCCTTCTGCCTGAAAACTGTCACCTCTACTCCCACCCCAACTAGCAGTTCCCATCCTTCCTTCCTGTTCCACAATAATCCTTACCATCTATCTAGTCAATTCCTTTGCTTATGATCTGGACCCACCACCTCTAGAATGTGAGTGCTATTGTGCTTATTCACAGCCATGATGCTTTAGCATTGAAAACTATGTCTACCACAAGGTAGAAACTCAGTAAGTAGTTGTTAAATAAATTAATTTTAAAATTTTGAGGGCATGTCCTGCAAGGCTTATTGCCACTGCCTGAGCTCAAGATGAAGAAGAGAGGGAGCCTGGAAGCCCAGGGAGGCCCCTGTGGATTTCCTTGGAATACAGCAAAATACCTCTGGGGTGGACATTGTGACGCGTGGCTCAGATCGCCCTTCAGGAGTGACAGTTTATTCTCTCAGCTCAGCCCCTTTTTGAGGATCACCTTAGCTGAATAGAGCTGCCTCAGCCAAATCATACCTCCTTCCCAGAGCCAGCCAACCCCAATGACTAATTGCTGTGGGGTGTAAAGGCCCTTGCCCCAATCCAGAACAACTCTGAAGGATCCTCCCATCCTCAGAACTCCTAGCAGGGTGGGCCGAGGCCCTCATTGGGCCCACATGGCAGCTCACCCTCTCCCTCTGCCTGAGTGTGCTTCACCTCTTTCCTTTGCCCAGGCCTGGGTCACAGGAGCACTTCCCAGTAAGCCGCCTGCACGCTAACTCCATCTCAGAATCTGCTTCCCAGAAAAACCAATCTATAACAATGCTCCCTCCCCACATCAATGCATCTCTAATACTGAGACTTAAATAGTGACCTTTTACCGTAACAGGCAAAACGAGACTGTCTCCTAGAAAAGGCAAGGGGCTTCCTAGGGGCCAAGAGTTCATTTACTTCTGAATTCACAAAATCAATGGCATGCTGTTTAGGAGAAAATAGGAAACACATCCAGGCAGCTGTAAGGAAAGCTGTTATCATTGGGACTTTGGAAATGCAGTGCTGTGCCCAGGTAACACACACACTTCTGACTGGGACCTCCTGAGAACAGTTCCTGCCCCTTTATGCGGGTGCTGGGAAGGCTTTGGTTTTCTCTGTACCTTGACATCCTAAAATAATGAGGATGAATGGAGTCTAACTTTCAGGAAGAGTGAGGTAAGGAGTGGTAAAGTGGGGCAGGCCGGGTTTTATGCATACTTCTGTGTTATTTCAACATATCAGGGGAAAATGTTTATGTTTATTTGCCCAATACAAATGAACAAAAATTTAAAGACTACAAAATTAATACACACCTTCTTACTGCCTTTGAAACTGGGAGGTGCAGAAGTCCACACACTGAAGGGGAAGGTGTAGCTACTGATCCCCTTTCCAGTCCTTGCTGCCTGCTGCCAACCAACAGATCTGAATTTGTATCGAACCATCTAAAACGTTGCTTCTAGATGCTTTTTGCTGATAACCTAATGACCAGACTTCTTACCGCCGTATGGAATGCCTTTCACAATCAAACCACAACCAAGTACTCTGGGTGCATTCTAATTCCTGGAACCTTTTCCCTCTGCCTACCCCTAGCTTTCAGAATCACTTCCTGTTCTCTCAAGGAGCTGGGCCTTCCCCAGCTCTTTGTTTTTGCATTTGCTAATCCCCGCTTCCCACTTCCTCTAATTCCATTCCAGCTTCACTGTCACCTGCCTGTCAAGCCCGGACTTCCCCCAGCTCCAGGTATCATTCATCGCTTCCACTTTTATTTTCATGCGGTACCTTGTTTTTCTCACTTTTAGCTTAAACATGTTTTTCAAATGACCATATTGATACGTGATTATAGATTAATATTGTAAAATATAAAAGTATATAGAGCGGCAGGGTATAAATTCCTTCACGCGTGTTTTGATTCAGAAGTTGGTTGGTGGGGGTGAGACAGGTACATAGGTGTTCATTACGTTATTCTATGTACCTTCTTATTTTAGTTTTTGATTTTAAAGAGAAGGGAAGAGAGGGCCCTGGCTGATGTAGCTCAGTGGATTGAGCGCTGGCCTTCGAACCAAAGAGAGGGGAAGGGAGAAAGAAAGAGAAGGAGAGAAGCACGGACTGGCTGCCTTCCATATGGGCCCTGACTGGGGACCGGACCCACAACCCAGGAACGTGCCCTGACCAGGAATCAAACCGGCAGCCTTTCAGTTTGTGAGACTATACCCAACCCCCTGAGCCACCCCAGTAGGGGCTCTATGGACCTTCTTGATTCTGGACTATTTCATTAAAAAGTAACAGTCTTTCCCCCTCCCTGCCCAGTCTTTTTTCCCCACTCATCCTCTTTGTCAGAAAAGCTACTGTTCACAGTTTTTTTGTGCCCTCATTCTTCTAGACCTTTTGCTATGTTTCCAAACACATAAATATACACTGTTGACATAAGAAACATCCGAACATGTAGAAAAATTTTATAAGAATTTGAGCCAAGCAAACAACACACGCTAGGGAGCAAGATCTCCAATGCTCTGGAGAATTTTGAAGGGTTTTTTATGCCTTTGAAATTAAGGAGGGAACATCAGGAAGATGACACACGATGGTGAGAGGAAGCAAGGCAGAGTTTGGATTATAAACTAGTTAAGATGATGTGCTCTCTTGAGGGCGGCTTTAAAAGAAGGGGTCTGTGCCCTGGCTGGTATAGCTCAGTGGACTGAGCGTGGGCTGCGAACAAAAGGGTCGCTGGTTCGATTCCCAGTCAGGACACATGCCCGGATTGCAGGCCAGGTTCCCAGCGGGGGCCACATGAGAGGCAACCACACATTGATGTTTCTTTCCCTCTCTTTCTCCCTCCCTTCCCTTCTGTCTAAAAATAAATCAATAAAATCTAAAAAAAAAAAAAATTATGAAAGAATGGGTCTGAAAAGTTGGTCCCATGCTAGAAGGAGGGGTCTGAAAGAGGGCGTTTCAGAAGTGCGTTAATCAAGGTGCATGAAACCATAGACATGACTTGCTTCAGGCAAAGCTGAACCTTCTGCTGAAGAAGTTGTGTGCCTGGGGCGGGACGGCACACGGTGACCTGCCCAGTTAGGAATTTATGATCAGATCCCTCCCTGAGGTTGCCTCCTGGAGAACCTCTTTTTTTCACCCACAACTCATACACACATGCAAGTATTCTTCATTCAGATGGAGTCATGCTATACCTATTGTTCTATGTATATTTTTTTAATTAACAGACTCCATTTCTTAGAGCAGTTTTAGGTTGAGAGAAAATCGAGCAGATAGTATAGACGCTTCTCATTTACTCTCCTGCCCTCTCAGTTTCCCCTATTATGAACGTCTTGCTTTTGTGTAGGATGTTTGGTATGATTGATGGGCCAATATCGGTACATTACCGTTAAGTGAAGTCCACAGTTTACATTAGGGTTCACTCTTTCTCTGAGTCACCAGATACATAAGGTCACGTCTCCACCATTACAGGATCATACACAGAATAGTCTCGCCTCCTCAAAGCCCCCCGTGCTCGACCTGTTTGCTCTGGCAACCACTTTTTACTGCCTTCGCATTTCTACCTTCTCCAGTATGCACCCTTTAAGACTGGCTTCTTTCAGTTAGCAATGTACATTTCAGTTTCCTTCATGTCTTCTCGTGGATATAATTCTTTTTTGAATTGACATCGACATTTTCCCATGTCCTTACATCCACATTTACCTTTCTCTCTTTAATAGCTATGTAAGTATTTCATGATTATAGAAAGTTCTTTATCCTTTCTTTTCCCCTTGATGGACACATGGTTTCTTTCAAGGTTTCTAATGGTCTCTTTACATATCTTTGTCTCCTAACCCTTAATCATAAAACATGGTGTTCAACAAATAGCATTGCTTCTTTCCACAAAGAACTATATACACATGAAAAGGGTGGTAGTAGCTCAAAATACAAAGAGGCAAGACTACCGTAGGGAATGGCGGAGGAATTTACCAGGAGGCTGCGACAGGCTGGGAAGAAGCTGGCCAATGAGGATTTAACAGGAGGCAGGATTGAAACTGGGCTTTGAAAGGGTGGGTAGGGATGAGAAGGAAGGGGAGGCTTTGGTCTTTTTCACTTCAAAAATAAAGAAATTGATGGTTGCCAGATGGGAAGGGGACTGGGGAGATGAGTAATAAAAGTGAAGGGATTAAGATGTAAAAATTGCCGGTTATGTAAAAATAGTCACAGGGACGTCAAGTACAGCACAGGGAACATAATCAATAATATGGTAATAGCTATGTATGGTGTCAGATGGGCACTGGACTTCCACGAGTGATTGCTTCCTAAGTTATAAAAATGTCTAATCACTGAGTTGTCCACCTGAAACTAATATAATATTGTCTGTCAACTGTAATGGAAAATTAAAATAATTATCAATAAAATAAAGAAGCCACACGGGCCTGCTGGTGCCGGTGTCATTCCTCGGCAGCAGGAGCCTGGAAACATGCCCATGTGAGAATGTGGATGGATGTGCATGGTGAGCCTCCCAGGCAGGCCCGGGCCAAAAAAGGCAAGGAGGCCTGGCCTCCGGGAGCTGTGGCTTCAAAAATATCCTTTGCTATGAAAACCAAGTAAATGCCAAAGGACCCAAGGATTGCTCCCGGGCTGTCTCATAACATTTCTTACCTCTCTGGTGCAGAGGGCGTCAGGGTGCTTTCCACCTTCCCCTTCCTCACGGGCTGTTCTTATGCCCAAGGTTTGCATCTGAGCCCCTAAACGTCTCCTGCAGCACCAAGCACCGCGAGTAACCCTTGGTGTTGGTTGCGAAATGTCCACATTAACAAATAGTGTTAGGAGCTGCCTTTCCAACTTTGGGTTCCCCCCCAGAAGCATACCCTGAAACAAGGATTCCAGTGAGAGTGGTTTATTGGGGAAGTGAGGCCAGGGACGCCCACAGGAGAGAGAAGTGACAGGGAAAGGAAGGCAGCCATCAGGGTGTGTCAGCAAGCAAGCTACCTCTGTGGGCAAGCGGAGTCCAATCTCCCAGGGAAACTCTGGGAAAAGGTGCAAAACAGGCCCTGGGCTGCTCCTGGGGGCATAATAATTTCCCAGCTCTTTAAGCCTGACACACACACGGGACCCCAGGGTGACCTTCTATGGTTCCAGAGAAATCCCTCAGGCTCTGAGGGGCGGATGCTGGGAGGTGGAAGTCAGCCAGAGCACACTGACCTGGCTAAGTCTGAGCGCTGTGGGGGAAGGGAGCGACTGCTCCCACCTTCCAGGGAAAAGAGCCACAGGAGCTCTCAATTCCCTTTGGAGATCTGTGACAAGTGGTTGTCTCCACTCCTGCCCCCATACCTGAAGCGACAGGAAACTCGGCACGTCCAGGGCAAGCAATTTCACTGTTGGTGACCCAAGTGTTCTAAGCACTTCCCGGTTTGTTCTAAATCTCCCTGTCTCTCAGTTCCCCACCTGCTGCTACTCGAGCCTTCTCGAGCTACTCAGAATGTCTAGTGCCCATTCCACATATCAGCCCTTTGAATATTTGCAAAGAGATATTTCCAATTCTTTCCACATAATCCTCGCGTGATGTGGTTTGGAGTTTCTAGCTATCTGTCACACACCTACCTGAGCAAACATTTTTTAAAAAGGAAAATAAATGATGTCAGGACTGTCACACGTGGCACCCCTTCAACCCATGTGTTTAAAATACGCCATGACCACAGCAGGAGAGGGGAGTCTGGGCTTTCCTTCGGTAGACCGGAGAGGATGGAAGGGTCAGTGCTCAGTGTCCCTTCTCCAGCACAGTCCAACTCTGGTGCCGAACTTGGAAGTCCCCACAACTTATGGGAAAGCCCTGCAACTAAACGTGGCACTTTCTCCAACAGGCAGACTAAGGGTTGGGGTTCCCACCCCTCCCCTCCCCCCAAATTGTTTATGAGCCTCTCTATTCCAACCACATAGAGCACTTTTCCTGAGTAGACTGGGACAATGCAATTTTGGACGCTGTGTTGCATTTCTAGCATTGTTTTACTGAGCGCCTCTTGGAGATGAGCAACAACAGCAGTTGCTCGACTCTCCCGCCAATGCTCACGGTACTCTGCGATCTTCAGCGCTCCCTTGGCAAAAGGACCATTCTCTGCATAGCGTAGAAGAGAGAGCCGAGGCTCAGGGAAGACAAGGCATTGGCCCAAGCTGACACAAGGCTGGGATTGGAACCTCTGCCCACCTGAGTCTGGTTTTTTCTCTGTTCAGGATCCATTTCTCCTCATTTTTGTACCCACGTTATTTTAATAGTACCCTCATTAATTTTTTGCCAACTCTTCTTCTCCCCCCATCTTTGTTGTTTAGATGAAGATGCCCCCACCCCTAGAATGCAAGGAACTCACGTGATCCAGGGACAAGACAATCACTGTCTATTCTCTCCTTGGTTTGAAGATGGGCACATGACCCAAGTCACACCCATATTTCAATGAGAAGGAAGGCAGCAACGGTGAGTTGAGATTTATTATTTGCAATAGAGGAACCAAAAGAATCCTAACAAATTTGGACTCTTCTATCCAAGCTCTTCCCTTGATAGTACACAGGCTCCTTTCTGTTACACACACACACACACACACACACACACACACACACACACACACACACACAATCATTTATTTTTGTAGAACACTTTGTAAAGCACCCGCCAGCCCTCTGGGAGAAGACAGACAGGTATTAAATCGCTATAGTCATTTTCTACAAAGAAGGAAACTGAAACTCAGAAAGGCTAAGTGACTGACCTAAACCACACAGCCAGCCAGGAGTGGCACACCGGCCAGAAGTAGCCGGATCTGTCAATGTCATCCTGGTTTCTTGACCCATCTTGGTGATCATCAAACCGTGTAACCCTCCAACTAAGTTCACCTATTTGGGATCCAACTCCCATCTGTTATATGAGGGCGTTGGCAACTATGATTTCTAAGGGCCTTCCTAAACTCGCATTCTGGTGCTCCGTGACGTTGCTTCATAACTGTGCCTAGGCCTGGCTAGGTGGGTGCTAAGTCAGAGACCCTGCTGGGGGACTGTCCCATCAGTCAGGGACTTACTCAGCACACACACACACACACACACACACACACACACACACCCTGTCTGATGACATTAAGTTTCCTATGGTTCTGTTCTCAGCGGGAGCAAACATCGGTACTAAACCAAAAGTAATGAAATAATTGTGTAGATGCCCGGCATCCCATCTGCTCTATTCCTGTTTAGAAAAATAACACCATGTGAATTGTCCTTCAGTCTTAAGCAAAATGAAATAAAGCAGGCTTCATGTTGCTGCGTTCTCCCTGATGTGACAACTTGCCGTGCGCTGGCCCTGAGTTTCTCCTATGGCTTTGTGTTGGGGCGGGGGCGGGGGCGTGAGGAGCGGTAAGCTGAAAGGGAAGTGTGTGCACCAGGCTAGGACATAGCTCCTGGGCCATCCATTTGCTAAAGGTGGGGCCGACGGCTTCTCCAGACCTCAGCCAGGGAAGCACTGTGACCACTCACTGACGTATTAAACGAGAATTTAAAATCCACGCCGAGTACCTGCTTGTGGGCACCGGCAGCCTTCATTAGTTTTGCAGGTTCTCTCAATCATTCTTGGACTGTTCTCCATCCTAGAGACTGTTTTTAAATAGCTCTAAAGGGGGGGGGGGAAGAGACACAAAGGCTGTCTGCCTTGTTCTCGTTTGCAGAACCCCAACACAATCTTTTCCAGTGACCTGCCACCAAGTGGCTTCTGAGAGAGTTGGGATCTTATCAAGCCGCGGGCATTCCTTCAGGGCGCCTGCCCTCCCCCCCACGCGGCTCTCCGCTCACGATCCTTCTTCCCGTCACTTCACTTGGAAGGGAGACACTGTGTCCTGACAAGTCAGCTCACGTCCTGTACTCTGTCTGTTCTTTGGAAAATTAACATGACACAGTCATGTGCTCACCCTCCAGTGTCCCAGCTGTTATTTCTTTTTTTTTTTTAATAATTATTTTATGGTTGTTCAATTACAGTTATTTGCATCCTCTCCCTTCCCCTCCTCCCTCCCCCTCCAACCCACCCCCCTCCCCAGCCTCCCTCCTCCCCCTTGGTTCTGTCCACGTGCCCTCCATACCCGCTGTTATTTCTGAACTCAGCAGGACTTCAAACTTTTCACTGGAGTAGGGGGGGGAAGGGGGAGTATGGGGGGGTGTAGAGGCATATTTCAAAACCCCAAACCCAACAAAACAACAGCAAAGCCTTCATTTACTGTTCACCTTATAATAAGGTTGAGACACAGTCCACTGTGGGAAGGCAGAAAGGCACTTGGTGTAATTCTCAGTTTCTTAGGAGTCAGGGGTTTCCAGATTGACCTCTTATTGATTTCCAAGCTGCTTCAGAGAGAATTTTAGTGACAGCTCTATATTTTGAGCAATATGCAATTTTCATGTATATGTAGAACGAAGGCTGATAAAAACCCCCAAGAGAGATTCCCAGCTGATGAAAGCATGCCAGCGTTCAGATGGGAATGTCACGCGTCCACAGGAGGAACACCTCTGTCCCGACACCCATTTGTAGAAGGCCTGCCCTGTAAATTAAGCTCTGCATCCCCTGGCTAGATGCAGGGCAATCCCATTATTTGAACATCAGATACTTTATTTTCGGGCCACTGGAGTTGGGAGAACATGGACCAAGAGTACTCATGGAATAATTGGTTCCAAAACAATGCCTCCTATTAAATCCTTCATAACCATAATACCAGCTTGCTGCTCTCTGATCAGGCATGGGCCCAGTTTGTTTAAGTCTCCTAAAAAAACTCCCTTGACCAGCTCAAACCCCACTACCACCTCTTCCGTGAAGCCATTCCCAAGCTCCTCCGTGTGGCCACAGCCTGAAGCTAAGCTGTACTACTTCTTCCTTCCCAGCTGGACTCTCATTCAAACCCCCTCACACCTCAGCCTTGCTCTTAGTCTAGACCCGAAGCTGTGTGCCTCTCCCTATCTCTTCCACCTCTTCCTGATCTCCGTAGTTCTGGTCCTCGAGTCACATCTTCCATATCTAGCCTCACACTTGTCCCTGACACTAATATCTCTTCCCTGGCAATGGCCAGAGATCCTTTCATTGGCTCCAATATTGGAGCTTGCCTTTTGAATTTTGTCTGCTGATGGAAGGTCTGGGTGTGTTCCCTGGCTCATTTTGGTTCCTGGAAACTGCTCTAGCGCTGAGCACTATTCGGCTAGTTTCTGGTCCTGTCCAGTAGACACTAGACAGTCATTGCAGTTAATGGTCTTTCCCTCATGGCTTACTCCAGGTAGGCAGTAACTCTCCTGAGATAGAGCACAAGTCACAGAACAGGCAAGACCTCTACTTGCAGGCTTTGGGGTCAAATGTACCTGAGTTCTAATTCCAGGTCACTGTTGGCTCATTTACTTACTGTATGAACTTGGGCAAGTCATGAGCCTCGGTTTCCTCATTCCCAGTTAAATGGGAATGATAACGATCATATCTACTTTGTGCGATGGACGTGAGGATTGAATGAGTGGTAGGGTGGATCTTTGAAACAGTAACTCTTCAGACTAGTAGAAACTCTTATACTTGGTCCCAGGATAGTGTGGAAGTGTGGTTTTGGCAAAGAATTCTCGGAGAGCCCTGCGGATTTGGGCTGAAGCACACTATCTGGCGCACAACAACGCACTCCATAAATGTAAGCTTAAAAAAAGAGAAACAATAGAGGATTGAGACTCAACGGATGGATCCCCAATCGTTTCAGGTCATGAAAATGGACTGGAGCAACGGGCAGTTGCTTACACTTAATTTATAGAGTTTCCAGGGTTTAAGTCTGCTGTGTGCAAGATTCAGATTTCCAGAGGGAGAGATGGTCCTCTGTATTTGAATGGAAGGGCTTAGCTTCTAGATGGAACTAAAAACATATTGGTGGAGCCAAAATTTTCTAGATGCTATTTTTTTCTAAACTCTGAAACACATCATCTTTCAAAATCCAGTTTTTTCCTGAGGTTGGATCTAAGCTCCTGACAGTGGGAGTATTTGAAGTATTGTACTCTCTAGCAATGGTCAGCAAACTAGAGCCTATAGCGCAAATCTGGCCCACTGACAGTTTTTATAAATAAAGTTTTATTAGAACACAGTCATGCCCATTCATTTATGCATTGTGTCTGCTTTCTCAATAAAATGGCCAGGCTGAGTAGTTGTGACAGAGACCAAATGGTCCTTAGAAAATGCTTGCTGACCGCCTGCTCTATATTGTACATGGTAAGACCCCCAAAATGTTAGTTTGTAAGTATGTTCTGTTGAATGTTTCACCATTTACGTTTCATCTTTGTTACAAGGAGTATAATCCTGAAGGCAAAGGCCAGTTATCTATTTCTACTGCATTTCCCAGAGATGTTACTCAACTTGACATTCAATGCGTCCTCAGTCAGGCGCCAGCTGCTTCTGCAGCCTGAAACCCCTAGCTTTCCCACTTTCTTAGTCTAGGTAAGTTGATCGGTCTTCTTGCCTTTCCCTAAATGCATCTCTCTATCCAGCCTCTAGGTGTTTGCCAAGGGGCGCTGGACTTCACTCCTTGTTCATTTCTTTGTCAATTGTGCTGTATTTTCAAGTACCTTATCTCCAGCCTCTCCTATCGGAAAGCATTTCTTCTTTCTTTGAACTCTGTCCCTGGGCTTTGTGTTTCCTGAATGACGTAGAGACTGCTTCATTCTTTAGATATTCAGTCTCCCTAGACAGGCACTGTCTTGTGATGTTGCCTCTTCCCTCTTCTGCCTCACACACTTCATTTACTGCCTTGTTAGGAGAGGCAGTGGTGGAGGCTCATGGTGGCGGAGGCTGTGATACAAATTTAGACGTATCTGCTCACATACAAGCAGAGCACACAGGAATCAGAGCCCTGGCTGGGTGCTCAGTTAGTTAGTGTCGCCCCTACACCAAAGTCCTTCTCCCCAATGCTGTATGAGTGCCTCCTGGTCCCTGCAAAAGAGGGTGGGAAGGAGCAGGCCTTTGTTTTGCTGCCTCTCAGGGTTTTCAGCTTGGGAAGGCTGGTAGCTGTCATCCCAGCCTCAGGCTCCGGCTTTCACCAAAAGCCTTGTTTAGTATATAGGTTTATTGTTATTCTGATAGGGTGAAGCCAACAGATCAGGTATTTTGTTATTCACAGTTTCCAAGAAGAGGGGCAGGGCACAGCACACAGGGCCAAAGAGGAAGCACTAAGGTCAGTGGGAGGCAGAGAGAGGAGGGAAGGAGAACCTTTACTCTTTACTGTGGTTTCTGTGGGAAGGAATGGGTGAGACTTGGCTAATTGAATAATGTCAGCTGTCTCTGGGGTATAGGGACTGGCTGTCCCTGGTTGTCGGGTACCTGGCCCCGGGGTGATCAGGTAGGGGATTAGTGACCCTGAGCGTGAGTCCTGCAGGAGGCTGATATGTAAAGGAGGTGGTGGGGTATGGGCTCTGGATTGGCTGCCTTGCATGTGCATGCTTATAGGTTTGCATAAGGCATGCTTGTAGGTTGAGTCCTTGACTATCTTTAGGGATTGGGTAGCCCTGGGAGGGGCCATACTTTCAGGGTCAGCAAGGCGCCAGCCAAGATGTCAAAGCATCAGAAATGCATGGTTAACACAAGTGTCAACCATCATGGCCATGGTCAAGGACTGTATTAGTTTGTGAGGGCTGTTAGAGCCAAATACCAAAGACTGGGTGACTTAAACAACAGAAAATTATTTTCTCACAGTTCTGGAGGCTAGAAGTCCAAGATCAAGGGGTCAGCAGGGTTGATTTCATTCTGAGGTGTTCCTCCATGACTTGCAGGTGGCAAAAAAAAAAAAAAAAAAGACCCCGTGTTCTTACATGGTATTTTTTCTGTGCATGCACATCCTTGGTGTCCCTTTATGTGTCCAAATTTCCTGTTTTTATAAGGACATCAGTCATTGGATTATAGGGTCCACCCTAACACCTCATTTTAAGTTAATCACCTCTTTAAAGACCCTGTCTCCAAATGCAGTCACAGTCTAAGGTAGGGGGTTGGGGCTTCAACATATGAATTTTGGAGGCTCAATAATTCAGGACATAACAGGGACATTGCTCAAGTAGCTTTGTGGGGTGGCTGGTGTTGAAGAACATCAGAGAACTGTCATTGAGGAGACACGTGAGAATAAGGACCTGGGCTTGGTAGAGGGCAGGGGGACACAGGTAAGGACTATGAGCCAGTGAAATATGTAAACATGACTTCATTTATATCTATGAGCTTTGGAGGCCTTAACAAATTTGGGATACAGAGGTATTTGTACCTGTGAAAGATTATCAATGAATCCATATTGTTGATACTGAAAGCCAATGCCCACAAGCCCAGGGCGCTGGGGGTGGGGGGAGGGGTCAAGTCCTCTTAAAAAGCAAAGCAATCTTCTTTATTTGTTCTGAGAGTTAACTACCTGACAGTATAGAATCTGGGTCCTCTGTTTGACCACAAAAGTTTACTCAAGTCTTGCAGGGAAAAAACAGGGTCAACAGACTGAGTGAAAGAAAGTGCACAATTTTGTCTAGATTTTTAGTTCCCTGGATAACAAGCTGGTCATTCATTTCCTTCTCCCATCTCCTTCTCAGGAGAGTCTAATGCAGGCTATCTTGCTCCCTTCTCCAAAGTAGGTGTGTGTGTGTACCGTGCATGCATGTGGGTTGTACGTATATGTGCACTGTGCATGCACACCATGCACACACGTGTGCACACCCTCACACCCTCAACTCAGCACCCACTCTTCTAGCCAGCCAGGTTTCTTCCCTCACTAACCACTATGAAGGATTCTGTAAAAATCTGTCCTTGGCTTGGAGAGGTGGTTGGAAGCAGCTGGCAGGAGCAAGCTGCTTGCTGCAGACTCTTCACACCCTCTCCTTCTCACAGATGGTACAGAAGCTTTACTACTTGTAGACCCTCCCCACCTTAAACAAAACAAAACAAAAAAAGAAAGAGAAAAAAAAAGAGCGCATATCATGCCAGGAATTCTGGTCTCAACTCTTAAGGAGCCAGGGGTCCAGAATTGGCAATCGCCCTGGTGTGTCCAACGCTATCAGAATTAACTGAGCTGCAGGCCTGATGGAAGCAGATTTCGACAAGGTGCTCTGAAAAGCTTTGTATCAATCCAAGCTGTTGGTGGCAGGCACTAGACACCAACTCTTAAGAGAGACCTTACACAAAAAGAGGATTTCTTAGAAGGCTATCAAGAGGTAGCTCACAGAACTGAGCAGAGGTTTAGGTGGCAGGGTGGGGAAGTCTTGGAAAACAAGTAGGAAGCAAGGGGCTTCAGAAATTGTCACAGGAACAATTTGGCTAGGGTTCTCATTCTCTGGCACATTACCATCCCACGGCTAGACTCAACCACAAAAAAGTGGCCACCAGTGGACACTGTTGAAACTGTGCAAGTGAACACTAGCAGTTCCTGTGCTTTTGCATTATACTCTGCAGATTCAAAGTGTCAGAAGGCATCACCTGATTGATCAGTAAAACCCAGTTCCCTTGCTTGAACTCTTACTGTTAGAGGCAAGGGAAAGGGAAGTTAGGGGGAGAGATGTCCCGTAATAATGGACATATTGGTGGATTCCTCCAAAATAAGAGGGGAGATCAAATGTGGGGAAACAAGAAATCAAAAAATGTTTACCACAACTATAATTATTGTTATGGATATCTGAAAGCTACATTAATAAAAAGAACATTGAATCTAGAATTTCTTATGTTCACTAACCCCTGGTTAGCGAGGTAGAGATGGCTAGATGTCCACCAAAATCTGTGTTCTTCCTTTCATAGGATAGAATTCTCAAAGAAAATTGACTTTCAGACCTTGACCAGTGTGGCTCAGTTGGTTAAACATCATCCTGCGAAGCAAAAGGTCACCAGTTCTATTTCTAGTCAGGGCACATACCTGGGTTGCAGGCCCAGTACTCGGTTGGGGTGGGTTTCACTGATGGTTCACCCACTGGTGTTTCTTTCCCTCTCTTTCTCCTCCCTTCCCATCTCTCTAAAAATAAATAAACAAAACCTGAAAAAGAAAGAAAGAAAGAAAGAAAGAAAGAAAGAAAGAAAGAAAGAAAGAAAGAAAGAAAGAAAGAAAGAAAGAGAAAGAAAGGAAGGAAGGAAGGAAGGAAGGAAGGAAGGAAGGAAGGAAGAAAGAAAGAAAGAAAGAAAGAAAGAAAGAAAGAAAGAAAGAAAGAAAGAAAGAAAGAAAGAAAAAAGCAAGCAAGCAAGCAAGCCCCAATCTAGGGACTATATTTCCCAGCACGCTGCAGTGAGGAGCAGCCAAGAGACCTTGTGGAGTGTGTAAGTAATACATGCCACTTCCAGGCTTAGCTTATAAAAATTCTCCATTTAATGATCCTCCAGGCTATGTCCTTCTCTGGCTGTCTAGAATGAAGATGACATCCAAAGTGACATTGGAAACTATTGTGTTAAAGATGACAGATCCTCTGACAGCTTGGCCCCTAAATGACTATAAGGTGGAGGGTCTCCTCGCTAACCTGTTCACTGGACCAATGGTTTTACGTGTGCTAGAGGTCATTTTTGTTTGGGCTCTGGTTATTACACATTGAGGTCCATTTGTTAGTAATGCACTTAGCGTGTTTCTTTGTTTATTCTAAGTGAGACATGGTGGAATCAACACAGGCTTTGGAACGAGACAGACCTGAGTTCAAATCCATGCTCCACTACTGATATCCTGGGAGCCCTTTCTTAGTCTTTGTTTTATAAAATAAGATGAATAGTATCTATCACAAAGGGTAGATATAAGGATTAAATGAAATGATGACTGCAAAACACCTAGTAGGAAGATTGGATCATAGTAGGTACTTCATAGGTGGTAGACTGTGAGCAGGGTACCGTGGATATGGTGGGAATAGGTGTATAAACTGGAAATTAGGAGACTGGCGTCCTCATTCCAGGGCTGCTGCTTTCTGTATAACCTTGGAGGAAATCTCCCCTCTCTGACCCTTGCTTTGCTTACCTACAAAGTCATGGAGTTTGATGACACTTGGGATCCCTCACTGTGCCCTATGAAAACTCTTGGCTCTGTAATAGGACTGAGCTGAATAGAACCAAGTGGACTCTGGCCTCTGCCTCTGTTCTAAACAGAGAAACTTCTATTTGGTTTGTTTGATGTGTTGGGCTTCTAGAAAAGTGTTTATTTGAAGAAAAAGTAGCACTGCTCTTGTAAAAAAAAAAAAATTAAACATCAGCGTTCTTCAAGGTCTTCAGAATCCATCCCCATTCTAATACTCTAGGATTCTGTGAGGGTCTGAGCAATGATGGCTTAGTCCACCAACTCATTGTGAAAGAGGCTTTGACCTTCCTCCCCCACCTGCCCAGTTTGCAAGAAGCCAAGGGTGACCTGCAATTTCCAAGAGTGGCCAGGCATAAAGTACTCAGGTGGGGCGGAATCATGACTGTGAATAAGAACTAAAACTGCAACCAGTAGGTACAGCCCCTGGCCCTGGGACATGCGGGAAGGGTGAGGGCACATTGTTCCCGATGGAAAATGCTTAAGTCAGGTACATGACTGGGCAT
This sequence comes from Micronycteris hirsuta, assembly GCA_004026765.1. NCBI lineage: Eukaryota > Metazoa > Chordata > Mammalia > Chiroptera > Phyllostomidae > Micronycteris > Micronycteris hirsuta. The sequence goes on along the minus strand of PVJI01001134.1, from coordinate 15,821 downwards.
GTCCTTCCTGACCAGTAAGCTGAGGATAAGCGAGCAGTCAGGCTTACAGTCATGGTGCTGCCGCCAGGGCAAAAGCAGCTGGTTCCTGGTGGGGACCCCAGCACCCCAATATGGCTTTCGTTCCCAACATGCCGTGAGAAGAGTGGCCTTATAACACACAAAGGTCACAGGGAGGGAGTTGGCCAAAGCTACATGTTTTGCTGGTATTATGCCTTTTCATTTACCCAGTCCACAAATATTTATTATCTTCAACATGCTGGGGTCTGTCGTAGGTGCTGGGTGTAGAGACACATTCCTATATTCTGCATTTCAGTCTAGAAAGACAACATAACCTACGAAGCAAATAATTACATGTCAGGTAGCAAGAAAGGGGCTAAAAATAAAAGGGGGTGCTATTTTAAAGAGGTTCTATCAGGAAGGTTTAATGAAAGGTTGACATTCAAGCAGAGATAAGAAGGAAGTAGCGGGGAGAGCCTTTGGCTCTGAGGGGCCGAGTGGTCCAGACAGAGGGAGGAGTAACCAAGACGGCCCGGAAGGCAGAGCAGCCCGGGAGTAGAGTGGCTGTAGCTATGTGAATAAGGAGAAGAGTGACGGGAGCCGAGACTTGGGACGTAGCAAGGCATTACATCATTTTGACCTTTATTATCCTCTGTGAGCAATTTGGGATTAATTCTGAAACCACTGGAGGATTGAGAGCAGAGGAGTGACTTAACTTTTAAAAGAGTCACCCTGGTTGATCTGTTAACAGTATAGAGGCAAAGGTGATGTGAAAGTGATCAGTTAGAACATAATTTAGGCAAGAGACGGTGGTGTAGTAAACTATGGGAGTAGCAGTGGAGGTGGGAGGTGATTGGATTCCGGATATATATTGATGATGGTGCCAACCAGCTCAACTAAAGGACCAGGACCTCACCAAAACCTTTGTTTTCACTGCATGATCTTCCCCCGTCTTACCCCTCCTCTCCATTTAGCAGAGGGGATTTCCTCCTGAGCAAAGAGACAGGAAAGAAAGCAACGCAAAGAGATAGAAAACAAGATTGCACAGGAATGGGAAAACAAAAAGAAGCTATAAAGGCAGCAGAAGAATAAAAAGTTGAAGAGGCAAGAAATAAACATCAACAAGAGAAAAAAAGCAAGGAAGAGAAAGACAAATGCTATCCGCCCTTATAGCTTTTTCGTCTCTCCCATTCTCTGCTGATAACATAAAAGCGAGGTTGATTTCCTCTATAGGCAAAAGCCCTCTTGGAAAATACTAGTAACTTTTTGCTTCTCAATGATTGTGTACACAATGCCAGGTTGGAAGAGGAAAAGATATTTTCTGTCCAGAAAAATGAAAAGCAGTGCTTGAGGGTGAGCTGCATGCTCTGTAGTCTAAATTCAGTCAACCGCCGCCTCGGATAAAGCCCAGTCTCCCTTCACAGTAATAGATGTTGGCCTAGAATGTTATGTTCCCTGTCATCTTCTAGAAGAGAAAAACCTCATTTCCAAAGAGGAAGGAATTCAACATCTCTCCTAGGTGCCTTCCAGGACCACAAGGCTGGTTTTATGAAGTGCTGTTTCAGGAAGTCACAGTACCCTTGGGGGGTAACCAGAAACTGTTGTTTTCGCGAGGGGAAACAAAGCAACCGGAAGTCACAACTTCCACTGCAGAATGTAATCGACTCCCTGTGAGTCCGCATGAGCACATGCCCTGGCCACTGCAGCTTTTTGATACTTTCAGTGAAGGAAATGTTGGTCATTAATCCTGAAATCTTGATGAAAGATTACAGAGCCGTTTCCGTGATGGAGAATTGTAACGTGGTCAAGTGTTTAACATAATCTTAAAATGCAATAAGAACCTTCCCCTGATGTTATCTTCAGTCTTCAGCTGTCAACACAGATGCATTAAGTTGGTAAACGGCAAAAGGAAAAAAATAAAGAAGCGGTTGTGCGGAGACCAAAGATACTTTCATTTCCCTTAAAGCTTGGCTTAATCAACAGTTTCAAAGAGTCAAACAGGAGTCTGTTTGTATGAAATTCTACCAGAAAAAGTTAAGCCGAAAAAGAAATATTTTCCCTTTAGGACTTGCAGAGTTCCAACAGAGACATTTTGCGTAATAGATCCCCTTCTCTATCGCGATCATGGGATCTATTTCTAAAACTTGCTTCAATAACTGAAAACAACAACAAAAATCCAATACTGTCAAACTTCAACTTCTCTCAGAATGTTTTCTTTTTTCTCTCTCTCTTTCCTTGTTCCTAATTTTCTCCAGACTCTTCCCCTCTCCTGGCCCACCAAACCCTAAACCATCAGAGGCATTTTAAAGTTGAGTCATAAAAGATAATCGCTAGGACACCTGGTTTCAGGCCGCTTTCACCTTCCACCGAATCATAGTCTTAACAGCCTTGCTTTCCAGCCTGAAATGCTGCACTGTTCTTTGTCATCCCCTTCTCAGGAGGAGAGGATGTGAAAGGCTCGTGTGTGGTCTGCTAAGAAAACTTTCTACCAGGCATGAGGAGTGGGCTTTTGGAGGAAGACTAATAGCCCCCAGCAAGTCCTGAAAATAAACAATAAACAGTACACACACACACACACACACACACACACACACGTTGTCTCCTGGGGGAAAAGCCTTTGCATTTTATTAGTAACTTTGACTTTGGAAACTAAGCAACTATCATTTTGGCAGGGATACCCTTAGGAGTTGAAAGTCAATATGCAGCTGGCTGCCTCTTAATAAATGAAGTGTTCCAGTAAGTTCTTATTTTTATCTCCTCCTAGAGCAGAATCCGCTGAGTAAATTAATTAGATGGAAGAACAAAGCCCAGTAGCCATGAACTTTGAATCATCACTTCGTAGGTAGCCCACTCTCATATCTCAGAAGCCAATTGGTGACAGCCAGGCAAGGTAAGAAAGCCATGGGAAACCCATAAATCATTAAGCAATGATGTCAGAAGAAAGGGCTTCTGGGTGAAATGTCAGCACTGGAAGAATAGAGCCATTTATACTCTCTTTAGTTACCCTTCAAATTAAATGACATTTAATAGCATTAATTCATATAATGAGTAATACTGGACTCCCATAGGTTTTGCAGTTTTTAAAAATAATACCCTTCCTCATCTTCTTCCTTAACTGCCTGAACTGTTTTCCTTCCTGGGGGTGTCCCTCAAGGCTAAGAATATGTAAGGAACCCCCAGAAAAGGGGAAATCTCCCATGATAAAAAGTTGGCACTATTGAAAAGAAAAATTTCACTTCAAGGGACACTTCTCTGAGATTATTTTAATAGGATTATCATTGAAATGTGCTTTCTTCACAATTTACAAATAACACAAACTTGCTCCAAAGTGGGCACAAATCTCTTCATTGAAATACCAGATTACTTTGGGGAGCAATCACTAAATATGATGTGATTTTCTTGTTAGTAAGTTGGGAAACAATGTTGGGAAAAAATGTGGTTTCCTTTTTTCTTTAGAAGTATTATTTCTTATTCCCTCAGATTTCAAATATTTTTTTATCATGCACTTGGTTAAAATGTTTACAAAAGGTAATCTATCCAATTAATAATCTAAATTGCTCCAGCAAAAAAATATAAAAATATATTTACAAATATATTTTTATTTATGTATAACGTGTACAGCATATTATATATAATTGCATACATATGCAATATATGTATATAATTGCCCATATATATCCAAACCCAATGAAAGTCTAGACTAGCTACTCCCTTTAACGCACAATGATATTGCGGGAAAATATAAATGTTTCTACCAATTCCAGTATTTCCACAGCATCTCTGGCAGATACAGCTCATTAGCTAAGCCAACACTCACTGTACCTCTTTTCTTCATTCCCTTCCTGTCACTAGACACCTGCTTTCTCCGCTTCCATTGCTGTGAGAGAAGCAAGTGGTCAAGTTCTGACCAAGAAGGTGTAATGAAAAATCTGCTGAGGAGACCATAGAAAAGCTTTTGCTTTTCCCAATGGGGCAAATGGTACGGCCACGGTCTCTTCTTTCTGCCTTGCATACGGACGTGATGCCTTGAAATACAGCAGCCATCTTGTCCCCATAGAATGATTGACATGAGTGTGGAAGACCACGTGTGGAGCGTGGAGAAGGAAAGATCCTGAGTCCTAGATATTATGCAGCCATTCCACCGACTGTTTCCTTTCAGATTTCCCTGAAAGGCAAATTAACCTTCTTTATTTATGTTGCTTTTGTCTTCATGGCTGATTTTTTGTTGTGATTGTGTTACTTGTACCCCTAATCATTTCCTAACTGATATAAAACCTATAACCTTTGACAAATACTGAAACATACTATAAACTTAAGGGCTCCAATACAAGGAATGGCAAGACAGGAAGTAAGAGATCAAGAGCAGAGGAAAAGTACTCGAACATTGTCTAACTTGCTTGGTATGACAAGAACCCAAAAAAGCCCGAGGGAACTTCACAGCACTTTGATTTGATCTTTTAAGAGTAAAAATAAGATTGGAAAAAAGAGTCTTCAAGATATTGTGCCTTGTCAAGGGGAACAATTTGATAAATTAGCCAAGCAGTTTAAAAGCCAAGCCAACAATCAACCTTATCAGCCCGCTATTCACAAAATGGCTTTAGAGGAAAACAGGGGGGAAAGGGAGGAGACAGCAGAAAAGAAGGGACAAGGGAAGAGAAAAGGAAAGGCCGTCTCTGTCCCATCACAGGCTCTGAAACGGACCCCTGCTACAAGATAGATGTTGCTGCTTCACCTTGGATTCCTTCCCCATTTTCATACATGCCCTACTCATTTTTTATTTTTTTTAAGGTTTTCATTTATATTTAGAGAGAGGGGGAGAGGGAGAGAGAAATGTCAATGTGACAGAGATACACTGATTGGTTGCCTCTCACTCCCCAACTGGGGACCTGGCCCACAACCCAGGCATGTGCCCTGACTGGGAATCAAACCGGCAACCTTTTGGTTCTCAGGCTGACACTAATCCACTTAGCCACACCAGCCAGGGCCATGCCCTATTTTTTTATGCACACACATTCCCAGGGTGCTTTTACTCACCACAGGAGGAACCTGGGTCTCTCTCTCGGAGGACTGCCCTCGGTACCAGCGCTCCCTTGTTCGGAGAGCCATGAGAGCCTGGGAACTGGTGCACCCCTGAGACCGCCTTCAACCACGGATTCGATGGGCACAGGAGTATAAATACCTCAACTCCCTCATCTCTGTTTGAGACAACTACCTTCTCCAAAGCTCCTCTGCAGGTTTGAAGCAGTCCTTGCTGACACTGTGCTTGTCCCCCTGACCTTCCTTCCCCATCACACTTCCCCACTCCTTATTGTTCCTTCCTGGGAACTCTTCCTCAGAAAGCGCCTGAACATTAAATCTTGGTCTCTGGGTCTGCTTCTGGTGAGACCCACCTGAAACTCCATTTCTCCAGACTGTGTACAGAGTTGCTCACCCAAGGCCAGCAGAGCAGAAAAGCAAAGAAAAAAAGTGAAGCAGACAGTGAATCAAAAAGAAAATGAGAATAGGTTCACCAAAAGCCAAAAATATAAACCACAATTCTTTAGGTTATCTACTATGGCCTAATTATTACTAGAGCAAAGCAGCAGTATTTTCCCCTAAAGGTTAAAAAAAAAAGTTGACATCTTACAAAACATCAAGATATTTGTAACACTGGAATACCCAATCAAACAATAATGTCACTAATAATAAGCAAATGCTTATAGTTAGTTCGGGGGGTCCACTAAGAAGAAGGCAGACAGATGACTGCAGCCCAGCTGGCTAGTGTTCCCGAGCCTGGCCCTGGCCCTCTTCCTCTTAGGGAACCCAGAGAGGAAGAGCAGAGCTCTCTTCATTTACTCAGGAATTTTCCCATCCCAGCTGGGTGACGAGCTGCGAGGTTGAATTAAACAGCAGTTTCTTATCTTGTTAAGGAACTGGTCTCTAGTGACCCGAAGCTCCATCTTCATTACAATGAGAAACCCAGACCACTGCTCAGATGACCTGGTGATTCATGTTTTAATGACCGACCCTGCTTGCTGCACAATAGCTAATTTTAGCTGGAAAATACCAGGTCGGTCATTGTGGAGCCAACTTTGTTATCTCAAACAACCAAAGGATCAGTCTCTGACGCTCTGGGAAGGCTGGGTTTGAGGTAAAGACTGAAACTTTTTTTTGTTTTCATTTTTGATTAAATAAATAATCTGAGAACCAACAGGCCAAGAGAAAAAAACCATTACATGCAACATGAATATTGATGTGCCTCATAGGTTCATTCTTAATTCTCAACTCTCAAAATATATTTATATTTTGCTTCCGTGACAAAAATGAACAACTCCTAAAAAGTTTTAACCCTAAAGTGAACAATGTAACACCTTCCATGACTCAAAATGCTAACTGACCAAGTGGATATTCTAAATTCAACAGTCTCTCCCAAATTTGATTCTATTCCCATGACTGAAATAGAAACCATATTTAGGATTAAAAAAAAAAAAAGACAAGCAGAATGATTCAACAGAATAGAAATGAACTTTGGACCTTTCTGCAAGGTTTTATCAAGTGTACTTTTAATGATGACAGTTTGTGATTAGTCCACAAGATAAATTAATTTTAAAATAGGCCACATTAAGAAGATTAGACATGTTAAGTAAGGTCAAAAGTTTACTTTTTATGGCTGTAATAGATCCCTTTACTTTTTAATATTTTAATTTTTTATTGAAGCATAAATGACATGCAGCAAGAGAATAGATCTTTAGTTTGCTGTTTGATGAGTTTTGACGAATGTACACATCCATGTGACCATCATCAACATCGTACTCGAGAACATTTTCTGGTAGAGCTCAAGCCTAAATCAGCTTTGAAACTTGAATCACTTCTGGGCACTTTGCTTAAGTGAGTCTTGAGATTATCTGCACTGTTTGAGGCACTTTATTCTCGAACTGAACAAGGTCTTCGATCTAATGTAGAAACCAATATAGAAACCAAAGTCACATTCCATCTCTAAATCTGGTCCTGGGCCAATCCGTAAAGCCAGTTAAGTTAGTTCCAGGGTCCTCCAAGCATCCCTCACCTTCCTGCTCGTTTTCGACTGGAACACTCTTCCTTTCCCTGCCCGTTCGGCCCTCAAATTCTACCTCTGTTTCTGCCCCTCTTCTCTCATATTTAAACTATTGTACAGAGTGCACCCTCTCAACACCCTACTCTCAGCTGAGATAAAAGGGAATTTTGATTCACTCTAAAGATTGGTGATTGACAATTGATGTATTTTTGTGTAACTGGGGTAAAGCTGTAACACAGTCCCAGGACCTGATAAGGGTAGGGCTGCTGAAATTGTCCCTAGCAAATCAACGGGCAATGCTGTTCTTGAAGTTTCTCATATCAAATTGTGAAAGCAGCTACCATCTACACCTCCGCAGTTAGGATGTCTCTCACTGTCCCTCCCCTAGGTTTTATTTTGGGCATGCTCCAGGGCAGCATCTGGAATAAGGCCATGGCCTCTTCATTCTGTTGAGATCTGGGAACTATAAATAACAAAGGAAGCTAGCAACGGACAGGCATCCCATCATTAAATATTCAGGAGCCAGAGCATATCTGAGTGCCACCTCGTAAAGTCTCTGCTCCTCGGAAGGCTGCAGGGGCAGACCTGGGTGCGCCAGAGCAGTGAGATAAACACGACGCCTGTGCCTCTCACCCCTTTCATCCGAGCTCCCCCGCCCCTCCTGGAAGGCCCTCACACGTTCGATACGGTGGCTGTCAATTTTAACTTCCTGACCCTCCAAAATGTCCTTTGTGCTTACATTTTGGCCTCCAGGACCAACTCCTACTTTCCTTCTGTTTTCTTTGCTTAGGTCTAATTCCTTGGTCAACCAGATTGCTAAAATTTTACTTTCTAAGAATGGACTCATTCTATAAAAATGTACAAAATCTAACATACACTTCAAATCCCTGCAGCCTACCTACCCTCTAGGGGTATGGACCACCCAGTAGAGAGCCTGTGTCTTGGGAAGTTTAGGATCTGGTTACATCCATTTCCTTAGACTGGTCCTCCTGCTTTAGCTACATTCTTCTCAATTCTATCCTCCAATTTTGGCTGGATTTCCAAATCCCATGAAGAAAAGCCCCAAGGGTTTCTTTTCCATATCAACTACATACCTAAAAGACATCAGATTTCATCATGTCTTCTTTGGCATCGTGACTATTCTAGAGAAGAAATTCTTTCTGTATTGTGTGCTTTGCATAGGCCATGTGACTAAGACCACCTGTGGGATTGGTCAGGAAACCTTCCTTACAGTTAGCTGAAACCACTCTTGCTTGATTTCTATTCTGACTGAGCCTTCTTCCCCCCAATTCTTTATAGTTGCATAGAGTGAGCAGCCAGTGGGGACTGTGGTTTCTCACGCCCTTGCAGTAAGAGCAGCAGAGCCAGCTACAGGATGCAGCAGAATCTGTTTGATCATAGAAAACCCAGATCTGGGCAGATGGATGTTATATTCAGAGGAACTACTATCACATGACCGAAGTTCCTGCACGGAGGGGAGAACATACAGAGACTCACATACCTGAGAAGTCCTGGTGCTTCCAAATGGATAAGGCAGCACTTTATTATTTCTTGACATTTACAGTCCTAAAGCCATAGAAAAACTCAGGCAATCGAAAGTAAGTGAGGCTCATTAGGAAGGAAACAAGCTTTATCTGTCCCCCGAGCAAAGAATTTCCTTTCTCTACACATTTTACAACCATGGGGTGAGAAGAGAATAGGGTTTATTTAGTTCTCATTAATAATGACCTTTACCTTTAGATGAGGCAAATATGGACCCACGTTGTTACAATTTTATTGTGATTTCAATGGGGTACTTTGTACTTCCTAAAGGGTTCTGGTATTTAAACATATTCAAATTTAAAAAAAAAAAAACAGCATTTCTCCCTTTCTTCCTTCCTTCCTTCCTTCCTTCCTTTCTTCCTTCCTTCCATCTTGAATCCTCAGCCAAGACTCATTAGGTGACACAGCAAGACCTAGGGTGATTCTACCAACATTAAATTCAATCGCTCAAGTATTTGTTGGGTCCCTACTCTGTATGGAGACAGATCTTATACATAAGGACCTCTTTCCTTAAGAACCTTCAAGTTTAAGAAGGACAAAAACAAAGAGATCCCAAATGACTACAGTGTAAAGGAGAACACTGAAAATATAGTCATAATGTATGGACACTCAAAGCGGGGAGATCTTCATGCAAGGCTTTAGATCCTGAAGGATGGAGGGGCCTTAGGCCAACAGAGACTTGGAGCAGAGTTGGATCCCAGAGTTTTGACTGGACTCAATGGGCCAATTCAAACTACCATCTGAATGGTCACAGTCATTAAATTTGACCATGTGTGGGTGGTGGCAAGTACCAGGCACCAGCTTCAAACCTGAAGAGTCCATTTCCCTCAGAAACCTTGCTTGGGTTCGTGGCAACATGGTAGATTCCGTTCCAGTTTGGCTGGCCTATTTTGAACGGTTCGGCTCCAGAGAGCTGGTGGGAAGGACAGTGTAACGAGACAACCCATCATGGAGGTGTGATGGGCGAAATTTGTTTGCTATTCTTGGCTTGAACTTTGAAAAAAAAATAAAAGCAGGTGTTTGTGGCTGTGGATATAGATATTTTGAGCAGAGTCTTAAAACTTTTTTGAGTAGAATGACCATGTTTTAAAAAATGAAAAAGGCTCATTACTAGATCTTAGAAAACCCATATTCCTTTCCCAACACTAATTCTCTTAGACACATCAAAATATCAGTCTAAATTCCCCTGACTTCACAGGAAACATTCTTTTACACATCCTGAGACTGAAACAAACTTACTAAAGGGAAGTGCTAAAAATGTGCAGGTGTGTCACCAGCAGCCTCTTTTCTACCCTTTTTCAGTGATTTCTTCTCATATCTAATGTTTGCAAGAAAGGCCAGCTCAGGCTAGCGATACGGGAGCAATGGGACCTCCCGGGTTTGGAAACGCGGTCATTGGACCAACCCTGGAGAACTGGAAATGGTGGGACATCTACAAAACATGAGGAACTGAAACTGGTCCATCTCAGAAATGCCAGTGAAACGGAAACCAAGAAGGGGGCTTGTCAGAGCCACTGCTGGGTGTGCGCCCAGGAGGCACACCACGGGTCGTCTTCTTGTTACTGTCCAGCAACGCTTCTCCACCAGGGACCACTTTGCTTCCAAGAGGGCAAGTGGCCATGCCTGGCGATATTTTGGGCTATCTCAACATGTGAGGATGAGTCCTGTGACTGGTATCCAGTGCGTAGAGACCCGCAGTGCTGCTAAACATCCCCCAGTTCACAGGACAGCCCGCAGCAAAGAATGATCTGACCTAAAATGTCAGCTATGCTAACTAAGGTTGGGAAACTCTGCTCGAGACAGTAATGACCAACATCACTGCCTCGTGGTATTTCTTATTGTCTTTCTGATCATAAAAGGTAATCAATCACATGGAAGAAGCAATGCATTTTTAATCTGGAATGTTTTATCAATATATTAAATAAAGTTGAATCATCATCCCATCAATTGTGCCTTAGAAGTTCATAGTCAACTTTTTTCACCCCAAGGGCCAGAGGCTGTGAACTCAAATGTCACGTGAACCTTGCCTGCTGCCAAATGCCAAAGCTCGCATTATGAAGTCCACACTTTCTGGAGTCACTTAAACCAACAGGAAATACTTTGATGTGATTTTTATAGAAAAAAAATAATTGTGGCCAAACTCTTTCCAGGAAAAAGTAATTTAACATGTTGAAAGGAGAACAACATTTCTTGAAATGCTGACATAAAATGAGATGTGTTTCCAACGGAAAGCTGGGGTCTCCGGAGCCTGAACCTGGGACCCAAACCCCGCATCCACTGCATGGTCGAGAAAGGCACCGTAATCAGCAGCGGGATCCGGAGTGCCATTAAGAGAAAATTGCAGGAATTAAGAGCTGATGGGCATGAAAAGCATCCTGATTACATTATGGTGATGGAGACTGAGAAAAGTCAGGATGACAAAGGACCTCCTATGTGAAAGGACAATTTGGTTGGTGTTAGCGTGTTTCCAGATGTCCTCCACACAGACCAATGGGCTGGCATCACGCCTGAAAAGTGTAGCTGGCGTGGTCAGGAGAGCTGGTTGGTGCTGCGCCAGGTTGAAGGGCACAGACTTGGGAAATGGGCTGCCTGGATCTGAATCCTCGTTTTCCACTTGCTAGCTGTGTGACCAGAGTGAATTGCTTAACCTCCTGGGCTTCATTTGTTAAATGGGTTTCATTGTTAAAAGGCATCACAGGAGACAGTGTGAGTGTTTTGGCCACATCCCCCAGCAGCCCTTTAACATTTCCTGGGCACCTCTTTTCTGGCTTCCACCTGCCTGTTGAGACCTACAACTTTCTTTGGAGGTCTTTTACCTACTGGAGCCACTGGCCTGTGGGGTCAGAGAGCGGGAAGCGCCTGGGTGCTTACGTCACCCTGGTCCTTAGCCAACACTGGCCAAGGGCCTGAATGTGAAAGGAAGCTCGGCAACCCAGTCCTGGGAGGGAACTTCCACCCAGGGCTCCCCTGGAAGACCAAGCAGAAGCCACCCTCTGTGGGACTTTGCCTGAAATTGCACCTGTTTTGCTTTTTTGTCCTGTTTGGCCTACTCCCTTACAGGTTAAGGAACATGACCTTTATAAAATCACTTGTATTTGAACCTTTTTGCAGAGAACTTTTTTAAAAAATTTATTTATTTTTAGAGAGAGGGAGAAAAACATCAATGTGTGAGAGAAACATAGATTGGTTGCCTCTCACACACCCCCAACCGGATACCTGGCCCACAACCCAGGCATGTGCCCTGACTGGGAATTGAACCATTGACCTTTCAGTTCACAGGCCAGTGCTCAATATACTGAGCCACACCAGCCAGGGCCACAGAGAACTTTTAAATAATATGTACAAATTACTTAGAACAATTCCTGGCACATAATAGGATCTTAATAAATACTGTCAGCATGAGAACATCCAAATCTGTAAAAAGAATTTTTTATAAGACTTCATTAGCTCCTTTGTGCCGAACAGAGAATGCGCCTGGAAGCAAGATCACACTAGACTGAGAAAATGCTCTGGAAAGTGACAGTTTTGCAGTTTCTTTTATACATTTGGAGCTAACACGAGGAGGAATATACAGAAGATTATGTGAAGGTGTGAGAAAGCCAGGCAGGGAAATCTGTGTTTGGGTCACAGGTTGGTTTGCTCCCTGGAGAGTGGTTATACCTTCCAGGAATCTGAAAAAGACAATTACTCTGGCATTTCAAAGGGGTGTTAAGTCAGACCTAGAAGAACAATGACAGGGTTTGCTTAAGACAAAGATAAACCTTCACATAAGCCTGGGTGTGACTACCCACCATGACCTGCCCAGTCAGGAATTTTCTGCTCAGATCACCCTGAGAGGTTACCTTCGGTCGGGTTTAGTACGCAGCCCCTTTTCCATCCACCATGTGGACAGCTAGTTCACTTATTCTTCTTGTTAAATGCTTACTTTGTGCCAAGCGCTGTGTCTCAGACACTCATTTTATGAGTTTATCCTCTCCAAACCTGCCTTTCCTTCATTAAGGAAGGAATAGCCAGGGACATAAGGCACGCTTGAGCTGGCAAAGAGACAAGCCAGGACCCCATACCAGAGCGAGAATTCTATACAGAAAGAGTTGCTGAGAGATGATGGTGTGGGGGAGGAGTAGCCAGTCTTAGACAATGGTGGAGCTCAGATAATGGTGCAGAAACGCCATTTCTTTAACTTGACCCTTTCTGCTTTCTGTCCGTCCACTTCCTTCCTGAATCATTAAGGCCTTAGGAGATGAGATTCTGCTCAGTACCAAACTGTCTTAAGAACAAAGCCTCAGTCCAAAGCCTCAGTTAGGAGGCCCACAGAAACAGAGTTGCAGTCCAACTAAAGATACCATCTTGACTTCAGGTGTTTCAGCCGAGGCCCAGGGAGGCGGAAGGGAAGGACCCTAGGACTAAGCCAGCACAGAACCAGACAGAGCAATGCCGGGGCTGACATCCGGCCCTGACACATCGATCAACTACTCCCTGCCCTGGCCCCAAACGACCAGTAGAGCCCACAACACCAACCCCTTGGGCCACCGTGATTAACGACTTTCTCGCTTTACACCCCATCTTCTGGAGGCCACTGTGAGCCAGGTCTTTGAGCCTTGGCTCTATTTCCTCAACTAACAGACCTCTGCTTTCTTTGCTGCAAACTCCTCTTCATGTTTCATTTGGCTTTGGTGCATGCAGGTGAAGGGACCCCTCTAGGCTAGAAGCACTCACACTTGTGTGTAGAAGTGAGATGGGGTGTGAGTGAATCCATGGGTGGGCTGGTAGATCCTGATAACAACCTGTCCAGCTGAAGTTACTCTCTCTCCCCTTTGACAGGTGGGACAACACAGGACCAAGGGGGACAGTTACTTGTGAAGGGGTGCAGAGCCTGTGAGAGAGAGCTCTGACTGCGAAGACCACAGTGTCTTCAACGTCACACGCCTGTTCTGGCCACAGGCTCTTAGGTTCCCTTCAGCATATTATAGGTAAAGACGGGACACTGCTAATGTCCCTTAATGGAAATAAAAGGCACTTATGAAATAGGCACAAGGGGGAGTACATTCTCAGAAGCAGGGAGCCACCCTCTCTCAGACCTGCATCAGCGCTGCTCTCTGTAACGACGCTAGCAAGTATTTAGAACTGGTACTATTTTTTACTTTCTCCTGCTTCAGTGATGAAGGAGAACAGAATATGCCACCCCAAGACAGGCTACTTTGGCATATTGATTATTTTGAGTGGTAGGCACTTGAAAACCTGCAAGTGCAGAAAGAGGCTTTCTTTCGGCTCCCTGTGTCTACTTAAACACGGGTCCTCCCAGAGGACCGCAGTCATCCTAAGTCCCTTTCCTGGATGTTTCACGAGCTAGGGAGAGCAGATGGGAAGTAGACACCACCCCCAGCCAAACTCTATCTCCCATCTAATATCCTAACAACCCATTCATCTTTTCAAAAAATCATTTACTCCCTCACTAGGCGGTCTATGTCCTCCTCTTCCCCTATTAAGATGGTATTTACTCTGAATTCTAATTAAACTACCTGGGAGAAGTAATCAGTTTTCCTGGGTATCTCCATGGATAAACTGCTGTTTGTTTTTCTCTTGTTAACTTTTTTTTTTTAATTACAGAGGTCTCAGCCGAGAACTCAAGATGGTAGAGGGAAAATTATCCTTCCTCTCCTGCAAGGTCATGTCTTCACAACTAGATGACCCATTCTCAGAAGAGAGGGGCTCTCTTTTGTGTTTTGAACCCCCATAATACTTAACACTGGGTCTTCTGCACCGTGGGATCTTAACAGCATTTCACTGACTTTTCACTATGTGGGTTCATTCTGCAGATACATATCGGTGAGGGGAGGGGGAGGCAATGTGAATTGTCAGTGTGTTATCATAAATTAATAAATCAAAAACCACATTTCATCACCCTGACCTTCAGCTGCCATTTCTTAATTCCTCTCTGTTCTTCTCAGCAATTCAAACAGGATGTTTTATATTCTTCTTGTCTCCCCAGAGTGTTTGCATACTCATTGGACCAAGAAAACAAGAGCAGCTTACCTCTGCCCATCTCTCCCCTGCCCACCCCTCCCGACAACCTAAGTTCGTGGAAAGCCGTTTCTGCCTGAGGACAAGTAAGTGCGAACAGGAGGTGTTAGAAAGAACATTGGGAATGTGCGTGACCCCTCCTCCCCAGATTCATTCGCTGAAACTTAATGACCGGTGCGATGTTACCTGGGGGTGAAGCTTTTCGGAGTGATCAGGTCGCAACGACAGAGCCCTCTTGAACAGGATTAGTGCCCTTATAAAAGGAACTCAGAGAGCTTCCCCCCTCTTCTGCCAGGTGAAGTTACAACAAAAAGACAGCCCTCTACGACCCGGGAAGGGGCCCTGCCCCAGAACTCGAGCATGCCAGCACCGAGCCTTGCAGCCTCCAGAACTGTGAAAAGTACATGGCAGTTGTTTAGCGACTCCCGGTTTGTGGTATTTTGTTCTAGCTCCCTGAACGGACTTACACAGCAGCCAGCATTTTCGATGCCTCTCACCAGCTGTGTGAGCCTGCGCAGGTGCCTGGTGTCTCTGGGACCCACTGGTGATACGAAGGGACTGGACCAGACCCTCCCCATCTAATATGTGGCACTAGCACATATGGCTATTAACATTTATATGAATTACAATGGAATGAAATAAAAAAATTCAGTTTTCCAGGGACACTAACCACCTTTCGAGGGCTCTCTACCCCCATGCCCCGTGGCCTCCACACCAGGCAGTGCAGACATCGAGCACACCCGTCCTTGCAGAGTTCCGTTAGCCCCAGGCTGACATATTTCCTGGTCTCTTCCAGCCCTAAGACCCAACGTCTCCACACTTAGGATGGGGAAATCCTAGGGGGAAAAGATGAGCAAATGAATTAACCTCTGCATGACTTAATGTTAACTCTGGAGGGCGATGTGGAATGGCTGTGGAGTGCTAACAGGACACACCGGAAACAAAACAAAGAGCCATGAGCCACCAGTGACTTGAAGAGTTCTGTCTGGCCTGGGATGACCTTGGAAGCAAGAACATTTAGCACGGGCGCGGCACCGTCAATGTTGAATGTTCCCATAGGGCTGTTGGACTGCTTTGCCCAACCCTCCTATCTGCACAGCTGCGACCAGTTTATCAGTGTCTCCCTGGCCGGCTGCTGCTGGAGCCAGGAGTGTCTCCTCTGAGACAGCACCCAGTAACGCTGTCCAAGAGCAGGCACAGCCTAGGCCAGAAAGTCCCCTCAAGGTCA
>PVJI01001133.1:85767-199253 GCA_004026765.1 Micronycteris hirsuta | reverse complement strand
GCTCTCCGCGACCACGCGACAACCCGCTGCCAGCCCGAGCTGCGCGCCCTGGTGGTTCCCGGGTGCCCCGGCCCTGGGAGCCAGGGCTCACCCCTCACTGAAGTCTCTAATAGGAAGAGCACAAGCGCCGTTTTTCCTGCCTCCAGACCCCCCTCTTATCCTCCCACCCAGCAATGACTAGCTCGTGTTTGGGGTGGTTGGTGTTCTTTTAAAAGTATATCAAAGGATCATTGTCGTCTCCCCGTTAAGTCATTATGCCTTTATCCCCATCAATTAACCACACCTCAGAGGGCTGCTATTAAGAGCTAAATTGAGCTGCAAAAGTAGATATCCCGTTTCGGGCAGATGTTGTCATCTCCCGCTGAGATAAGCGGTCGGTGGGACCCGGCTGTCAGCTTCCGCAACTGCCGGAGCCGCGCTGGACCAAGCTGAGGACTCGGGGCCGGGAAGCTGGAAAGGATACTGCGCTGGTGCTCCCGCAGTCGGGAGGAGCCGGACTGGCCCTAGCCCTCAGACCTCAAGCGCAGTACATGTCAAGGGGAAGTGTCTCCAGAGTTGCGGCAGGGAAAAAGCCAAGAGCCAGCCTTGCGTTTTTGCGCAGAAGGGGGCTGGGGTTAGGTGGGGGGAGGAGGCACCCAAGTGGGTTTGTCTGGCAACCCTCCACCAACACACCTTCCTTCCTTTTCCTGCTGCTTCAGCTTTTCTTCCCTGGTACCTGGCCCCCAGAACCCGTTGTGGAGGAAGGCAATGTGCTGTGGGGATGCGGGCTATGGAGCTAGGGAATCCGGGACAGAAACATGCCATTTAAGACAAAGGGGATTCACGAGAGACTGCCACGGCCTTCCGCCCAGATGTGTCTTTCCAACTTTCTCACTCCCAGTCCCTCCTGAGGACTCAGGGCACTGGTTGTCACACACAGCTGGGAGACCCTGGAGGGCTGTGGGAAGGAAGGAGCAGTTATTTTAGAAGTGAATACATGTGTATGAACAGCTAGCTAAGTTTACATAGGACCGCATCTCTACATACATGTGCTTAGAGCTTTTTCAGCTTTCCTCCCACAAATTTAGCCAAGGCTAAAGGAGATTAATTCCCAGCATAATCCAATTAAAAGATTTCTGAAGTAATCTTTTGAAAAAAATGGGGGGAAAGTGCAGGGCTAAAGAGGGGACTGGTTTTGATGACAGTGATTTATCGCCTGGGCACAGCTTGCGCTGGTCGCTAGTTCTCTTGCACACACGATTTGACCAGAGCATCCCGTCCGTGCCTCCAGTCCAAACGTTCGCCTTTCTGAAAGGCAGCCATCCATCACGCCAACCTGAGCAGAAGAGAATGTGCAAGGGACTGGGATTGCTTACAAGCACCATAGACTTTTTTAAGTGCTATTAGATTTATGGTCTCTTTTTCGACGCCCATCCAGAGTAATTAGCACATATGTTCTAAATAGATGATAGTTTTGTGAGCAATAAAGCAATTACCCATCGTTGGAGCTGACAGTTCCTCCAACTAAACTCCAACCAGCAGCTAATTGGAAAAGTCATTTCAGCTCCATTGTCTGCAATTAGTCCTGCTAAACTACTACACCCCAACTAGCTGGTTTGAGGTTAATTTATTCGGTGTTGTATTTGCACGGAGAAGCCACTGCCACAAAGGGACTTGCGTTTTGCCCCTCCGGACCTCGCCTTGGGACTAGAGGAGCAGGTGGAAGGGAGAGGCCAATATTTTGGGATTGGGATAGTTCCCAGGGGAGGAAGCGCCTGGCCTCGTGGCAGCCTCAAGGTCAGTGTCCAGTACACTGAACACAGCTGACAGAGAAAGCCATTGTTTCTCCTGCTGGTTAGCAACTAAAGGAAACTGCAGTTCCTGCTACCAAAAGCTTAGTTTAAAGATCGAGGGTGGGAGGTGGGGATGGATGGCTGGGGTGAGGGAGAGTGGGGAGGAGGGAATGGAGACAACTGTATTTGAACAATAATAAAAATAAAATCAGCATAGAAGAAATGACTGGGCTCTGAGTGCACCTTTCCTCCTGCACACCCAGTTCTGACCCCAGGTCATGAAACTGTCCCTAAGGGATAAACATAGACTCAAAACCCTGCCAAAACAGCAAAATTCCAGGCCCTCGCCTGGGAGAGGGAGCCTTCAATTTTGGTGTGGCTCAGGAAGAGAAAAAACTAGAAAGGTTAGGAAGCTCTGCTTTTGCCTTCAGCCTCTCTGACCACAAGGTCACTTCCCCTCTTGAAACTGAAGTTTCTCCATGGCTCTTTTTTCTTTTTTCCTCCCTTCTTTCCTTATCCTTCTTTCTTTTCTAAAGTTAAGCCCAACAGGTCCAAGATTTGTGCACAGTGAGTGGAAAAATGTGTTAAACGCTGGTTTGACGCCCCATCAGAGATTCCAAATATCCGGCGGCTGGGATTCTTCTACTTAATTTAATCTTTATTGGACAGGTCGGCTCCTACTCTCCTATTCACCAGGAAACTCCGGGAAATGACCCATTGGAGTTCAGAATGGAGGGAGGGAAGCAGAGAAGTTAAAGAGGGATTAATCCTCTCCCACCCAACCTCGAACTTTGGAACTGTAATCGCTGGTAGGCTAGGGGTAGGAGGGGAGAGGACTCAAGGTCCCAGCCCAGACAGCCAAGGGTCTCTGGGATCTGCAGCAGGGGGCAAGAAGGCTGGCAGGTTGATATGGGAACTTGTAGCCCTGGTAACCAAGTGTTCGGTTAAAGGAATTTACAGCTATATGTCCCAAGCCTTGGGAGCAATTCGAATTTTACTTAGAACATGGAGCTGGGGGTGGGGGTGGTGTTGGGGGGACTTCTTAGGAGGTAAAGCCGAGGGCTTTCAGTCCTGGAAATCAAATATCCTTTTCTGGGTAGCCATTCACACTTAACAACCTGAGAGCTGTTTCTCCTTTTTGAAGTAAATATAACACCTAAAGAAGACAACTTAGATGGTATTTTGGTCAGCATATAAGACTTACTAAAATAATTCTAATTTCAAAACAGATGGTAATCAATTGCTCATCTTCAAAGATTCTGAGATACAAATCTATAGCAAGAAAAACTTAAATTGTCTGATATTAGATTATTGTTTTCCACTCACTTATTGTGTTTTAACACATTTGATTCCAAGATAGATCAAAAAATATTTTAGGGAGAAATTGGAAGTAATAGTCTTGCCTTATCTCATCACCTCCCACCTGTTACACAATCTCTACCCTCTGAAGAGAAATCCTCCTGTCAGTGTGGCTTCCAGTTGAAATAAGATGTCTTTACTAAAAGACTCTCTATTGTGTTCTCAATTATTTCCTTTTTTTTCCCTAGGACTTAAATATGACATCCAAAAGAGTGAGAACAAAAAATAGCTCAAGGAAGAGCCAGCTGAAAGTATCACCTAGACTTGGTAGAGAATCCTGATGTGAGTTCATATTTGCATATTTATGTGTAAGGGCAAATATAACCCACCCAATCAATGACCCCCTCAACTGTGTGGGAAACATTTACATATACATCCATGCATCCCGAAAAAGACCTAAGCACATATATGCAGAGATGTGGTCCTATGCAAACTTAGCTAGCTGTCCACACACATGTATTCACTTATAAAGTAAAGGCAATTTTGTTGTTCCCATAGTTTCTTTCTATTAAGAGTGATTAGAAGATGTCTATTCAAAGTTGCTGATCCAGAAAGAAAATAAGAGAAGATAAAAGGAGATTTCAAGTGACCCCCTCATCCCTTTCACACCAACCTGAGCCCTAGACTGTCCAAGGATCAACTAACACAAAAGCCCTTTCCCTTTTCTTTTCAGCTTCAGAAAATTTCATGCCAATTGTTAACAATAAAACGTGGAACTATCCTGGAGTTTTGTTAGATCATGCTTTTGGAATACCTTATTTACTCCTCCCATAGATGAGCTAGGTTTATTACCCACTTCTGAAATGGGCAAATAAAACATACATAGCATAACAGAGAGCATAATTATTTACTGCTCCATGTGGTTTGTATCAGTGGTGTGCCATGCTCATTCTTTTTCATTTAAACTTTACCTAAACCCCCTCTCTCCTCTCTGATGGAGATGGATGGAGGACGCTATAATAAACATATCTTTTCACTGACAGTTTAGAAGGAAACGTTAGGTTTATTATTTAGATCAACTTTCTGATAGGTAAATACAAGTGAAGCATGACAATGGTTACCAACAGATCTGCTGGCTTTGTGAGCCAATATTTTTCCACTACTTTATTTTATAAGCAGTAAAGGAACTGACACTAGAAAACTTAAACAGTCCTAATTCGATGGAGGAATGTCCAACTCAAATGTACTTCTGATGGGCTAATCCTGTAGTAAAAGAAATCTGTGTTCTGACAGGTAATTATTAAAGAAAATGATTATAAAGTTAGTCAATTGTATTGTTAGGGTACTTTAACAAGCTTCAAACTCATTTCAAAACCTGAACTTTTCATCCGAACGCAACCCATTTTCCCTGGGAAGAAGAGCCTTGCAGTCATTCTTCACTCAAGCTGGACATTTAAAGTAAATACGTTTTATAACATAAAAGTCTCTAGTTACTTCTTTAATTTTGCATTAATGCTTTGCATTAGCTAAGACTTGATTTTTTACAAAAAGTAAATATTTGGCCCCAGCTTCATTGAAGTGCTAGGAATAATTGTCACCTTTCCTCCTATAAAAGGCTTGTTTTTGCATCCAAAGGTCAGCACTTGCTCTCCTGCCATCCTCCCCTGGCTACTCCAGGGCTCTCTCACTGGGGGCGCAAGCAGAAAGGGGAAGTGCTTCCCTTACCTCTATTTTCCAAAGCACATACTTTAACTGGCCGGTTTGAGATAGGAAACTAAACCGCTTTCCAAAACAAAGCACTTGTCTGTGAGCATTTCAACCCAAAGACGACAAAGAAATGTCCAGTCTACCAGAGTGATAGTGAGTACGGGAGCCTGCTGCATCCACAGTTCAACTACGAAGACAGGCTAAGAGCAAGCAGGGCAGCAAAAGCGGACTTCCAACTTGGCCTTTCCACCCTTGTTTTCATATAGTCAAAGACAGAACTTTTTACAGCTGGGAAGTCACAATACAGACTGAGTTTAATCCTTCAAGAGGGGGTTTTCTGATATACACTAGGCTTTTGTTTGTTTGTTTGTTTTTGTTTTTTAATAAGCTCAAAACATTAGGCAGGCATTCCAGTGGGTCTCTCCACCCTTTCCTTCAAAATATCTATGCAAGACCATGTTAAATACATCTTCAACTGCATCCTTCCCAGCCTTAATCTCATGCCAAGGGAGACTAATTGATTCGGCACCTTTAAAATAAGCTCTTTGGGAAAGGTCTGCAGTGAGATCAGAACTGACCTTTCTCCCAATGATTGCGGGCATGTTCATCTCTCCAGATGGGCTTGATAAAACAGGGTTGTTTCTGTTCTATAGTCTCTCTAAACAGAATAATACCATTTTTAATGATTTAGAGGGTAGGGAAGAGGTATGGGAGAGAATTTTCTACATATATCTGATCATTTGTAAGATCTCAGGGCTCTTGAACTAGATTTAGAAAATGTTTTTACAAGTCCACCTTTGTTCAGTGTAATTTACCAAAAAGCCAAAATGAATGATCCAGTGAGTTTGGGGAAAACAAAATACCAACATCAAACAGTATCATAGGATTAGAGAAGAGTGATTCATTCTTCCTCAAAAGAAAGATATTGAGGAGGGGGATGTTAATCAGCTGGAAAGTCTGCTTAGATCTGGACACTAGGCCCTGGAATGCAAGTCAGTCAGTGCTGTACTTGCAACCACAGATCTCTGCTTCCCTCCTTCTCCCACCAGGTCACAACTGTTTACTGGCTGTCAGGCTGGCAGGGAATCAAGGTTTGTGTGGAAGGTCTTTTAAGAGGTGATGAAGGCTGAGCCATGGTGCAGGCAACCTTTAAGGGGCATTGTAAGCTTTCAGCCTGATTTCACTCCCCCAAAGGAGGGATACCTTCTCTTTATTTCTTGGGTGAACCACACTGGAGACTTTGTGTACACTGAACTGCCCTATGTGGGACAGGAAGGCAGAGGAAGACTTGAAAAGAGAGGCCTGGGAGTTCAGGCCCCGGCGAGGTTTTCTGGGTCCTAGACCGGCCTCATCAGGAGAGGGGCCTTGGAAGGGCCAACTAGATATGGCCGCAGGTCTGAAGGTGCTGAAGAAAGGGCCATAGTGGGTCTGGGCCCAACAGCCACGTCCACACGCTGAGACTGTTATAGGTCTCGCTTGTGCGAGAAGGAAGGGACAGAAATCTGGAAAAGAAAGGACGAGTGAAAGATGGAAGGAAATTGCAACTGCATTTTCTGCTTCTGCAGCTGAGCGTGCCTGGACACGTGTGTACAATTGCACAATTTGGGGACTTACGTCCTTCCGCAAAATATGATCACTTTTCTGTTAGGTGAACAGAAACAGTACCATTATCTCCTGATTGAGCATCAGGCCCCAGGACCAGTGCGTCAAGTTGAACCAGTTACAACCGAAAGCCTTGTAGAGACTAAGCCAGAGCTCCCCAGGACACTGCCCACCCCCCGCCCCAGGACCCCTGAGTCCGTCCATGGAAGCCATTTTGCCGGTCCGGCTGTGAGCACCAGTGGAGGCGCTCTGCGAGTGTGAAAACACGATCAGGAAACACAGGATCAAGAAGAGAAACTGAGCCCTGAGTGCCCCTTGGGCCGGACAAGTCCCAGAAGGGAACCGCGCCTCTCCTCAAAAAGCTTCGGTTTGTTCTTGCCCCCTTTCGCTACAGAAAGTTGGCGCATTTGTTCCCCTGCTCGGAAAAGCCTAGGGTTTCCACTGCTCCGCGCACCACCGCCAACAGCACCCACCCTCCGGGACTAGGGCCGGGGGCTGCATCCCTCCCACCGCTTTCCGGAGGGGCGATGGCCCCGCTTGTCCCCACCCCTATCTCGCTGAATCCCATGGGTCTCTTCCAAGTTTGGAAACTTAGTGTGGGGGCTGGCAGGAAGAGCCCACAATCAGGATGAGTGGGCGCCACCGCTCCCGGCAAGTTTCAGCTGTCCCTCCCGCCAAGCATCGACCCCCACCTCCGCCCCCAAGCCGGCAAGGCCAGACTGAGGCCAACCTCGCTCAGTTGGCTCATTCCTGCGCCCACCCAGCCCCCGGGTGCGGCCCCGGGCGTCGGCTGCCCCCGCCCCTCGCGCCCGCCCTGCGCGCCCTCTGACGCAAACGCGCGCCCCTGCCCAGCGCGGATGAAAGCGCTGCCGTTGGGTTTTAATTCAGGCTCTTCCTTTCACACACGCCCCCTCGGTCCCCACCCCTGGGAGGTGACCCCCCCCTCCCGCCCCCGGCCCTCTGGCTAAGGTTCGAGGAGTCTGGCTGGGCTGTGGGGCTGCGGATCTGGTGCTCTCTTCGCCGCTGCCACCGGCGCCGCCGCGGGTTCTCGGCTGGGGAGTGCGGCTAGGCGTCCCTTTTAATCCGCTGACACTATCGCCCACATCAAACCGGCAGTCATCGACTGCGTTACGTTAGGGGATCCCATTGCTAACGGCGTCCGCAGGTGGGCAGCAGGAGCCGAGCTCTCCAGGCCCTGACCGCAGCCACGCAAGGCTCAGGCAACAGGGCTAGCCCGGCAGGATCCGCCGCCCGCTCCACCGTGGCTCAAGCTCCGCACCCGCGGGGTCGCGGTGCAAAATCTGCGGTTCTTCAGGTCCCTGTCTCCGCGCCCGCACAGGAGGCCCCGTAGCCTTTTCCCGAAAGAGTGTCGGGGGCCGGGTTGAGGATAGGGGTTGGGGAGACCTGTTTTGAATTTGGACTAACTCCCAGCTGGCAAGGTCCTCAGTTCCATGGCGGCGCGGCGGCCGCCCTCCCTGCCTCTGCGCGGCGGGACAGAGGCAGGGTGAGGGCCGCTCCCGGGCAGGCCCCGCGGAAAGTTCTCCTCGTCCCTCCCTGCCTGCCTGCACTCCGGCCCCGGCCTACGGAGCCATTCGAGCCAAGGCTGCCTCATGACCTGTCCGCGTTGCCGACCCCGAGTTCAAAAGAAACGATAATCATTGCATTACTTGCCTGGTGGGGAAGGACTTGGCAGAGTCTCGCTTCCGGTGCCCAACGACTCACAATCCAAGGTCCGAAGGGGGCTGGGCCCGAGGACCCTGTGTCCAGCGGACCTTCGGTTCCCTGGCGCTCGCCCTCGCCACTTCTTCCGCTCGCTCCGTCTCTCTCCTTGTCCTCTTTCCATCTGTCTCCCTCTCTGCCTGCTCCCTCTGCCTGCCCTCGACTGCTTGTCTCTGAACTGTATGGGGAGTAAAATTTAGAATGTATATATAGAAAGCTGGTTCTTGTTCTTTCTTTTCTTTCTTTCTTCTTCTTTTTTTTTTTTTTTTTTTTTTGTTGTGTTCGTTTCACCTTTTAACTGACCAGGAGATGTAAGCACATTTATTTGGGGAGAGGGACGACAGCAAGGAGCCCCTGCTGGCCCCAGTCGCCTCCTCTCTATCAGCTGCGTACAATGGGCCGCCGCTTGCAGAGTGCATTGACTGTCTCTCTATTATTCGAGCTGGAGGGGCTATGGGGCAGGCACGGAAAAGCCTTTATTCAGCTCTTTAAAATCACCCCTCCTCACTAACCGATCGCCAACTCCCGACTTGCAGGCTGGAGAGACAAGGAAGCGTAAAACGCACCCCGAAAGCTCAGCGCTTCCCAAACCCCTGCCTGGTGAAATTTAAAGTGAGAACGAGTATTGAAAAACAAACCCTACCTCTGTCAATACAGCGTGGCCATTTACTCCCACCTTTATCTGAGGGCGTGTTGAGGCTTGGGATGCTGGAGCTGAGACAAACTTTAACGCTCTCCAGAGTAGAGGGGCGGGCGGGCGGGCCAGCGAGTGTTGCTCCCACCCCCGGCGGCGGCAGCAGCGTCGGCTTTGTCACTCCGCGCCGCTCCGCGCCTGCCTGAGCCTGCCTAGGGGAGCGATCCCAAAACGAGGGGGGTGCGAGTGTGCGATTGGAGAATATGTAGCTAATAGAAGAATCATTTTCCCCCAGTACGATCTTTCGAGTAAAAAAAAAAAAATCCATTGAAAGAATTTTCAAAGTGCTGTCTTCATTTGGAGAAAAGGCACAGGCTGCCTGCAGAGAGGGGAGGAAGGACCCGGCTGTGTGCCTCCCGGGCGCGGCTCCCGTCCGCTAGGTGGCAGCCGGAGCCAGCGATTTCTGCAGGCCCGGCGGCCCGACCCGCTCCTCCAGCCCGCCCCTCCTTCCGCGACCAATCGCCTTCGGGAATATATCTCTCTTTCCTCTCTCCCTCTCTCCCTCTCTCTCTCCCCCCCCCCCCCCCCCCCCCCCCCCCCATCCTCCTCTCTCCCCTCTCCCTCTCTCGCCCCTCTCCTCTCTCTTTCTCCCTCCCCTTTCCCCACCCCCTCTCCCCATCTTCTCCCTTTCTCGTTCACTTGTACCTTTCCTCTTCTGGGACTCTGACTTGGGCGCACTAACCACCCCACCCCCTCAACACTATGAAGAATTACTACTGTTTTCTTAATAATTATTGCAGTGTTGTTTCGAGTTTGGAACAGCCTGAGGATAACATAGAGGGGAAAAAAAGAAAAAAGAAAGAAAAATCAAATTGATTGGAAAGTTTATTTTTAAAATAATCTCTGGGATCAATAGGAATCGTTGAATTCGGATTGATTTCATTACAATAGCTGTAAATTCCAGGAGTGTTTTATCGTAATTAAGCCTTTAAAACCAAGATATACTTAAGACCAAAAAACAGAGTACCTATCTACCTTGTTTCTTTAAAAGATATAAAATAAGCACAATCCACACTTGGATTATGCTGATATGTCAAAGAAGAAAGCAATCCAAACCCAGTGTATTTCACGAATCATTAAAATGGTGAGTTAAATTCCCATTAAAAATTTCCTAACATTTTCAATGACACTCTCTTCACGCTCATAGAACCTAATTTTAAAAACTTTTCAGGAGAAATCAACATAATTTCCTTCTAATTTGCACATTGCAAGTATTCTCCCTCTCGCCATCCCTTCACCCTGGGGGGGGGGGGCGTGGAGAGAGAGAGAGAAACCACAGACGACCCATACTAATCAGGTCTCAGAGTAAATAGCAGCGCAGGGCGATCTCAATGTAAATTGCGCCTGTCAGAAGCACACCCCCCTCCCTCACTTTCTTTCCTCCTCCCCTAGCTATCCCCGTCAGTAGGTAGCTAGGAGGGAGGTGGAGGAAGAAAGAAAGAAAAAGAGGGGGGGGGAGGGCTCTCCAACCAATGGCGTGCAGGAGGCATGGCTAACCTTAGCCTCCCATTTTCTCGGCGCCCCCCCACCCCCCCGCCTCCCATTCAGGGCTCTGACCAGTCAGTCGCCTTTGATTATCAGTTGCCAGCAGCCCTTCTCCTGGCTCCTTGACACAAGCTCCATATAAGGCAGCGATCTCCATAGAAACGTGTCAGTTTCAATAGTAGTGTCAAAGTTCACTATATACAGACATTCGCGCAGATCCCCCTTTCGGAAACATTGCTCTGCGAGTTCTCCCGTTTAAACGCATTCAATTTTGGGGTCTGTCTCTCTCTCTCTCCCTCTCTCTCTCTCTCTCTTTCTCTCTCTCTCTCTCTCTGTCTCTCTCTCCCTCTCTCTCTCTCCTCACTCCACCTCCTCTACCTCTCTCAATCTCTCTTCTGTCCCTCGGTCTCCTCTCTCTTTCCTCTTTTCTCTACGTATTCTACTAGTTGTTTCCCCCATATTCTTTCTCTATCTCTCCTTTTTCTCCCTCCTCCTTGTCTCTTTTACTCCATTTCTGCAAAAGAGAGAGGGCTAAACTTAAAAAAAAAAAAAGAGGAGGAGGAGGAGGCACCCCCTTCATATTCTTCTTATCGTTATTTTATACATATATGATTTTTTTTGGAGGGAGGGTGTTGGTTCCCGGCTGAAGAGCACTTATTTAAAATACTAAAAAAAGAACATTTTTGGGCGATCTCCAGGGTTTTTTTAACTAGCTCTGTGTGTTATAGCAGAAGAAGCAGAAGAAGGAACAAGAAAAAGGAAAAGAAGAGGATTATTTATTCGACCTACTTTGGATGTCTCTCTCGCTTTTTTTTTTTTTTTTTTTTGCAATTCTTTTTCTTCTGATTTTTATTTTTTCTATTTTGCTGTGAGTTCGTCGTCGGCGTGAATATCTCGTGTTTTTCTCTCCTTCCGTCACCTCCCGAAAGAAGAAGGCAGCGAGAGCCCGGCGCCACCGGCACAACAAAAAGAGCAAAGTGTGTGATCCTCCTCGCCGGCTGCCTCCCGCTCTCCAGCGTTGCCTTTCTGAATGGCTGGCCGCGTCCGGCCCTGGACCTGGCCCCCAGACACGAGTGCGCCCTGATCTCCGCCAGCAGCCTTGCCCCGCGCCCCACTCGGCTCACCGCACTCCCCTCAATCCCAAGCCCAGCGAGGGCTCCCGCCGGGACAGCGGCGGCTGCGCGGGCGGCCCCGACCTGGGCTCACGCTCCGGCTGCGGCCCGATTCCAGCTCCGACTCCGGCCCGGGCCCCGGCTCCTCCAGTGGCACTCGCCGCTGCAGCTGAGGCGGCAGCTCCAGCGGCGCCTGCAGTCGCGACCTCCTTCTCCACCGCCGCCGCCGCCGCCGCCCTCGCGGTCTTCTATGTCGGCTCAGCCCGCGCTCAGCGCGTAGCCCGAGCGGCCGACGGGCGGGCGGGCGCCTGGCGCGGGTGAGCGAGTGTGTGTGCGAGTGTGTGTGTGCGCGGGGGTGCGGGCGAGGCGGAGGGCGAGTGTGTGCGCGCGCCGTGGCCCATGCCCGCCGCCCCCGGCGCTGCGCCCCGCGCCGCTCCCGGCTGCCGCCTGTGCCATTTCTGATTTTGCAACTTGGGGAAGAAGAAAAAAGCGAGAGAAGGGAGCTTGCTCTCTGGGGGGGTGGGGAGGGGGGGAAGGAGAGCGTGGCCCCCCCAGGATCGGAGAGCGGGGGGAGCGGGCGAGGGGAGCAGGGGTGTTGCGGGGGGGGAGTCTGAGAGCCTGGGGGGGCTGCAAAAAGAGAGAAAGAAAACAGCAGGAACCACAACAAAACGCCAGCAGGGCGGGCGGGCGCGCAGCAGCAGCGGGGCGGCCGAGGCAGTAGAGGCGGCGGCGGCGGCGGCGGCGGAGGCAGCGGCCGGTGCCCGGCTCGGGCTCGGCTCCCGCGACCCCGGGGCGCCCAGTGGGCCCCCCGCCCCCTCCCCCTCCCCCCTTCCCCTTCCCCTTCCCCTCCCAGCGCGCCCGCGCGCCCCGCGGCCCTCGGCGAGCAGCTCGGCTCCCCCCTGCGCTCCCCGGGCCCAAAGATATGGCAATGGTAGTTAGCAGCTGGCGAGATCCGCAGGACGACGTGGCCGGGGGCAACCCCGGCGGCCCCAACCCCGCAGCGCAGGCGGCCCGCGGCGGCGGCGGCGCGGGCGAACAGCAGCAGCAGGCAGGCTCCGGCGCACCGCACACTCCGCAGACCCCGGGCCAGCCCGGCGCGCCCGCCACCCCCGGCACGGCAGGGGACAAGGGCCAGGGCCCGCCTGGCTCGGGCCAGAGCCAGCAGCACATCGAGTGCGTGGTGTGCGGGGACAAGTCAAGCGGCAAGCACTACGGCCAATTCACCTGCGAGGGCTGCAAAAGTTTCTTCAAGAGGAGCGTCCGCAGGAACTTAACTTACACATGCCGTGCCAACAGGAACTGTCCCATCGACCAGCACCATCGCAACCAGTGCCAATACTGCCGCCTCAAGAAGTGCCTCAAAGTGGGCATGAGGCGGGAAGGTGAATATTTCTTCTCTGCTTCTCTCCCTGAGCTTCGCCTGCCTTCTCGGCCCTCTTTCTTTCTCTCTCACGGGGGTGGCTGCTGCACGGGGCTGGGGCTTCTGCAGTCTCGGCCCGTCCCAGCTTCCCCTGTCCCCGCTGCCTTCCTCCCCCGGCGTCCCCCCCGCCCCCCAGCTCGTTGCCGCTGCCTCCCCCTCCCGGCCTGCGCTCCTCTTCGTGGCTCCTCCACCCCTCTCGCTGCTTGCTCTGGATTGTGTCCCTGAGACCGTGAGCTGTGGCTTAAAATCCCTTTCCTTCCTCTGTCTTGGATGTGCTCGATGTGTCTATTTCCCGCGTGTGCGTGAGGATGCTTGGGGCTGTGCTGGCATGAACTTGGGAAGGGGTGCTTACTTCCCGCAGAAAACTTGTTTCTGTGTTTTTGCATCCCACTTTCCCCTCCATCTCTTTCTTCCCTTTATTTGAAATGGGGGAGGGCTGGGGACTGGAGTACCCTGAGTAGATTCATTGCTGCATCATCCTTTTGGAGGCTTAGCATGGAAAAAGAGGAGTGAGATTTATTGCACTTGTAGGTCTAATTAGGGGAGAAGGGGGGCTTCTGGCCTGTTCACTGGTTCCCTCTTCTCTTCACCGAGCTGGGGCCGCCTCCTCCAGAGCTGTGGCCTTGTTTTCACCCCTCTACTTTGAAAGGAAAGTTTGTGACTGAACCGTGCTTTCATAGTTGTGTCATTTTTTTTAAAAGCATGATACTTGTTTTATTTCTTCATCAAACTCCACCCTCTGCTTAAATACTGCATACAAATTACAATTTACAACGGCATTTACCGATCCTTCTGATTTGGCTATAATGCATAGACTGCAGCTGGCATGAGCTTCCACATCATTTAATCCCTGTGTTGTATGGCTTTGGTTTCTTTTAACACAACTTTTGATGTTGTATTTAGATATGCTTCATGTTCATGTGGCAAGAGATGCAGCATTTTTCTTATAAATATATTTAGCCGTTTACAGTTAAAGTTTATCTCCTGACAATCATTAGAGATGTCTTATAGTCAAATTAGCAAACCAGTCAATTTTGCAGAATGTAGATTACTCCTTCTTGTAATTGACTTTAAAATTATATTTTATATGCCACAGGAAAAGAAATTGAATTCCTTCAGATCTCAAAGAGCAGGCAAATATGACGACTTCATTTCTAGCTCCAGGGAGATTTTGTAGGCATCTGGAAAAAAAAAGGGGAACTTTGAATTGTGCTCTCATTTAATTGAAAAATAACTGCCAAGTTCAAAACTATAATTAGAAAAAAAGTATCCTAGCCATTATGTTTCAAGAGCTTAAATTGCATTGGAGCTTACATTAAAAATAGAATCAAAGCAAACTTAAGAAAACGGTGCACAACCTGAAACAAGACAGCTACGTGTACATGGACATATCTATATTAATTTGTTGGGGGGAAGAGTTCAGTGGCCCTAACTTTTTCTAAAGTTGTCTTTGTTTACATGGCAATTTAAAATGCTGGCACTGTTGAAGTAAAACATACACATTTAAAAAAAAAAAAAAACTTTGGTCAGCTTTAAGAACTCAAAGCATGCTTACGTTTTGCATTCAGATGGTTAATGAATCCAGTGTTTTTGCAGTTGCAAGCTCGTGCATTCACTGGGCAAAAGCTGGCTGCAGGTTGCAGTGGCACCGCACAGGACAGACATTAATTATATTTCCCACTTTTTTCAATAATGTTTGGCTACTGTAAGTTCAACTTTTTCTTGATATTTTTCAATTTTCTGTTGCTTTTAACAGCGAGAACTTTGTGTGGGGACATGGGGAGGAGGAGACAAGGGAAGGGTGCAGGATACTTGTTTTCTATTGAGAAGTTGTAAGTGGTTTGTAGGGTATGTAACTTGAATCTATTTTAAGGCTAATTCTATGGCATTTTTAGAGAATATGGAAACATTTTGAGCAAAACGTTGCTTGCTTGCAAATGAAGAGGCAGCTAGGCATTTGCCTAGAACAACAACCTTCCTCTGGTTTCTCTTGTTTATTTTCTTCCCTGATTTGTTTCCCTCTCGAGGAGTGAGAGGGATTTCCTTAGTCTGCATGTTACTCCTTGGTGGTGGAAGGATTGGGTGGTACTTTCTTGGCCAGGCGGGGCTGGGGGCCCTGAAGTCAGGCCTAGTTCTGGCAGGGCTGGGGTGGCCAGGTGCGCAGGCGGTGGCTAGACTTTTCGCCCCGCGGGGCTGGAGGGCCTCACCCCAGATATTTTCCTGGTCCCGACTGTGAGGGCGAGCGTGAGAGAAAATGCGCGGGGCGCTTGTGGCTGCGGGAAAAGCCTCCTCATTGTGTCGGGTGCTCTGCGGCTCGGCGATGTTCGCAAGCCTCCTGGATGCACATTGCCTCTTTTCTCTTTCTTTTTGTCAGCGGTTCAGCGAGGAAGAATGCCTCCCACCCAACCCAATCCAGGCCAGTACGCACTCACCAACGGGGACCCCCTCAACGGCCACTGTTACCTATCTGGCTACATCTCTCTGCTGCTGCGCGCGGAGCCCTACCCAACGTCGCGCTACGGCAGCCAATGCATGCAGCCCAACAACATCATGGGCATCGAGAACATCTGCGAGCTGGCCGCGCGCCTGCTCTTCAGCGCCGTCGAGTGGGCCCGCAACATCCCATTCTTCCCGGATCTGCAGATCACCGACCAGGTGTCCCTGCTACGCCTCACCTGGAGCGAGCTGTTCGTTCTCAACGCGGCCCAGTGCTCCATGCCGCTGCACGTGGCGCCGCTGCTGGCCGCCGCCGGCCTGCACGCCTCGCCCATGTCCGCCGACCGCGTCGTGGCCTTCATGGACCACATCCGCATCTTCCAGGAGCAGGTGGAGAAGCTCAAGGCGCTGCACGTCGACTCGGCCGAGTACAGCTGCCTCAAAGCCATCGTGCTGTTCACGTCAGGTGAGGCTGCGGTCGCTGGGATGACAGGCCGCGCCCGGAGCCACCGTGGGCTCCACTCCGCCCGGCCCGGCCTCCTGCGCCGCCGCAGCGCCCGCCAGGCCCTCGCCTGACCTTGGGCCTGGCCGGGACTTGCGGCCCCCGCGCCAGGACTCGGCAGGCGGCGCCGCTGCCATCTTGTGAGCGCGGCGGTGCGGGAGAGGAGGTGGCGCGCGTGCGGGCAGCCGGCGGGCGGCAGGGCCTAGCGGCCTGGTCCCCCGCGCGGGGCCGCAGCGGCAGCGGGTGCGTGTGTGCTGGGGGGAGGCGGTGCTGTGGACCCGTCTGGCTGCGCGTGTGTGCGGTGTGCTTGCGTGTGTGTGCGCGCGCGCCAGAACTCAGCGTTTCCGAAGGAGGAGAAGGAAGGAAAAGAACGTGGGAATGTGGCTTTCTCCTCTGTGTGGCACGCGCCCTGGATGTTTCCCGACCTAGACACGCACACACACAGAGGTGGAAAGAGAATACGCGCAAATAAATCATAAATAATCCTGCTTTATTGCTGCCCCTGATTTTCCCTTATCGGAAACCATTCATGTTTGCAGTTGCTGAGGTTATTGAGGGTCGTAAAAAACGGATTCGATCTAAACAAGAAAGATAAAAACAAAAGCAATACTGTAGAACTCGAAAGTATGGGAGGATTCCCGCCCCGGAGATAAATCTCATCGCCATGCAAAACACTCCAACGTCGGAAATTGAACAGAGTACCTCAAAAATATCAAATTAAATGTAGGCGGTGGTAACATGCATGTTAACAATTTCTCTTATGATAGATGGTTCAAATTAACTTCCAGGAAAGTGCATTAACGTAGCCTTTGAAAGCTGTGGTCTGAGCCTCTGAAAACACTGCCCGCCTTTTTTATTATTGTAACCTGCAAGAGGGAAACATATAAACACCCCGGACAGCAGGTAATGGGGAGAAATATAAACAAAGCCAGAAGGGACGCTGGTGGGGAACAGGGCTGCTCAGACTTGGTCTCGGCCTTGCCCACTGTGATTAAGGATAGCTGCACTTTTGCCTCCATTATTGGCACTATTGTTTTTAATTCCTCCATTCAGAGAACAAATAAACTACCTTAATAAATCTATCCTAGAGCCAAGACACCCAAAGGCCAAATTAAAACCATTCTTGAGCAGAGATGGCAAACCCCTTTTCCCAAGGCCTTGGTATAATCTATCAATATTTCTTGGCTTTCATGCGTGAAGAATCGTATTTACATTGTATTAAAATGACTCTTAAATTTGCACAATATTGTAATGTAGCAAATGTAGTATTAATATCGATCTGAACAGCAGATAATTTATTTAGACAAGAGCAGCTCATTTGTATGCGGGGTGGCCAGAGCCATGGACTTGGACTGCCCCCCTTTTACTTTCAGTGCAAATGCAGGTCTGCTAGTGGGAGAGGGAGTTATTCTTTGCAGG
The DNA here is from genome assembly GCA_004026765.1 of Micronycteris hirsuta. NCBI lineage: Eukaryota > Metazoa > Chordata > Mammalia > Chiroptera > Phyllostomidae > Micronycteris > Micronycteris hirsuta. Next base: position 182,086 of record PVJI01001133.1, on the reverse strand, counting down.
AGGATAAAGTGAGAACCTTAAAACAAATGGAAGATTTATTGAATAGCCTCCTCGGTGTTTGAATGCATTTTATCTTAATAAGTCTTCTTGATAGAAACGTGTTTTTCAAAAGTGACAAAGAGCCTGGGAAGCAATGACCGGGCTGCTTCAGCTCTGGCAGACCTGGGGCCTGGCTGGCTCTCCACTACCCAGCTCTTTAGCCAAATTAATCAGGAAGCAAGCCAGTGTCAGGGAAGCTGGGGTTTTAAAATCTCCTCCAGTGAGGTGTCTTGAAACAGAAATGTGACTTGGAGCTGCACAGAGGTCTTCTCAAGAAAGGTCTCCCTCCCTTCTCCTTGTCCTCCTAAGGTTCTTTGAACCCCCTTGACTTTTTTGATCTCCTGCCCTTTCCCAGAGAGAGGCAAGGACTTTGCAGGCTGCAGAGAAGACTGTGGAATTATTTAGCTTTTCTTTCCACTTTTCATCCTAAAACATCCATGTGAAAAGTGTTTCTTTTAAAAAAGTTTCCTCAAAGAAGTTTCTTAAACCAAGTCTTCAAGGTGCAAGGGAGGCCGAGAAGTGAACAATAACATTATTTTGTTGGAAAATGGCAAGCAGAATATCTGAAAATGGAAATAGAGCTGTCAGTAGTAATTCGCCCCCCTCTTTCGTACAACACATTGCCACTTTTGACTAAACTTGTTTTGATTGCTAACCAGAAGGGAATTCATGGGAAACCTTCTCAAAGTCATCCAACTTTTGAGAAAACTTTGAATGATGGAAAAGACAGTTTTAGACATATTGTCCAATGAGTTTTGCTCCGGTTAAGTATTTGAAGCTGGCACGGGGGTTCCCTGTGGTGGTTTTCACATTTGGCCTCCGGATGGTATGCTTAATCCTTAATATTCTGGACAGCATCCAAGGACTAGGTCATGACCTGAACTTACTTAAAAAAAAAACTGTATTAATTCATATACCTAAATATTCCTTCAAATAAATGAGACCTTCCCTGAAAGGAGCCATCTAGTTAACATAAATACAATAAATCCATTTTCAGTACAATAATAACTTTGATTTCTAGTTATGGCAGCTGATTACATCTATATTTCCTGAACACTAAACTCTTCTGAATGCACAACATGAAATACATTCTCTGCACTACAAAGGCTAAGCCGGGACGGCCTGAACAGTAATGGTTATTTATTTACATAATTTCTTTTCCATACACTGTAGAAGAAATATTGAAGTTTCCCACATTGACACTACCATATAAAAAGTGAGACATAGATTTTGCACATTCTGCCTCCTTTGCTTATCTGGAGTAGACATAGCTCATGGCTTATAAATATGGACTACACTACACCCCCTGCTCACCTAGCGTTGCTACCACAACCACTCAATCCATTGAAGAGCTCATACCGTCTGTCCACAGTTGAGGGAATCTTATTGCAGGGATGTCCAGTATGGGAATAACTATCTACACTGGGAAGCCAGGACCAAACCAGGGGTCCTGCTGGAAGGAGGCCATAGGGCTTGCCAACTAGCACCTGGCAGTCAGGCCCAGCTACAAGCATTCTGCCTTTAAAGGAGGAAAAGTGTCAAAGCAGCTAGCACAGGGCCCAAGCCCGCCTTTACTGGGCTTCTCTCCCTAGGAGTGGCCTAGCTGGGAGAAGGGTAGTGACCTTGCTCTCTGGGGGCCCTAATTGTAAATATCAGATAAATATTTTACAGACCTGAGGGGATGCCATATGGATTCTCAAAAACTCTGCTGGGGTAGCAGTGGTTCCTTTTTATTTTGCATTGTCTAAGGCTGGAAGAGATCCTGTTGCATAATGGGCAGATAATGAATGTAAAGCAAGATATATGTAAATATGAGTCTGCATGGTAGCCATTCAGCAGAACCAGGTTAGCAAGCAGGGCCAAGGGCAGACCTCAGGGTCCCCTCTCTCTAAGGAGCAAAGCCCCAAAGTGCTCCTGCCGTCGCCCTGCTAGCCATAAAACTCACTGACTTCCCACTTCAGGCCAGTGTGGATGCACCCAAGCAGCTGGTTAGAGTAATTAGACATCTGAAAGGAACCCAGTTTGGATCTGGGGTCAAAGGAGACTTGCCTCAGAAGTTCTTGAATTATCACTAGTTTTATTTGTGTTTTTGCTCAAGGCCATAACCTTGTAGATGAAGGTATTAGAATGCTTTGTAAATCCTAGTTCTTGAAATACAAAGTCATAAAGCTCAGAAAGTCAGCAGAAGAAGATTTCACTTTGAATCATTTGCTACGTCTTCTTAGGGTCACACTTGCCCATTCACAATTATATAATATCCTTTTGTGGGCATTGCTGTGCATGAATTTCTTCCCAGATCTATATATTAGCAAGCTCTGCCTTTGATCTCCAGTCAGTCTCCTGACTGGCTAAGGGCTCCTCTGTGATCTTCCTGATTTTTAAATGTTTATTATTAATATAAGAAACAACACAAGTGTTTGAACTAAGAGAGGAAGACTTCACTTCATTCATCTGATTCCACCGTTCCTTCCATTTGCTTGCCTCTAGTTAGTTGATATAGTATAAACTGCTGTCTTGAATATTTTTAAAAGACCAAGAGGAGACTTGGTTGAAGTGAGATAAATACACAGGTTTTGAGATGCTGTCATTGTGTGTCGGTGCCTTTTTTTTTTTTTCCCCCTTCGTCCTCTAAAGGAAGCTTATTTACCCAAATCCCCTCTTAGTTCCCCACCTCCCAATTTTGAAGCAGCAGCAGCAGCAGCAGCTGCCTCTAGCCCAGCTTTGTGTCTGATCACTGAAGATGTCTCCTTTCTGCAGCCTGGAGTAACTGAGCCATATTCTTCCTGATTATTATACAGCTTACAGAGATGTGACCAATTTTCAATTACTTGATCTGAGGCACAGATAGAAGTGTACACCCTCACCAAGGATTTGCTGCAGAATTCTTGCTGCATGGATAGTGGATCTCAAATCCTGTGTTGCTAAAGCATGGGCTTGATCTGATTCCAGGCACTGCCAGCCCCATGATTCCTTACCCGCTCTTGTGTGTTTGTTCACTACACAATCTAGGTTCTCCTTGAGGTTTCTGGTTGGGGTCATTTGGGTTTGAGAGGGGGATTCAGAAGCCTTTAAGAACTGCCTTCAGGCTGCATATTTCTTTAGGGCTCCTGAACACCTCGAAATCAGGGGGAAAGGGGGCAAAAGTCCTCTCTTTAATGAGCACAGTGGAAGGATGCTCCCCTGCAGGCAGTGGACAGGTTGCTGGGTACAGCAAACATGGCTTCAGCATCGTACATTATTTAATGCAAAGGTGAAAGAGAAAAAACAAAGGGATAAGAGAGATTGCTGCCACTGCATGTGTGTGCTTCTCTCTCCAGCTCCCCTAGGCTTGGTGGGGGTTTGATTTATTTTATTTGTATTGGTGGGGGTTGATTTATTTTATTTGTATTGGGGGCTGGTAGAGGAATGGGAAGCATGGAGGGGTGGATATCTTTTCTTTTTTTCTCCTTTTCTCCTAAAAAAAAAAAGAAAGAGTTTTTAATGGCTTGTGCTGTTGTTGTTCGCTGACCTAACCACTGTGCCTCCTCTCCTTATCTCCCCTTCCTGTGGCTGCTCGGGCAGATGCCTGTGGCCTGTCGGATGCTGCCCACATCGAGAGCCTGCAGGAGAAGTCGCAGTGTGCGCTGGAGGAGTACGTGAGGAGCCAGTACCCTAATCAACCCAGCCGCTTCGGCAAACTGCTACTGAGGCTGCCCTCGCTGCGCACCGTGTCCTCCTCAGTCATTGAGCAGCTGTTCTTCGTTCGTTTGGTAGGTAAAACCCCCATCGAAACTCTCATCCGTGATATGTTACTGTCTGGGAGCAGCTTCAACTGGCCTTACATGTCCATCCAGTGTTCCTAGACCTTGGGCACGTCCCACCTGCCCCCACCTCCCTAGAGACTCAGAGGACCAGCGGGGGCCATGGACTCCAAAGCCTGGGGGACACGGGGCGGCTGATGCAGGGTGCAGTGTGCTGGGCAGGCTGGGCAGGGGGGAGGAGGGACGGGAAGGCAAGAGCAGCCCACCCTGCAGAAATGCAACCCCGAGCTGCAATCCAAGAGAAAAAGAGACTCTTTTAGGATCAGATCTGTGAACACATTGGAAAGGAAAGAAAAAGGACCTTGTGTCTGGTGAAAAAAAGAAAACAATCTTTGGAAGAGAGGACCATGAGAATTTTAATAAAACAAGAGGAAACTAATGGATCTTCCAAGATTTATTGTGGACGGATGTGGATATATTCTGTACAGAAAACAACACACATGGAAGTGGACTGAATCCTATGTAGAAACACACGCACCCCCAAACATTGTTATTCATTTTGTAAGATACTAGTCTTTATTTTCATTTTTTTGTAAAATTTAAACATCGTATGCACATAAAAAAGGAAACAAGAATTAGGGGAAAATAACATTTTCCAAATAATTATAAAAATTGTCCTGTGTCTATGTATCTATATCTGTTTTGTATTTTTTTCTGGTTCCAAACCAGATTTCCTGTGATTCTATACTAATAATTTTTGATATAACCCTTTGCTTCTTATAATGAGTGCGATATATGTTGTCAAGGCTGTTCTTCAAGAATTAAAATTGAAGTGAAAATTTAAACAAAATAAAAGAATTTAGCAAAACCCACGTGTCTGGTTGCTTGACAGATGTCATCAGTGCAAAAGAACCCTCCAATTAAACTCTACTCCAATTATTATTAGAATGGGGGGGTAAGAGTAGAGAACTTTTAAGATTCATTACCAAGTTAGCTAGATTTATTTCCTAAACCAAGCCGCTGTTCGGTTTTGTACATTTGGAGGGCCAAGCTCTGCGTGGGCTGCAATGGTTAGGGAGGGCTGGGAGCCTTGGCTGCAAGCAGCATCCAATGTGACCTTGCGGGTAGTGGGAAGCTAGAGGCCCTGAACGCAGGTGGGCCTCAGGCTGGGCCTCACACTGGGCCAGGCCTGGTGATAGGGGTGGGAGGGGCCAGTCTCAGTGCACAGCTTGCTTTGCTGACTGCAGATGGGAACTTGTCTGGCTGTAGAGGTGCGGAGCACTAGAAGTAGGGGTCAAGGGAGGGAGAGGGCCACTCTGACACCTCTGTACCATACTCATGTCATGACTGGAGGGTCTGCCTGCTTGCCCAGCTCTGGGAGAGAGTTAGGGCCTCAGTGCTGGGAGCTCTGGCTTTGCTCTCCCTATGGTCTGCTGAAGAGGCCACTATGGTTCGCCCTTTTCTCCATACCCTGTAAGAGGGTTTCTACAGGGGAGCCCTCCAGGTCTGCTGGGTTGACGATAGGGCTTTCTCCCTCCCCTCCCTCCACCTCCCCCTGCCCTCAGACGTATGGACCTGAGACCTGGGAGTGGGGGAGCTAGGCTGGAGCAGACTCTTTTCAGAAGGGTTGTTTGGGCCCTAGTAGCCCCTTGAGGGCAGAAACCGCCCACCAGGCCTCTCCTTGGGTGTGCTTGGTAGGTGGGGGTGTGTGCTGCTCTCTGTAACAGCTTTCAGAGCATGAATGTTTTATGGGATCACAGTCAGCACTGTGAGAACACATACTGCCAAGGGAGCTTTTTCTTACCATATTAATAAAGCCAGATCTTTTAAAATAACACCTCTCACCTTCACCCCTCCCCCAGTCCCAAACAGACCCATCTGAGGCAAAAGCTTCATTTTCAGAAGTCATTGGCAAAGTTTTGCTTCCAATTTGCTATCTAGAAGTTTCCAGGTCCCCACCCCACTCCTTTAAAAACGCATTAACAAGCTTCTACACTCCAACCAACCTGAAGTTTTGATATTCTGAGTGTAGCACAGTTCAAGCAATACCATGCTGTGGAGAAACCCCTGCAGGTCCATGATCCCTAGCCTGCCTGCCTGCCTGGAGACTGATCTGATCCTGAGGGTGGCTGGCTGGTAGGGTATGTGGAGTGTGGAGCCTCTCGGTCTCCAGGACCTCCTGTCCCTGATGGGTCACATTCCAAAATGTCCCTCATCCTCCGCACCACGCCCAGGAGCAATGTCTTTGCGCCTACGGTGACTGCCCTGCAGGGTGGACACCCGAGGCAGTCCGGTCTTGGGGAGAACTCATATTTAACCACTGACCGCCTCCCAAGAAAGTCCTCCTGTGCTGCCTGCCCAGTGGCGCCTGCAGCCAGGGCACAGAAGGGGAGGGGAGCTGCCCTCAAACGCTCACGATCTTCCCTCTGTTTCTCAAAATGAGATGTAAATATATTCATTACAGTGTGATCCTTCCAATGAAAACACACAAACATTTTTGTAGGTCTGAAACCTATTTTTCAATTAATTTCAACATGGAGGCCCGAGCACAGGAGCCCAATGTGGGGACTGGCCCTGAACCCGAGGCCTGGACTGCACGAGGCGCTTGCTCCAGAGCCCAGAGGCGACAGCACCAGCTGGGCTCTGCCAGACAGGACGCAGCGTGGCCCGTCGCCCACTGCCCAGGGAATGCCCGCCACCTTTCTACACCTGGGTCCGAGCCCAGGGCGGACCAGTGTAGGAAGAGCAGCAGCCCATCCTGTGGCCTCACAGAGTCCCCCACGGGCTCAGTCTGGGAACGGGGATGGGAGGCCCTGGGGCTGAGGAGCTGGAGGAAAGAGGGGTGCTCTGCTCCTGGGGACCAATGGCAATGGGTTTCTCCTCTGCGGTCTCCATGGCGGCTGGGGCGGTCCTCGCCTGCATTGTGCACAGAGAGACAATCGTCTTCAGAGGTCTCTGTGTGTCTCAACCAGAGAGACAGAGCCTCTCGGGGACTCAGGAGCTGTGTGGGCGTCCCTGCCCGGCAGTACAGGCTGCAGGCACCAGAGGCTTTCAGAGGGCGCAGTCGGACCCAGGAATTCGCCCGCAGTAAGGGGAAGGTTTAGAAGCTGAGCTCACAGCACCTCAGGCACGGAACGAGCCTCTGGACAACGAGGAATAGTCCTTTTGGCTTCCCGTGACCTACAGGCTGCCGGACGGGGCTCGCGAGTGGGCTGCGGCCCGGCTCCTCCTCGCAGTGCGGTGGGCCGCTCCAACAGCGGCCCGGCCGCCGGGCTCAGTGCTCGGTGCTCGATGACTCCCCAGACCCTGGCAGCCACTGGGCAGAAGGAGACGTGGAGCAGAAGGGAGGCTCTGCCTGGGTGGCTGCCCCGGGGCCCCTGAGCAGTGAGCCCGCCTTGGAGCCGAGCGCCAGGGGGAGCCGTGGAACCCGGTGTGAGCCCGCGAGGCCGCGAGGCCGCAGGCAGGTGGCGGGACAGTCACCCTGAGGCGCGCAGCCCCGCCTCGGCCTGCAGGCCCTCTGGGTCCCCGGCGTCGGGAGAGGAGGGCTGGACTAGCGGGGAGAGGCGGAGAACAGCGGGCCTCCAGGCCCAGCGGAAACGCGTCCGAACAGTCGGAGAGCAGCCCACACAAGGCGACTTCCCTGTCGAAATTACCCAGGACTTGTGAAAGTCAAACGTTCCCTTTTCCAACCCAAACTCTTGCTGGGCCACCAGAACTTTGAAGTCGGTTTAAACCTACGTTAGCCACAGCTTTACTTAAAACATCAAAAAGGCTGTCTCAGGACGTGCTCTCTTCCGAGAATCTCAAGGGAGCGAGGCTGCGCCTCATCCGCTGCCCCGGACAAGAACTGGCGCAAGGGGGTTCAAATAGGACCTTTGCCCGGACGCGCACACCCCGACCCGAGACCGTGCCTGGGAGAAGCCCAGCGAGGGGGACGGGTCCCGGGGGTGGGCAACGCGGAAAAACTTGGGTTTCCAGGACTCGGCCCCTCGCGTTGCTTCGGGCAATCTGTCTCTAGCCGCCGTACAGGGTCTCGGTCGGTCGGCTCATCGAGGCCCCACTGCCCAGCTTTGCGCTCAGGAACACGGGGGATCCACCTGAACTTTTCTGCTTGGAGCAGGCAAAAAGTTTATTTTTTAAAAAATTCGTTTCCCTCTTTCTCCTCCTCTCAGATAGGAGATATAAGACAGCCCTTGTATCTCTTACAGTGGCAGAATCACCTCCCGTAAGCTTCTCGATCCCTCAGAACAAATCGCCTGAAGGTCTCTGCAAATGAGAAACCGTGAAGGAGTGTGGGGTGGGTACGCAGGGAGACGCAAGTGGCAACTAATAAAACTCTTGTTAGAGGGCCTGCTCAGGATCCGTGGCGTCACTGGGCCTTTAAGTTGGAAAGTCAAAGAGTGGTATTCCTAAATGAGTTAAAGACCCATTTACCTCTGTCGTGTTCTATTCATCAAACCACAAGTTGAGAGTTCCTAACATGAAACTATTTGTTTGCTTACACAACCAGCTGGGCGCAATTTCACGTCTGAGATATCTATCTGAAAGCGCCTCTCATTTATTATCTCTCCCTGTCAGCGAATCCATTTTCCAGCTCCCCCTTCCCCCTTTGGAGTTTATTTGTTTGTTTGTTTGTTTATTTTTGGTGGGACTGTTTGCCTGGGAGGACCTAAGTCTGGAATGCTCCCGGGAGAGCGACCTCTCCCAGCGCGGTTTCTGCTGTGCCCAGAGTGCATGGACCAGGGTGCAGCAGGGACTCACTCGCTGCAGCCGCCACTGTTGACCCCTGCCAGCCGGCAGGCCGGTGTGGGGGGCCGGGCAGCCTGTGGGCCTGGCCGGACACAGCTGCCTTTCTCTCTGGATGTCCTCCCTGCTAGCTCTCCCAGAGTAAGCCTCAACCACCTGTGCGAGGCGGGGATGGGAAGGAGGCCCGGAGGGGGGCCCAGGAGCCGCTCTCTGAGATGGGGGCCCGGGATACGGATTTGAGAGATGCTTTCACAAAGCCTCACCTAGTCCCATGGGGCCAATTTCTTCCCTCCCCGGCCCGAGCGCGAGTGAGTAACCAAGATGTAAATAGTTTTGTGATGGGTTGGGGGAGGGGGTAGCGCGTTTATTGTGTGTGCTGAGGGGAGAAGGCTGCACGTGGTTTCAATTTTAAAGCACAAAGAAATAACATGCAATGGGGAAAAAAAAGAGGTTTATGAATGTAATTGAGAGGAAAGAAAACAATTAACACCGTGCAAGATTGCACACTCCATTCTCCACCCCTCACTTTCTCTTCTACCCCAATTTTGAGAAATCCGGATCATGTGCATAGAGTAGGCAGTTGGATCTGGCTGATAAGGGAACCTCTGATGGAGATCATAGTGATGGGTGGATAATGGTGTCTATCCATCTCCTAGTTGGCTAAGGCCTCCTCCAACGAAGCTGAAAGCAAGGGATCAAATCCCCAAGTCCAGCATCTAAAATATCCCCAGTTGTAAAGATGGAAAGGAGAAGGGGTGTTTGTCAGGGAGGGGAGAGGGAGAAAGAGAGGGAGAAAAAGAGAGAGAGGAATTTCTTTAAGGCAGACCAGGCTGGTCTCTGCAGGCTATCCTATTGTGTTGATTTACGAAGACATTTGCTGTATATAACGTTTAAGGCTGATAATATCATTGCGCGGCCAGATAAATAAAGCGTTAGCCCAACGGTGGGGTCAGCGATCGATCTCTGGGCTCAGAGGAAAAAGGAAAGAGACAGGGTCGAGCACAAGGCTCTGTCTGCGTGCTTGTCAGTCGGCATGCAGGAGCCCGAGTGTGTGTGAGCGTCAGGGTGTGCAAGAGAGAACCAAGTCTTCAGCTGGCCAGGAGGCTCATTAGCATTCCTAACCCATGGACCTGCGCTGACTAACAGAGATATCCCGCTCGCCACCAGGCCTCCTCTCCTTTTGTCTTCAGATCTGGAGGAGAAAAAGATTTCTTGGTGGAAGCTGGAGCCTGAACTTCCGTGTGGTTGTTGGAAATTCAGGCTATTAAAAAAAAGAAAGAAAGAAAGAAAAAATGTTCCAGGATCTTGCCTGATCTTATACTCTGCTTTTAAAAACTTCCCTCCTAAAGAGGGAACTTTTTCCCCCTGCTTTTCTCTCTCAAAGTGTAAGATGCTGTTGAAACTCCAAACTTAATGAGAGAGAAAATATCCTCTGAAAATATTTTGCCATTTCTCCTTGTTGACATTGCTGAGAGGTGGATGTTTATGTGTTTGGCTCTCATACACATGTAAAGCTGGTTCTTTTAAAGACTTCTAGAACATAGCAACCAGGGATTGTTTGAGCTTTTTGTTTCTCTTCTTTCTTCTGCTTTTTTTTGTTACGATAAAGTTCATTTTATTTCCTGTAGTAAATGTCCTGCTTATTACTTTATCACTCTTCCTTGTTTAAATAAAGTACATCATTCAAAATTAAATAGGAGCTAATTTTGTAGTAACTATCAGAAGCAAATTTAGAGGCTTCCACTATTTTAAGAAACATTTTTAAATTATACTCATTTATGAAGTTTTAATCACCTTATACCTATTTTGGGGAAAGTGTCTTTTAACCATATCACACAGGGACAAATATGTATCCACTTTGCTCTCCTAGATCTGCGCCTTGAACTCTATCTAAGCAGGCAGATAGTTTTACATCAGAGTGTACAAATTATCCCATGTTGACAGATGTTTGTCACTTAGTAACTTCTTTCCAAGTTTTTCCCCCTCCCTTACGCCCTCTTTCTAGCTTGCTTTGTTGTTTTAAAATATGCATGTCTCTCACTGGAATGCCAGTCACGAGTGCAAACTTTGTGTCCAACCTCCCACATGAAATGATCCTTTTAGAGGGAACTCGATATGTCTCAATCTGCACTTCACTCTAAGCCTCTGGGTACCAGCCACTCACTCACTGGTCCTGGCTCCAAAATAACTCAGCAGAAAACGAGTTTCCAACTAAAAATCCCCTCGAATGTCTCCCAGGGAAGAAATATAGCTCCTATAATTAAAGGAGGCAACGGCCAGAGGGGGAATGCAGCCGGCAGCCAAAAAAAAAGTAAGAGTTTTATTTATTTGCTGATTGAACTTGGGTTGTCATAACCAGCAGGTTTATCCACACTGGAAGTGCTGGAGGTTTGTACCGTGTGTGCACAGAGAGAGATGTGGGGAGGAAGGGAAGGGGGAGAGAGGATGACATCGAACAGGATGAATGAAAGAGACAAGGACAACACTGTGAGAGAGAAAATGAACTCTGTGGACAGTGTAATGTAGGAAATTTCCTAGCACCAGATTTGAGTAAAAACTTGTAGCTGAGAAATATGGGGAGGGGAACTCAGAGGAGATCAGGGGGTAATTATAGTTAACTCTTAAATGTGGGGTACCATCAGGAAAAGGAGGACTCTGTTTTCCCTGGAAAAGTAATGTGACAGCAGGAAAATTATTAGCTATTCTGTGTGTGGTGGTTTTGGTATGTGGGGGGTGGAATTATAGGAGAGAAACTAGAGAGAAGGGAAGAGGTTCCGGGACTCAAAGCAGAAGCATCATGGAGCCAGAAGCTTCCACTCTCCTTGGCAAAAGTTGCCTAGTAGGTGTGGATGTGAAGTCTTCTCTAGAACACATCAGTTTTGCCTCTTATTTTAATAAGTCTTATCTATTTGAGCTGATTCTGGCATTAGACCCACTTATAGGATGATTGGACTCACAGGATGAAGAACATCTCCCAATCTCTTCGGACCACCCCCAAAAGCTTCAAATCAGAAGGAGTGCTCAGGCCGGGCAGCTCATTTCTATTAAAAAGGCAAAACTTTAGCACTGATGAAAAACAGATGAATTTTTTCTCCCTCTCTCTGAAACAGTTACTCGCTTTTACTGATGTGAAGTGACGTCAGCAATGCCTGTCCTATCCCCTTGGAGAGAAGGGAGAGAGGAGGAGGGGATGGAAGGAAGGAGCTGGGAGAAAGGACTACAGAAAAAGAGAAAGAGCTAGCAGGGAGAAGAGGGAGAAGGGGAGGAGGGGTTCGGAGGAGAGAATGAGAATGAATATCCTACACTTTTGGGCCAAAATTCCACAAAGACTGGGCAAAACAATGCTTTAGAAGCTGATGATTGATAGGACACCCTTCTCTACCCTCACCCGATCTACATATTCTAACATATGGAAAGCTTACAGGCCCTGTGCACTTATAGAAGCCGATAATGCATTAGCTCTCAGCAATATTTACAGCACCACTTTTAATACACACCAGATGGTTCGCGACTGTGCCGCCTCAGCCAGCTCACTCCTCGATTTTACTCAGCGGCACTTTGTTGCAATTACGCTCCATGCTGAGACCAATTTTATTGGTGACCTATTTTTCATATTTGCAGCATTTTATGTTAAAAACCTCCTCTCTGGCCTTTTTGTAAAGGGCAGTGCTCAGGAAGGGAGAGCTTAGGAGGACGGAGTGGCTGTCTAGGTGGATATTAATATTTATCATGATGTTACCTACCTCGGGTTTAAGTGAGTAAACCGGATAGACATAAGTAGTCCGGTCATTATGTTTGTTCACTCACCCCCTGTTTGTCAGACCCCTACGGACTGTCTACACAGCGCGCTCGCCTCAGAGTCAATACATCGGACCATAAATATTGTATTCCATTAATTATCACGCCACTGGCTTATCCTGGGCGCCGGTGTCCTCGAGCGACGCAGGGCAAATGAGGACGCTTCCTGAGCATATTTCTAGGCTGGGAACCCCGCTGAAATTTCCTTTCGCGGTGCGTGGGAATTCCTAGAGCCCGAGCGACTGGCTCACCCCAGACTGGGCCTGCGGCTGGCTGGCCAGAGAGGGGGGTGCGGCGAGCGAAGGCCGCCGCCAGGAGCGCTCAGTACCTGTTATCTTGCCACGCAGAAGGCCACAGGGAGAATCCCATTTGGCACACCAGGAAAGGCTTTCAACTTTATCTCCAGCCATGTAAATATTCCCGAGTGCCCGAATGAGGGACTTTGTTTTGCACAGAACAATATAAATATCCTATTTGCTGCGACACAGGTGCGCTCTTCCTACCCAAACTCTTCCCCCCCCTCGTTTATAGTAACTCTTTATACCCCTTTCCCCTGGTTAAAAAAAAAAATCACAGATGTTTACTTTATTGATATAACCTAAACCATGGTTAGGCTGAGAATAATATGCCTCAACTAACAGTCATTTAGCAAATAATAGAGGCGTTCTGGATGCTTTCCAATGTTACACATGTACTTGGTCATAAAATGATACGTGAAAAAATTAACATCTGCTTTCCTAAAATAAAGTGTGCCAAGTAGCTTTTTATGAATGCTTTCCTCATTTTAAAAAGAAATATGGAGGGATAAACTGGCACCCAGATGTATAGCATATTTATAATGGTTTTAGGATTTAAAGGTAGCTATTCATTGCACAAGCCATTTAAAAACTGACGGTTTAAAAGCTACTTAACCCCAGACATCTTCGATTCCTGAAGAGTCTTCCAAATTTTATTATTTAAAGAGGAATTTACTGTAATTTAATTGCATATCAAGGCAGAACTATGTGCAAGTCGGGGCACTGCAGCCTGAGCTCCACAGAAATTCCAACTTGCCTTTTATTTACCTAATTTCTCAGCAAGGTTCCCAGGCCCTTAAGAAGACAGAGCTGGAAAGTTGAGTTGGGCTCTTTTTTGTTGTTGTTTAATTCCACTATTAGGAAATGAGGCCTACCTTTGAATTATTTCATTAGGATTTGGCCTTTTGGGGGAAGGGGTGGGAACCATAATCATTAGTGGCTTTTTATTATTTCTACAATAAATGGCTAGATTCTTTGTTGAATAAGCTGCTTGAATGTTTTGCAGATGTTCCACTTAGACCAAATCTGACCCCCTATTTCCTCCCAAATAAGTCGCTTAAACTCTCCCACCAGTGCATTTACTGGAGAGCATGCCCCCCCCCCCCACCATTCTGGCAAGTTTATAAGTGTAGAACATATTCTTATGAAATTTCCACCTAGCTGCACACACACACACAAATACATTCACACACACACTCCCATACTCCCACCCACTGAGCCTCTGAGCGTGGCAGAGGGTAAGGGAAGAGGAAAAAAAAGACAAGAAACTGGTGAGGCGGAATGGCAAGGAGGAGGGAAGTCAGCGCAGTGGTTACACCCCTGTGCGGAGGCGCGCCCTCCCCCGGCCCCTCACCCCGCTTTGTGCCTTTGGTTGAAACGAGGGGGGTGGCCCCGACCCTTTCCCCCCAAAGTGATGGGAATCTGGATTTGTTTGCTCGGGGCGTCTGTCTAACGTGTTCGGGCCGTCCCGGGGGCCGAGGCCAAGCCGGGCAGCCCCGCCACCGTGTGGGGAGCACCCCTTCCGCCGCACCGCCCCAGCCGCTGCGACCGCGCGTGGGGACCGCGGGGCGTAACAAAGGGCTCCGTGGGGCGCGCGCACGTGACGGGCTCCGGCCCGGAGAGGCCTCCAGCCAGGGCGCCGCGTGGCTCCCTGACAGCAGAGGCGCGCCGGCCTCGGGCCCCTGCGCCGCCGCCCTGCCCTGCCCCGCCGGGGGAGGACGGGGCTGGCTGCGCGTCGGGGAAGCCGCACCGCTCATCCCTCCGGCTCCCACTTGAAAAGCACTTGGAAGAAGCTGTGTGTGCGGGGAGGGCCGCGGGGTGGGCCGGGGCCAGGCCGCTCGGCTGAGGGGGGCCGGCTGGTGGGTGGATGGGAGGTGGTGGAAGAAACAGCTCCTTTCTGAGTGACAGGACTCCTTTTCAAAGGGCAAACAGGAGAGGGGAAAAAAGATTCTAATATGAATAGGAGAATTTTCAAGGTTTCGAAGAGTTACTCCCCTCCCCCCCTTTAAGACAGATCCTTTCTTTCTTTTTTTTTTTTTGGTAGAAAGTGCCTGTGCAAACGTGCCTTGATGTGCTTCAGGATAAAGAATGACCTATTAACTTTAAAAAAAAATCTTTTTGGGTTGATAAAAATTATTGAAACATTTTAACACGATTTTGTGGACTCACCAGAGTGCTTAAGGCAGCAGAGGAATCACGACGGAATATTTGCGAGGCAAACAAAGGGAATATCTCACCAAGTTCTCCCTTAGCCCCGCAACAAAACCTGTCACATCTTCACTTCTTCCTAGAACAGAGGCAGGGTCCTTGTGTGGACACCTCTGAGGTGATTATTAGATGCCTCTGTGAGAAATCAGACTGGGACAGGAAAGCTCATCACACACACAGACTTTGAAAAGCCTGCCTGTATTTGTAATTTAACCTTAGAAACACTTTTATTATCTCCAGTCTCAACCCTAGCTTTTTTCTTTAATTGTTGGAGGACCATGCCTTACAGAGGAGAAACCCTTCTGTAAAAGCGATTTAAACCCACAGCACCAGTTGTTTGTTGTTGTTGCCGTGATTATGATGGTTATTATGTCATCCCCTCCTTTTTGCACTTGATCTGATGAGAGAACTTTTTTAAAGAGTGTGAAATGAAGGACACAAAGACAGTATATTAATGAAAAGAAGAAAGTGGCCCTTTTAATGAGAACTAAAGAAAACTCAAATGTAGATGAAGTGTACCGTAAAAGCTGCTTCAAAGTCCATCCTAATTCCCTTGGGCTCAGTCGTCGCGAACATGTGATAATTGGGAGTCCCGCACGGAGGTGAGGCGGCCACGGGGCGGGGAGGATGCAGACTGCCTCCCTGCCCTGTAATTCCAAGCGCAGCTTAACCAAGAACTTGCAGAACTTAGAGAACCCAGATTTGGCTACTTTACTTTCAAGTGCTACCTTACCTTTAAAGTTTTTTTTTTTCTTCCTGAGTAACTGTGCTCACGAGGGACTTCATCCTCTGCCCCACTCTACTCCCAGCTGGTCAGTACATGCTGGGCGATATTCTAGGTTTTGACTATTTTGTGATCAACTCTGTTCAATTTTCTATTTATTTTCGGACCTAAGCCTTTCTGGATCACAAAAGTCCCCACTAGCGACACAGCAATAAATCCAAACAAAAATAAGACAGATTTCCTCATCGATGTGTAATAAAGTTAAAGGACATTGTTTTGTCAGACAAGCGCTAAGTAGAAAATAAATCTCAGAGTCTGGGGAAACAAAACGGAGCGCTGCTGGCATGTGTGTAAATTTACTTTTAAAAGCAATAAATCAATGTTAAATTAAACAGCTGGGTACCCTGTCTAGGAGAAGGTTCCGTGTTTAAGAAGAACTTGATGGGAGAAATGTGCTATTTAACAAAACGCGAAAAAGAAAAGTTAAATTTTTACTGTTATCCGAGGCAAGACTGGCCTGGGAAGTTCTCTGAACTTCAGAGGAAGGGGAAAAGAAGAGGCAGCATGAATTGTATCTGCTTTCCATCCTCAGATATTTACATATATTTTTAGGCATAAGGAAATGAGATTTCATAGAAATGCTTTAGATGTTCTGTAAATTGTCGACTAAACTCTGACATCTCTCTTTATTGGCTTAAGTTTGTTAGGTGGGGTGTGATTTTTGTAGGATTTTTTTTCTGTAAATACTATAATCTGTGGAGATATTTTAATAAGTACTTGAGCTTTCTCAGTGTGGTCGTTTTGCACAGCAAATAGCGTAGTAGGAAAATAAAGGGATCTGTTATTTCATATTTGTTATGTCTGTTTTAATTGAGAAGCAAAGCTGAGATTATAATAGCATTTAAAACTCAACTGTAATGTTTTAATATTCATTTTCAAAGGTTTGTTTGTTTGGTTGTTTTTTTTTAAAACAAAATACTTCACTAGAAACAATTGTATGTGTGGGTGGGGGCAGGGGACAGAACAATAGAAAACCCAAGCTCTGGCTCTGTAGTCTAAGAACAATGTGAATCAATGAGTTATTGCAAAAGCAATATTCAATATCAGGAAATTACAAGTAGTTTAAAGCTAGTATGTATGTACACTGGATTCCCCCCACCCCAATCCTAAAATGAAGTTCCAAAAAGAATTAACAGAAGTTCTTTAGAAAGCACACATATTATTGAGATGGACCCTCTTAGTTTTTTGAATTTAGATCGATGGTTTAAAAGAAGAACATGGGGTTTTTGCCTATACAGAAACCAGAAGATTATTCTTTACTTTCTTCATATCACAATCCCAGAAGCATTGCCTTGTTAACCCAGTTCCTTAGAATATTCATGTAATTAGTTAACATCATTCAAACTTAAAAAATAAAAAAAGGGCTGTTTTACCCCCCCTCCCTATCAAAGTTACAAACTAACAGGAGCATTTGGCAGCATTCTAGCTACCTTTGATTTTCTTCAGCCAAAGGAAATATCAAAGATCTGGTTGCCTGGAGAAGAATAAAGTTATACTATTCATATTTAGAAGGCAGCATTCAGTTTCCATGGCCATCATGGCTTGTTAAGTAACTCTGGGTCTTATGCCACTCAGAGATAGCTCGAATTGCCTGTCAGGAGATGATTGGGCAGCCTTGTAAACTCAGAATGACTTCTCAAACCCTGCTAGGACTTCCCAGCGATGTGCTTTCCTCTGCGCTGAAGCCCTGGGAGTCATGTCAGCCCAAGGTGAGCCTTTCAGGCACTGCCCCTTGTCCCCATCTGGAGAGAAGGGTGCAGAATTAGACACTGGACTGGTTTGGGGGCTGGGGGTGCTGGGAACAGAAAGGCTGCTTGTTCTAATTAAAGACAATAAGCAGCCCTGTGAGGAGCTGTCCTCTAGCCTTAGCTTGAGGCAGAGAGGGTCTGTCTCACCTCAGTAGTTAAGTTTTTATGAGCTGCTTGGTGGGGTGAGAAGCAGATACCTGCAGGTAGCGCTGGGCTCAGGTGAGACTGGGCTGGTGGTTAAATCGCAGCAGGTGCAGCTTGCAGTCCCCCTTTGCCTCCCAGTTCCCTGGTCTCCTGTGTTCTGTGCTTGACTCCGCGCACTTTGATTCTAACTTTGCTTGCTAGATGGCGCTCGGTGTCTCAGGACCTACCATTTCAGAATTAAAGCTGCTTTTTAGCACAGTTGTTCTCAACTAGTTGTGAGCATTTGATTAGCACAGTACTGGCAATATTATTGTTCTTGTTTTTGTTGTCCTTGTTCACTTTTTGATGAAGGTAGAATCCAAGTGGGAGCTGCCCACCTTAATCTGTATAATAAAATTTAGTGAATAGTAAATCTGTATAGTAAAATTCAGTGAAACTGCACCTGAATTGGGGGCACATTTATGGCTCAGTTGCTGGTTCTGATACATTTTAAAGCACTTTAGTAACTTTTCCTCCAGTAATCTGATTGAGGTTTTCAGGAAGAAGATAAATCAGCAGGTCCAGGTTGTTATTTACAACCCTTGAGGTTGCCCACCAGAGTCCACCTCCAGCTCCCATCACTACTGCCCATTCCTATTCCAGGATGAATTAAGCTGATTGTAGGGAACATTACTTTCATTTATTATTACGGTATATAGTTAATTGATTCTAAAATTATTATATTTTGTTTAAAGCCCCAATACTAAAATTTATGTCCACAAAGAGATGTGTTTTAATATCAGTAATACAAGCCACCACAAAGCTTGTTTCACATGAAGGATGATTTGTGGATTCTGATGTATATTTACTTTAATCATTAGGTGATTCTTCTCAGATATTCAAACGACTTTTTTTTTGCACTCCTTTGTGTTGAAGCACAATGAGGCAGAAAAGCAATAGTTCTAAGTTTCTGATGAAAAAAAATTAAGATGAGCCAAAAGGACCTGTGTATTGTTTTGTCCAATGAAGATGTCACTTTCACAGCACCCACCACTCTCCTACCCCTGTGTGTCCCTTAAGGAAAGGTTGCAGGTAAGGAAGGCAAATGAAAGAAAAAAAAAGAAAGGAAAACCTCTATATAGACATTTTACAAACACTTTAACAAAAGAGAGTTTAACTTGTTACTTGCTTTTAGGATTTAGAAAACCAATTTGTATAGATATGTTCCACCTTTGGGAAAATCAATAACACTCAGAGCTGAGTGGTTTGGAAACCTTTTGTCAAAACTTGACTGCTTTTGTGAGGAACCCCACAAAGTCTCTCTCTAGGTGTTAGGCTGAAACTAGCAGGCGCTGAAAACCTAAAGCGGAAAATTTACAACTTGATCAGCCTCAGCCACACACCAAAAAACCTGCTACTGGTGCAAACATATGTTCCAGATTAAGTTAAGCAAATGGCTCTCGTTTTCTCAGGGTTGAAAGTTGATCATGAAAATTCAAATTTGAGTGAGTTGTGCTTCCAGTGGATCAGCGGATCCTCAATGGCTTATAAATCCCTCCCAACCCTTAACTCCAGAGATTTCACATATTTTATTACCTTCTTGAGAGCCTAGTTTAGAAGCTCCTGCAAATTTAATCCAAGCAGGTATTACTTTCTGGGAACACATATAGTTTTCAAAGTGGCCAAGTTAAAAACTAGGTGTGTTCCTCCCTCTACTGTTAAACTGGTAGACAGCTAACGTGTAACACAGCTGTTCAAATGCATTGTCTATGTTCTCACATACGTACTCACTTTCAAAAGCAGAAATTAAATGGTCAGATTTATTTTAAAGTTCTTTTAAAGTTTGGTTTGCTAGAGAAATAGGAGATTTTTTTTTACAGCATGAGATAAAATAAAGGAGCGTCCCCAAAGCCTCTAATTATATCGGGGAAAGACTGAAATCATAGTTTTTCTTTTAAAGGGGGTAATTGTCCTTTGCAACCTCCCTGTGGTCATCCAGCCATTTCACAACTCAATTATTTGAAGAAAAGTCTCCCTACTAAGATGTGTTATTAGAAAGTTTAGAATTAACCCCTGTGTCTGCAAGATAGCTAGCCCCCTGGGTAAGTTGCAGAGGATGGAGCAAGGCACCGGACACCTTTGGTCAGTCCCTTTCTACATAATTGCATAGTCTGGCACTTCCTTCTCTTACCTCCCTGTATCACTCTGCAGATTTTAACCAATATTGTCATGTTGAAATTTGATAGTTATTGTTTACATATCTCCCTTTCCCAAGGGGTCTTGGCAAGAGTTTAAGGGATTATTGATTTCCAAGAAACCAAATAAGAAGTCTGTTCTTTTATAACATATGAAATACACACTTTTTAAAAACTGAATAAGCAGTATATATTTGTCATTGACAACCAAGAAAGAGACAAGGAAACTTATTTTAAAAGATTTTGAAGGGGGAAATGACTAGAACCACTGCAATTTTCTAGAAAACTAAAGTTAGAGTGAAAGAAAAAACTTGATAAAGGGGGGAAATTGCTGTCTATGCTGTAAAATGGTTTAAAGTTTCACTGAACACATGCAGCTGGTGAGCAAACATTGTTGGAGATGTTCTTTTGGGGGTAGGGGACCTAATCAGTATCCTCAATGTTTTGGTTTTTAAAAAATGAACTTCTTTTACTTCTTTTCTGCATATTTTTCTCTGGCAAGGTGGCTCTGAAATACCCACCAAGGTCTGGGAGGTTCTGATTTACTTAGAATAGCCCAGAAAAGTCATTCTGGAACTATGTCAAGAATACACTTTCTTTTTAGTAAGAAATTCCTTATTCGAGAGAAATTCCTTAAATAGAGATCTTAGCTACTCCATCCCCCAGGTAATGAGGAAACTTCTCAAATAAGAGATTCCCCCAAACTCTGATTGAGGGAAAAAATGTTAGGCACCCAGAAGTTCAGTAAGTTCTATCTATTGCACCCTGTATAGCCACAACTCCCCTGCACAGTCAAAGAAAATTCCACCTCCTTCCATGGACCTGATTCCCTTTTTTATGCTCCTGAACCTCCGGAAGGTGAGAATGAAATACATCATTTATCCAAAGATGGAAGCTCAGTTCATGGACCAAGTTCCCGAAAAATTTTACCAGCAAAAGACATGCAAACATTAGGGAGATAATTTCAGTTGCAAGTTTGGATCCTGGGAGGTGAACCCCAGTCAAGAATGCATGAATTTCCAAGTCACTATTATTCAACAGGTCCCCTTTGCCAAACTGCCTCAACGTGAGTTCTCCCCAGTTTTCATAGGGTAGTGCCGCTAGTTTAAACAGCTCTCGCCATGGCCGAGTCTCTCTAGTAGCACGGGCTTGGCTTACTATTTGGGCTAAGAAACTGTGTTACCACAAAGGTGACCAAACTACAAGGAAAAATTATCTTTGAGGAAAAAGTCAGCAGTGACTTTGCACAGTAAAAAGGGGGCAAAAACTTTGTGTAAGCAGCACTTATGAGAAAGATTAAATTGTTAACCTGTGAAGTATTTAGTGAAATAGTTGTATAACAATTCACTATTTTAGATTCAAAATACGGTATTTTGAAGCTAAATTGCTAAACTGAGGAAACACAAAAATATTTCATTATAATATTCTGCCAAATCAAGAATAATTTTATCCTGAAATTGTTATAGCCCATATTACTATACAAAAGCAATTTTGAAGTCGGTTGTTTAAAGCTATTTTATAGGAAAGAAACCCCGTAATTTATGATACTAGGGTTCTCTCTTTTTTTTCACTTCCCCGGCGCTCTCTTGTAAAGTTTGGATTAAGTTGGTTTGAAACTATTTTTGTACAATTGATATTGAGTGAAAATATGTTTCTGGCCATCTTACCTGCTCTAAACGTAATATTTTCGTCTGCAAAGCCAGTTCCAGAGAGGAGATGACTAGACTAGGGTTCCAGTGGGAGGGAACAGATTTCACTCAAAGCCCAAAAGTGAGGCGAGTTTCAATAAAGTAAGGTGTAATTTGAAAGCTTTAAAAACTAGTGTCGTCTTAGGAATGGTGACTTAAGTGTTTCCAGGGAGACCATGAAGTGAAAAAGATACCGCGCGGCAGTGATCTTCCTTCACTGTCCTTTGCTTAGCGCAACGGTTAAAAAGGAAGACAAGCAGGGAGACGCGTCGAAATTTGGAGGCTGGAGTGGAGGTCTGCAAGTAGGAGAAGCGGTGGTGGCGGGTACCGAGCCAGACGGCCCCCTCTTTAGTGCTGTCAGAGAAGTTGCTGCCAGGCTTTTTAGCGGCAGCCCGCCGGCTCCCGCTGCACAGCTCCCTCCCTCGGGGCGGTGATTAACCGGTACCTGGGCGCACAGCCGCGTCCGACAGCTCTGGCCCCGAGCAACGCGGGGGACCAAAGGTCGGGTGGGTCTGGACGTCCGTCTCCTGGAGCACAGGTCTCCCGTGGCTCAGACCATCAGCTCAGGGAGAACGTGCTCATAATACAGACCTTTTAAACTGGAGCCAGTGGCGATTTCGCCAGCTACGGAGTGGTGTGAAAAGTTGGCCAAAGAAAGTTGTGGCGGAAAGACTTCTACCACAAAAATGACGGAGAGTGGCGCTGCTTTCATCATAAAGTAGATGCAAATTCGGGGAGCAGGCAAATGGCGCGTCAACTCTGGGGCACTGTTAACACCGGGCTTGCAGCGAGCAAGACACCACCCACAAATGCATACTTTAAAAATCCATTGTCACTTTGGGTCCAGATCCTAAGATTTCAAGAGCTAGTTTCCTATGGTGAGGCAGTGGTGGGAAAGAGCAATCAGGCGACGGCCAGACTTCGGGGTTCTGGCGAAGGGGAGAGGGAAGGGGGCGCGCTGAGCGCTGTCCATGGTGCTGGGACGAACGCGGCTTCATTTCACTGCAACCAGAGCTCAGGTGTAGGGCGGGGAAGAGAAACAAACCATCAACTCCTGCGGTTGAGAATTTTTTTTCTCCCCGCGAATGTGGAAAATACGCATGTGGATGTACGGTTTAAGCTGTACTCTTGGAGGGTTCTACTCTATTTCTCAGCCTGTACCGCTTAGGCAGACAACAGCATTAACTGTTCATTCATAGGATGGTTTCTTCCTTAAAGTGTTCCGTTTTTTTTTTTTTCCCCAAAGTAACGGAACCATCAATTCTTGATGTAAAAGTAAAGAGGAAGGCAGAAAGAAAAAGGGTGATGTGAGCCCTTAAGCGTATCCAAAGGCACTTAGCTATTTCCAGGTCTGATAGGATATAAAAGCATAGCACGACTTAGCATGAGTTTATTAAGAAAGTATTAAAACTATATAGATTAAATTTTATTTAACTAATTCTCCGAACTCCATGCTTGTCAAATGCTGCAATTATATTTTTTCCAGCAAGATTTAAAGGAGCGATTTACCTATTGCGTGTGTGTGTAAATTTGAAATGGCTAAGACTTCATTGTAAGTTCTAAAATGGTACTCTAACCACTTAAATCTATAAAAAATATTTTGATTTCTTAAAAAACAGGTGACCAGAAATAAATAGAATACAGACAGAAATTATTTCAAAATTTGGATAAAGAACTAAATAGAAACATAGTCTACCTAGTAGATGAACCACTTTAAAAGTATTTTTACACACGTGTAAACACATGCTTTTACAAAAGTGTGTGTATATATACACATATATTATCACGTGACAAAATTTCAGGTAGAGTACTATGTTTGGTTAAGCCAGAAATGTGAAAAACAGAAAAAAATTATCTTAATTGTGTTAATCATGAAAATTTTAGCCTCGGTAACTTGTATCTATGTGACAATGAAGAAGGGAAAGGACAAGAATTCAAACAGCTGACACAGTGATCAGCAGCAACTGACAGCGCCTCATATGATATTTGATATCAAGCACTAGATCAATATTTGTGAGATCAATGCAATTTTAATAAATTTCTTTCAAAACAGTATGAAAGCCAAATTGTGACACTCTGTGCTAGGGTTATTTATAGAGCTGGTTATTCCAGGGGATAATATTAAGTAATTTACTGAGGCAAAGCAAAAGCAAAAAAGAAATTTAACAAAACATACACCCCCCCAAAACCCCAAACCACCATAACAAACCATTACTATTTCTTGAGTTGATAAATCCTGATTATCTAAGTACCCAGGGAAGGCATAACCATTTATTGGGAAAAAACATTTACTTATGATTAAAAACAAAGAAAATAAACCTTTGGAAAAATTATTTGGAGGTACATGAAAATGAATTGGATCAGAGATACCTTTTTCAGATACAATGTGTTTAGGTGGCACTTGAGCCAAAGGAAATGAAAATGATAAAAAGAGAAACCCAGGCCCTTCAGATATGGGGTCAATCCCTTCATGTGTGGAATTTGGTGGGAAAGAAAAGATTTTTCTGTGTCCCAGGCAGAGTAGAAAGCTGAGAACCTTATTTGAAACTCCCAGCCAGGTTTTCACAAAGGTCAAATACAGAGAAGTAATTAGGTATACGTATTGTCTATTACTTTCCTTTTAAGAGTTTATACCTTAAAAAAATAAAAGGCAAATTCATCTAACTCAGCGGCACATAGGTCCTCAATCTATAAACCTTTAAACAGTAATCTAGGAGGGATTTACTGTTTATTTTGTCTTTATTGCTCAGACAGTACTAGCATTAATTCATTTGCTTACCATTTTGTTTGATAAAAATGCTAACCTTGTACTTATTTGTTTTTGCAGATTCAATTTTGAGAAATTTTCACCAAGAAGAATCCAAGATCTTCAGTCCAAACAGCAATTTCTGGAGAGGTAGACGAAGGGGGTAGCCCGAGAGGGAGTATGACTAGGTGAACATTTCAGTAAGAAGGTGAGATGTGGTGACAGTGATAGTGTTCCTGAGAAGCAGATGTTTAAGTTTTTAGACTAAAAGAGGAAAAAAAGTCTTTCATTTGTGATTCAACTTAAATTAAAAACTTGAGAGAATTGATTTCTTTTTCACTTGAAATATTTTAGGAAATCTGATACCTGACCTAAAGAATCTTATTCTTCTTCAAGATAGAGAATAAAGTATTTCAAAACTATGCAATTCTTCAACTTTTCCCCTCGAAGTTTTTTTTCTAACATTTTTCTTGATGACGGTATAATGTCTGATAAAGAAACTGTTAATATACTATTACAAACAGATCATTTCAAATAAAGGCATTTTACTATATGCTTTTAAATGAAACTCATACCTAAGTCCATGTGCAGTAGAATTAAATCATGCACCTAGCATATTCCTCAACAGCCTAAGTAAAGTCATACTTTCCAGGATTTTAATAACTTCATAACAAACAGTTACTCTCTGCATGTGTCTCGATGCTCCATTGTATTTCAAGTCTGGCAGATTGCCTACACACTAAAGCCACCAACAGTTTAAATCAATTTCTTTGAATGAAATAAAGCCACCTCACACACAAATACACATTAGATACAAAGAGAATTTACTGATATAAATGAACTTGAGGCATTAAAAATATTTCAATGCCTCGTAGAGTTTGAACATGAAAAATTTACTTAAAAGAAAATAACTTTACAAACAACCCTGGTGACCAACGTTGAGTGCCTACTATGTTACAGGCACTGAAAAGACATGCATACTGTATATGTTATCTCCTTCTGGTGAAATGGGCATGTGTACCTCATGGGTGAACACGTATATGTGTGTGTGTGTGTGTATACCACACACACACACACATATACATATTTTTCTATTTGGTCTTAAAAAAAACCTGAGTTATTTCAAAGAAAGAAATGACCTTTACATTTAATTGTAGTTAACTCAGACTTAATTTTGGCTCATCATAAGTTGACCAATAATTTTCTTCCTCGTAGCATGAAGGATAGACAGTACTTAAAATTTATAAGGTTAGTGTTTTTAGAACTAACTGGTTCTCTTCAGACACTTTGAAGTAATGCTAGTGAGTCTAAGATCCAGATCTACATGTTAATCTCTAGTTTTGCCTTCAAACAGAATTCAGTTACAAAGAACTTGGAAAGATTTTGAATCTATTCAGGGGAGGAAAACTCTTTAATTTTCTGAGGAGTAAAAACTCCCCAAGAAACTTCATATAGCTTCTTAGATTTTGCTTAGCATACGTGATAAAACATTGATTGTTGCAGTTTGGTGACCCATGAAATTTGGGGGTTAGTTTTCTCTTCAGACCAGAGCATATAATTATGCAAATAAAGAGCTGTCACTGATCTAGTGAAATACTCACAAACACATGCACTCTGAAATTGGACAGAAAAGTGAAAATGGTTGGTGATGTGATGGTGCCATGGTTTGTTTTCCTGCCAAGTTTCAATCCAAGTTCATTATTCAAATTGTAAACTTTAAAAAGAGACATATTCTTAGGGTGTTGGTTGTCTTTTCATTTCAGATGCTTTGTATTGGTACTGCAGGCTGGCTACAAAGTACAGTTCAACATTATTCTACCTATGACAGTCTCCCATATTACCGGATGTAATAGCCAAGGGAGAAAAAGCTGAATGATCTGGAAAGTTGCAGGATCTCTCTAGATTTCTTCCTAGAAATATGTTTCATGTCTGTTTCAAATAGAACTCAACTCCAACAATATAAAAATATAGTGAAAGATTTTTGACAAATCTCAAGGCAAAGGAATGGGAAAAGTGGCTTAGAAGGCCTCATGGGTTAAGTCAAATTTCCATTTTCAAGCTTTTTACATTAAAAGGGAAAATACTGCTCACTGCATGATATCCACTTAATGGTCAAACTTTGAGAACAATTTTCTCCTACCTAGCAATTAAAGCCCACTATATAATATTTGGTGACTTTAACCTTTATGGTTCATTTACAATTACCACTCCTCTAAAACCTTTGTGCTAAGAATTAACAAGAGTTCTTCAATCTAACCATGCTCTTTGGCATCGAGGTCTCCCAATTCCAGTTACCATCGTACAGGCTGGTGCATAATTTCGGATGTCATGGAGAGTCCCACTGATGAAATCTGAGGAGGCTCATGTCAGACCACTGACTGCTAAAGACATCACTACATGAAAGATCAGTGGTGTGAAACTTTAAAAACATGGATCCAAATGAATCAATTAAATCAACATTCATCCCTCCTAAGTGTGAGGTTTAAAACTATCATTGTTGCTTTTTTTTTTTTTAACCCTACATAGATTTGGAGATAAACGCTGGAATGCTTTGAAGGCTACTTCTATTCTTGAATCTCCGTTGATCGACTTTGTGCTATTTCTCTCTTTTCAACATCTTCCACTTGGTGTACATTCTTTACTCTTAGTACAGTGCATGACAGTTGCAATGCTTTAAATCTAAAACCGTCTAACAAAGCTGACGCTTTAGGTAGGGTAGCTTTAAGCTCTGTGAAGTGTTGATTAAAAACCCTTTCCCAGACTCAAACTGATCTTTTTGGAGATTAATAGAATATTAGATAAAAGGAAGACCAACAATTCAAGAGACTCCCACTCGGTCACTCTATACAAGGTAGGAAGGAAGGAAAGTATTCTATTTTTGAAAGGGAGTACCTCCTGGAGTCTTTTATTTTATATTATTACAGTCTCTAATAAGTAATCATAAAATAACCACCACTATTGTCCCCTCCCTTTTTGTGGCCACCCATATTTCAAAGATGAGAATGTCTCACATTTATTTAAAGACATTTTTTTTTTCTCTATAGAGGCACAGGGAAAGTTTTGGAGAAATTTTTAGACTTTCTGTAATAGCAATCTTTCTTAATGAATCAGGGTTACAGGCACCAAAATGAGCCTGTTAGTTTACAGCTACAGACTATGATTATTGCAAGAGATACACGTTTGGATTGAAACTCCAGATAATCCAGAGAAACATACAGAAAATCTAATTTATTAGCACTGATGATATAGTTAACATGTTTTGTCACACTCTCGGAGGAGTTAAAAGTTTTAAAGAAGGAAAAGCTGTAAAATAATTGTAAACAAGATATTTTCAGATTAGACTTTATAATACATCAGGGACTTATATAGGGATTTGGGAAGAATTTAATCTCAGCAGACTCCATTTGGAAAACACAGTTGTTAACTGTATACTACAGCATATTTTATAAAATGATAGTTTAACAATGGATTCAAATTTTCTTCTAGCTAAGGAGACATTTTATGTATTAAAAACAAATGTATTAAAAAACGGTAGGTTTGTGAAAGGTCCAAGCAAAACAGTGACTCAGCTAGAGTTAGGGTGTTGCTTTACAGCAAGAATAATAGTAATAATAAGTAGCTAAAGGTTTAAAATATTGATGAATGATATCCTATCATTCTTTTTAAGTTTCTGCTTTTATTAACATCTATGCATGAATAAACAAACTTCTGAAGAAGAGTAACACACCGCTGCTTGTTGGGAAAATTGTTTTTATTTTAAAATGATAAACAGAAATATATAATATATAGGAAACTCCTGTGCTTTACTTTTACATTTTTTGGTATAAACAATAGTGTAATCCAGGTTGAAGCACAAGGCAGAAACTTGAGAACAACTATTACAAGTAGATTCTCTTGCCGCTCCCCCCCACCCCCCTATCCATAAAAACTTTTAATGGCTGCATGGTTAGGTACCTTTAGAATGCTCCAAAGCCAATACCTGGCTTTTAAGTTTTAACAGGATGATTTTGAAACTTAGATTTAGCAACAGTTCTTTGCTCCCCATTCCACTTGCTCGAGCATATAATTAAAAAGAAAACCCACATCCTAGCTTTAGACCTCTACTCTTCTAAAAACTTTTCTAAAGAAACCAAACTAGGGAGAAGATCAGAGCAAAAATATTAACACTTGTCGCTTCCAAGCAGGCGGGCTTCCACCAACTGATCACTGTTACTCCAGGAAAATTGAGGTGAAGGACAGTATTACATTTATATCAACAGACCCATAATCAACAGGTTAAAAAAAATTCTACATTACAAGGAATCTTATCAGTTACCAGTTGGAGGTCTGGGATGGTTTGCCTAGTTCTCTCCGGGTGGCTACAGCTCAGATCCACAAGTAGAAATTACATTTACACAACTTAAGTTTGCAAATAGCCCTACAGATAGTTAAATAAGGCCTAACAATCCAGTAGTTTTAAAGTATTAAAGG
The DNA here is from genome assembly GCA_004026765.1 of Micronycteris hirsuta. Classification (NCBI taxonomy): domain Eukaryota; kingdom Metazoa; phylum Chordata; class Mammalia; order Chiroptera; family Phyllostomidae; genus Micronycteris; species Micronycteris hirsuta. The sequence goes on along the minus strand of PVJI01001133.1, from coordinate 153,505 downwards.
CAATTTAGCAGTGATTTATTCTAGTTAAAAGTAAAGGTTTTTTTTAAAAAGAGAAATGAGAAAATCTAAAAGAAGGAATAGGAATGATTGATTTATAAGCTGAGCATATTTCCTTTGCTCTAATTCAGCTGCAGAAGCATCACAAATTTAGCATCGCTCAAGTACTGACTTTTTTAAAAAGCAACAAAATTAATTTCCTGTGAACATTTTCATGTACTGAAAACACCACACAGTTTATAACACTTTGAAAAATATAGTCGATCTATATCAATTCTCAAATCCCCTCAGTGGAAGTTACCATTAGCTTATACAGTTCACCATTACTTCTGAAATAGAAAAGATTGCAGACCAAGGGGCTTGACATTGCTGGAGTTGCACATTTTAAGCTATTGAGAAGCTGAATAATATGATGTTTTGAGTTTTCCTCCTATGTTGTTTCTGCTAATATAACATAGAAAGATATGCATTATAACCACTGACAAAAGATCACTTTAATTTGCTATTATTAAAACTATAAGAACTAATTAATGTACTTGTATACAAACAAAGATATTACCAGTGTTAAAACCTGCTGAAATCTGTTCATAATATAAAAACATTTTATCCATGAGGTGGTTATTTTGTAATTTTTTTCTGAGGAGTAAGACAGTTCTAAGTCATTTTGGGTACATTTTATCATGTCCTCAAATAAGGCAGGCATATTGTTGCATATACTTCAAAAAAAGGTTGAATATTAAATTCAAATCCTTATCTATTAGAAACAGAATATTCAGTGGGTAATTAATTCTTCAAGGAATTAAAAATGATAATGTTAAGATTCACTATTTGAATGTAAAAGTCAGCAAAATCTTAACTTATTTTACCTCTTATATTTCACAGTGTTGGCCAGATCTTAGCTAGACTAAAATACTTACTAATTGAAACTGTAGGGCAAAACCCTACAGAGGAAGTGGACTATGAACAATTGTTATTGGATTGAGGAGAAATCTTTCACATCAGGTCTTTTCCTTTCTGTTGGAGCAGAAAACTAAAAGAATTATTTTAGCCCCACTTAGCTAGCCTTTCAGAAGGAAAAGGCTCAAGAGTACACAGGTTCGTTTTCCTGATGATGATAAAAAAAATCCTGTCCTTAAAAGGATCTAACTCCATGAAAGATCAGAATAGATCATTCTAATTAGGGTTAGCAACAACAACAACAAAAACCTTTCTCCACAGTAGGATTTACAAAGAAAAACTTAAGTATGCTACCTAAATTACAATGCCACTCAATATATACTATATATTTAAAAAGTAAAGTCAATTCTAATGATAAAATTAGAAATTACATTGAAAAGGGGGCTTTCACACATATACTTAAAAGATTTGTTCATCATTATGTTTTGATACATACTGTCTTGTGAAATTAAAAAAACTTGTGCAATAAAATGTCACATTCAACTACCAAGGATTTTTAGCAGTAATGTGCATTCGGTACTTCATAGCTTTTTTATGCAAAGTTTTCCTTCTGGTCTGGAAATGAAAATAGATCGTTAGGGAGAGAACAATTTGCGCTCCCAAAACTACATAGTACATCATAGCATTCATGTTCTGAATTTAAATTTGGCTTTTCTGGGTGAGTGTGGGGGACTTCCTTAAAAAAAAAAATAAAAGAGGCATAAGACCATCTCAGTGAACAACTGAAAAGGGAAGTTTGAAGTCTACACTAAAAGTTTCCTTCAGTTTGGAGATGAGAGGGGGAAAAATGGACGTGATTGGGGGGGCTGCGGCCGGGATAGGGGCGAACGTCTGCGTAGCAGCGGGCGGTAGGACCGCGCAGACACCGCTCATCCCGTAGCGCCCGCGCAGCTCCTTCAGGGCAATTAGAGGCTCGCAGGCCGCGCCGGGCAGGGCGCTGTCAGCCTTAATCTGAGGGCTGACGGGCAGCGCGAAGCCCGGGCGCGGCCCGCAGGAAGCACGACCAGTGAACCCATATTGCTTTGACAGTTGCACTCATCTAGAAATAATGCAAAACGCTATTTAGATGTATATATCACGACCCTGTGCTCTAGGAAGAAAACAATCTAATGAGGGGCTGGGAGTCTGCTCGCTGACATCAAGCCGTTAGGAGCGGGGTGGATGCATGCTCGAGTGTGGGTCCTGGCGTCCCCTCCCCCGTCTCGCTGGCTCTCCTCTTACAGCTCTTCGTGCTTGATGCGGTGCGAGCGCCGCGTCAGAGCCGGCTTAAGGGAATTAGTCTTGGCTTCAGAGGCTTCCGCAAAGAACTTGAAAATAGACGGGAAGCTCTTCCAGGAAGTGAGCTCGTGACGGTCGGTGCCTGCAAAAAACACAGATTCGGTTACGAGGGGCCTCGTGTCAGAGCGGCAAAGGTGGGGTGGCGACCGCCAGGCCGAGCTAAGGTGCCGGCTGTCGGTACTCCGCCTCCGGAGCCCGCGCCCCGCCCCCAAAGCCCCCTCGGGCGCCGGGCCCCACGGAGCCACACCTTTACCTGCCATTCCCTCCGGCCCAGGGGCTCGGAGGAGAGCTGACATCCGCCAAATGAGCATCAGCGGCCTCCGCAGCGACGATCCGACGATCCGGAGCCCTCCGCTGCCTCCCGCCTCAGCCCCATCGGGTCCCCAGCGCGAGGACTCCGCGGGGACATCCCCACAGGTCGCCAGGAGCAGCCGCGCGGCCCCCCGGGGCCTCAGCCCCTCCGGGCCAATCGAGGCTCGAGTCAGGAAGGGCCACTCCCATCACCGCCTCGAAACCACCCACTTCCCCAGGCAACGCGCGCGCCGGGATTGGTCTCCCCGTGCGCGGAATCCGGCTTCTGCACCCACTCCAGAGCATCAGCGTTCCTCTGCTTTCCAGGAGAGAAAAACAAATCGGATTTTTCGTGCTTCTCCAGATAGCGTGCTTTTAGAACTGCCTCAGCGAGGCCACTGAGACCAAACTGTACAGGTTGCTTAATGAAGGACCACATACGAAAATGTCCAAGCAGGCTACTCAAAAACAAACAAACAAACAAACAAACAAACAAACATTTTAGGGGGAAGGTTTTGAAAAGCTAAGAAAAAAATGCTTCAAAGTAGTGACTACTAAAAGAGCATCTAGACTTCCCACTTTGTCAGGAGAAGTTCAACTTACAAACGCAGGCTCAGTTGTTAATTTACGGGGTTATTTTATTTTACCACAGCTTTTCTTCGTGATTTTAATTTAACACTAACGTACAGTATTTTCCAAATCCAATCCACCTTCATTTTAACAGGCAAAAATAACACTGATGTATACTAACAGATGAGGGCATTACTCTATTTTTGATTCCTTGAGATAGTTTATATCATTTTACCAGTAGATTCACAACTAAACAATTTTTAAATTAAAAAATAAAAATAATTACTAAGACTCTCCCATAGAAATAATGAGTAACTTTAAGACAGTTGAAATCTCTTCCTAGATCACTCAATTATGCAGAAAGATACTGCCTGGAAGTCTCCAGATTCAGGGCCTCTGTCTGATACTTTAACATTGTTAATGATAATTCTTTAGTCTGTAATAGTAGGTCATTGCTATGGTTACTCTACAATGGTGCAACACTTTGCTTTCCCCTTCAGCTATTCGCTGAGACCTGGTAACCACATTTGTTGCCTAGCAACAGTTTTGTGACAGTATCACAATTTCGGAGTTACAACAATAAGGATGCTATGGCTGCGGTCGACCAGAGAGAGCAGAAAGCTACAGTCTGTGCATGTGGCTTAGCTGTGGGAGCTGGCCCTACCAGAGAACCCCTCTCTTCATAGGTGCCCTCACAAGGATGCTCTCTATCCTCTTCTCTGCAGAGTGGCTTTGCAAACCAGCATTTGAAACTAAGATCCAGTATTTAAGTCATATCCTTGAGAAATAATCTGCCAAGACTACTGCACTCAGACTTAAAAATGAGGTCATTTCTCTATTTGCTTACTCATTTTAGGCAAAATTCAATGCTACTCAATGGGGGAGAGAGAGAGAGAAAGATGAGTGCAAGTTTATCCCGGCAAACCCTAAAGTGACTGACTGGATTTTGACAAGTCTTAATATAATTCTTGGGGAAAGAAATTACACACATGTCTGTCTGCATCAATAGGTATGTAAATTTCAAGTTTTTAAAAATATATGTAACATCCAGATATTTATTATTCTAATTTTGAATCTGGAGACATTTATATTCTCCATACCCAAGTGAGCAGTTCTACACATGTTCAGATATAAACTTTAAATAATATTTTGTGGGTATATGTAGAAGGGAGCCCAGTTTCTGGGTAGGTTTATGAAATGCCTGTCCCTATTTCTGTAATGCTTACAACACTAGTTTCATTTCAACAATAACTACTAATTGCATTTATAATGACACAATTTTTTTCAATATTTTCAAAAAAGACTTTATTTACCCATTTTTAGAGAGAGGGGAAGGGAAGGAGAAAGAGAGGGAATGAAACAGCAATGTGTGGTTGCCTCTCGTGTCCCCCACTGGGGACCTGGACTGCAACCCAGGCATGTGCCCTGACTGGGAATCAAACCAGTGACCCCTTGGTTCACAGGCCTGTGTTCAATCCACTGAGCTACACCAGCCAGGGCTATAATGATAAAATATTTTAAAATCAATTGTATTTCTTCCTTTTGAAAGACTATTCTCAGATGCATACTACCTGGCAAGCCCCAAACACAGTAAGAAAAAAAAAAGGTGTTAATTGTCTCTTTTCGTTCTCATTTCCCATGCTTCCAGGCTTATCTGGCATTTCCTCCATAGTGATCACACTTAACACTTAGTAGTGTTACCAAGACTATGATCAATTTCTAAGCTTTCTCAGGGAACTCTTCTCATAATTCCTCCCACCCTTTGAAAACCAATTCAATCTATGAATCTAGAGGGACCCAAAGAGTCAACGGTCTGAAGCATTTTAACTCCTTTATTTATTTATTTTTCCTGGTGACAATCTTTCTGAAGGATGAACAAATTTCCCTAGTGATAAAATCACTACAAAGGCTTTTTAGTTTTAGCTTATGATTACTCTCCGCTTGCTTAGTCCTTGGCTGAAAACACCAAAGTCCCTGAGATAACTAAGTATCTACACTGGCTCTCAACATTTACCCTTGTAATTTAAGAGTATAAATAATGAGAATGTGTGCTCTGTCAGAGGAAGGAAAATTGCTAGGAATAAAGGTTATAAGCAAGGTGTGTTAGAAACTGAATTACAGAGAATGGGATTGAGGAGGGAAAATTCTCCTTAGACTAAGGAGTGCTAACATGAATATTTCATAGAAAAATGGCTTTCTATTTTATATATTTTAAAGTAGATTTTTAATAAATTTTAAATAGCATTTGGAAGGTAGGTCCATCTGGGGCTGAATATACACATTTCAAGAACATGTTTGGAGACCATTTAAAAAAATTTAGGACCAAAGTTCAATTAAAATATTTACAAATTAATACGAATACCTACCCACAGCAATGCTTAGAGACTGAAAACTTTCGAGAGAAGCTTTCTAGTATTAAAAACATACAACGCTTTAGGGGAAATTATTCTAACAGGACAGAAACACTAGGGCATTATATTATACATAAAATGACTTAAAAGGGAAACATTTAGGCCAATCATCAAAGCAGCCACTTATCAATAAGCTGCAATGATGTGTAGGTACCATGGAAACTATTCCATTCGGCATTAACCATGCTATTTGAAGGAGACAGACATGGTTTGATAGGGCCTGGTCTTTCCTCTACTGCAACTCTACCCTGACCTGAAGCTCCTCTTTTTAGGGATTATGAACATCTTTCCACTTTTCAAACCACCATTTTACTAACAGAGAGGGGTGCCCACAATGTAGGGTTTTGCATATTAAATACCTGCCATGTTCTCAGGAAATGATTTTTGTATCCTTTTGGATTGAAAGCCTTGTTCTTAATGGATAAGTTACCTCTGGGGCACATTCAGTTTCCTAATCCATAAAATCAAATCAGTATTAAAATAAAATGTACAGGATCTTAGTTCCTTGTTACAAAAATGTGTCTTTGCTCAGTTTCAATCAGTGATTCTTAATGGGCATGGTAGTGGCCTCTAGGGCATTTTGGAAATCTGCAGGGATATTTTTGATGGTCAAAATGATTGGAAGGAGTTATTAGCATTTACTGGGAGGAGGAGGCCTGGGATGGTGGACATCCTGCAGTTTGCAGGGCAGTACAGCACTATGAATTGTTCTGTACCAGACATAGATTTTAAATGTTCCACCAGCTATGCATACCTGAAAAAAAAACAAACACCTATGCATAATTACATGGGCTTGGAATTTAGATCTGTTTAACAAACAATCTCAAAGTATTTTTGGTATGAATTTTCCAGGAACCCAACTATAATGTAAATTGAAGGGATTTGTACTTTATGTTGTTCAGAATATTATCCAAAGTGGTTTACCACCTGATAAAATCTCATCACGGATGGCATCCCTGCCCACCGCACTTGAGTTGCCAATAAACATACCTGCCTTTGTAGCTGTTGAATTCATGGTGATTCAACAGGACCAAGTATCTCACTACTATATTATGCCTTCTCATGTTGATTTTCTGAGCACTTTAAATATTGATATGCATATTAGTTTTATTATGAGTTGTGTTTCTTTTATTCTTTTTATATGTTAACTGATCATTATAATCATTTAGCAATTGTATTAGTAGATGGGCTATGTTATCTCTAGATTTTATTTCAGGGTAATAAAAGCAATGTATAATATTTGTTGTAATCGGAACTATATAGATGATCAAGGGTCAGCTTAAATAAAAATGAAGTTAATTCTTTTTTTATTACATTAGAGCTTAATTTCCCCTATAATCTGAATCCTGCTCTATCTCTTCTATGCTTATACAGACAATAAAATGCCTTTTATTTCTCTTAATGTTTCTTCCAAAAATACTATTTGTTAATGATGTTTATTGTGAAATAATAAAAAAGTAGGGGATAGGAGACCTTTCAATTAAAATACTACACTGAATACTTATCCTTTGTTTATCACTTGTTTTTAAAAAAAGAAAATGTAGCAATTTTCAAAGCAGTAAAGATAGCACAAATGGTCAAACGAATTAGAAACTTTAAGTGTAAAGGATGAGACTATGAATCATGTAAGAAAGATCAAATTGCTAAAACATTTCGTTTCTTTTCCCAAAAGACTATATATTTAAGAAAAAGTGTCTTATAATGGAACTGAGGAAGAGGGAGCTTACATTTATGTAATAGCATTTAGAAATTAAACAAAAATGGTTGGAAATAGCACTGAGAGTAGAATTCTCAGAGAGTAGGATACGAGAGAAGAAAACATTGCTATATCTCCTGTCTTGTCTATTCCCCTTCTTCCTGTGATGATGGCAATCCAAGTGTTTCTTCCAAGTCTGCTTTGTCCACACTCCTCCTCACTTGGTCTGAGTACTTATAATTTTTTTTCCTGGAGAGGGCAAAAACCGTGCCAAAATATGCTACTGAGTTAGCAGCCAAACTCCTGATGTGTTTACTTTGGCAAATGTAGACTATCTGAGGCTGTACCTCATTTTATGTGGTAGATGTCTTAAAAAGTTATATGTAAATGTAATTTCTGTAAGTAGCATATTTTTAAAGGAAGAAGTAGGTAATTTACTTCTTCGATTAATCTTTTTTTTTTTTTTTTTTTTAAGATTTTATTTACTTATTTTAGAGAGAGGGGAAGGGAGGGAGACAGAGAGGGAGAGAAACAGCAATGTATGGTTGCCTCTCACATGGCCCTCACTGGGGACCTGGCCTGCAACCCAGGCATGTGCCCTGACGGGGAATCGAACCGGGACCCTCTGGTTCCCAGCCCGCGCTCAATCCACTGAGCTACGCCAGCCAGGGCTCGATTAATCTTTTAATAGGCTGAATTCTCTGGGAAAACAAATAATCATTTTTAAGTGATATTTACATACACACAAATGATACATTAGAGATGAGGCTTACCAGGATAATATGATGGACAGTCTAAGTAAGTTCTCACCAAACAGATAATTTAGAAGAATTTCTTGGTCAGCCATTTACTATTCTAATTATTGCTAGTCACCTTATATTTACATGGTCCTAGACCAAAAGGTCATGGAATAACTTCTACAATCTATGCATAATTTACATTTTAGGGTCTGGTTTAGAATAGGGAATATGACTATTCACAAAGTTACCTTTGAATATGAAGTATAATTTTATTTCTTTACTTTTAGAGAGAGGCGAAGGGAGGGAGAAAGAGAGGGAAAGAAACATCAATGTGCGAGAGACACATCAATCACTCTGCCTCCCACATGCCCCCAACTGGGGACCTGGCGTGCAGCCCAGGCATGTGCCCTGATAGAACCAGCGACCTTTCGGTTCACAGGCCAGTGCTCAGTCCTCTCAACCACACCAGCCTGGGCTGAAGTATCATTTTAATATCTTTTTTTCAGGGGGAAAAACTAGCATGTGCCCCTACCCTCTCACTGACAACCCTCCATCTCCTCACAACAAAGGTGTTAGTTTTTAAAACAAAGGGCAAGGAATATATTTAGTAAGTTTCCTATGATAAAAGGTAAGAGAAAAAAAAACGTAGAAAGACATGAAACATTAATATTAACAGGATAATACGTCTATGATATTTTCAAAGTGACAAGGCTTGATTTTAAAAATTGATCTTTAACAAGAAAAAGAAATATGGGCAATTAGGAAGTAATGAAGACCTTGTCAATATAGCTATGTTGATAATAACAGGTAACGGAACTCTTGAGAAAATCTAATATATAAAAATCAGGAGGTCTGTAATATGCATTATTGAGTCCCAGTGGGATTAGTAATGAATTTATGAGCTCACCAGCAGTTATTTTTAGAAGTTATAAAGAATGAGAGAAATACCAGAGCACTGAAAAATAATGTGCCTTCTAAAAAGATATAACTACTAAAATTCATTTTAAAATGAATTCTACAGTTTCTAAGAAGAACATCATTAAAAAAATCCAAATTTACCAATATATGAACCGTGGAAAGTTCCTAATGGAGACTCTCCAAGTTAGAAGGCACAACTGTGGGTGGGACTCAGCCATACTGGGTGACTGGTAATAAATGGAGTGGAGTAGGGTGTTCATTGAGAATGTGTAAGGGGAATGCAGGAGTGGGTCAGTAAACATGTTGCATTACCCGTTAAATTACCTGTGTAAGATACAGGCAAGCCCTTTAAAGCTGAGATTGTGTTGAGACCCTAAAGGCAAGTCATCAAGCTTGACCAGGGATAAGAGATAGACTGAAACAAAGACATAACATCAGCGGTAGAAACTTTTGGGTCATTTGCAGCTTCCGGGGCAGCCTGTCCTTTCCTTCTGCTTTTTTTCTACGTCTCTCATCTAGGGAAGAGGGTAGCAGGGCAGGTAGGTATAGGGCACTGGGTAGCTTAAGACACAGGGAGACAACTCTGGGAGGTGAACTAATTTTTTTTAATAAAGATTTTATTTATTTATTTTTAAGAGGGAAAGGGAGGGAGAAAGAGAGAGAGAAGTATCAGCGTGTGGTTGCCTCTCCCACAGGGGACCTGGACTACAACCCAGGCATGTGCCCTGATTAGGAATCGAACCGGCGACCCTTTGGTTTGCAGCCTGCACTCAATCCACTGAGTTACGCCAGCCAGGGCTAAACTTAAAAAAAAAAAAAGATTTAATAAAGTATAACTGACATACATTATATTAGTTTCAGGTGTACAAAAGGAAACTTATTCTGCGGTACAGCAGACAGCCTGCAGTAGCTGTGGACCTCTCACATTGAATCAGGCAGACATTTCTAATAAACCAACTCCTAACCCATAAAAGACAGATACATTTTTATGTTTTGATGGCCTATTAAACCCAGACAGATGGTGTGTAAGTGCTTTCTTTGGTTTTAATTCTTGTCTCACATGGTACTCTTACTGTTGCCACAAGGCCTGGCCTCCATGGATGATACTGTTTCCCTTCAACATTTGAAACCCGGTGTGGGCAAAAGCTTTCTTTTCTTTTCCCTTTGTCATTTTCTTTCTTTCTTTAAGATTTTACTTATTTATTTTCAAAGAGGGGGGAAGGGAAGGAGAAAGAGAGGGAGAGAAACATCAACGTGTGGTTGCCTCTCACAAGGTCCCCACTGAAGACCTGGCCCGCAACCCAGGCATGTGCCCTGACTGAGAATCTAACTGGCGACACTTTGGTTCGCAGCCCGCACTCAATCCACTGAGCTACACCAGCCAGGCCCCCTGTGTCATTTTCAAAAGTAACGGTAACAAGGGATTGTAAGAGCACAGAGCACTAAACAAGGGAATGCAAAGCACCAAACAATGGTTATTCCCATAAGTACAGGTTTCTGGTCCGATTATTCCCAACAATTGACAAAGAACTTAACTGGGCCTCATTCTAAAATAAAACTGTCAGAAAGGGCTATCTGTCCCTAGTTAGGTATCCTATGGCTTATGGCTGCTAGTATGTTTGTGTGTGTGCGTGCATGTGAGCGGGGAGGAAGGGAGGGAGAGGGAGAGAGAGAATGAATTGCAAAACACTTCCCTTATTTCTAAAGAAAATAAAACATTAAGTAGTTCAATCCAAATTTTCTGTTGTCCTCTCTCAATGGTGGATTCTAGTCTATTTGTGGACAGATAATTTTTGCAGAGGTGCTGTGATTGATTAATTTATACATTCATATATGTATTTATTGTATGCTGGGCACTGTGTCTTGGGGTTGGGGATGCAGTGGTGAGCAAAATATATAATGGCTCTGCTCTGTAGCATACACGTTAGTAGGGATGACAGGCAGAGTGTCAGAAGCACTGTGAATAAAACACAATAGGGGGAAGTGAAGAGATGAGGATGAGGAGGTGGGATGAAGAGAGGCGCTCTGCAGGTGCTCAGTTTGGACTGGATGGTGAAGACCTGTGACCTGAAACCTGAACGGCAAATAGCTGGATGAAGGCTGGGGGCTGAGTGCTGCAGGCAGAAATCTGGGACGAAAGCAGGGGCTCTGAGAAGGGAAGAGCTTCCACAGCGTGGGAATGGAAAAGCTGGAGTGACTGGAGCATGGCAGGTGAGAGGGAAGGTCGTAGAAGATGGTTCCGACAGGTGGCCAGCCTCCAAGCCATGTGAGGTCTCACAGGACATACTGAAACATTTACGTTTTATTCCAAGTGCAATGGAAGGGCTGTTTGCAGAATTTCAAACATTTTAAAAAGTACACTGTTTGGTATGTGGTGAATGGATTTCGGGGAGTTAGGGTGATGGATTTAACCCTTCCTGACTGCATTTACTAACCCTCCTATCTCTACAGCATTCCTTGGTGCTCACTCTTCTCCTACACATTTCAGAATATAAAATCTACTTGCTGGTAGTTCACATAAATTAATGAATGATATAATAACAGTGATACTCAGTAAGAGTTGAGAATCTAATAAAATATTACTTTGATGTAGTGGATACCAAAAATGGAGTTGAACTAGAAATAGCATTTTCCTAAACAATTCTGCTCTTGTTATACATGCTGATACCTCTGGTTTCTTGGCCTTTAGAAGGACTGCTGTGTGTGGTGGGAAGGTGCTGGATAGGGACGACACTGCTGCAGCATTCCATTCTGCATGCAGTCCAGAGGTAACTCACTAGTGGGCTTATTCTCCAGGCAGGCTTTTCCACTGAGCTTTTCACTTCTGTGAGTGGACACAACATTCTCTTTACTCTAGCTCAAAGCCGTTCAGCCATCTTTGCGTTTTCTCCTCCCTTGTTAGCTGCCTCCTGATTTAGTCAGTTACCAAATCCTGACAATTACACCTCAGCAGTTTTTCAAATCTCTTTCTTCTTTTCCAACCTGCCCCCACACACTGTAATCACTCTAGATTTAATGACCTATCATCTAGAATCCAGAAACATCCTCTTAATTAATTTCAGTGCCTTCAGTCTCTCCTCCTTTTCCTTGTACCCTGGTACCAGATCAAAAATTCTAAAGTGTTATTTGTGTCATGTATCTCTGTCTCTGCTCAAAAATATCCAATGGCTCTCTTACTCTATAAAAATTAAGTAGTAATTCCTTAATCCATTCTCTAGTTCCAGTCTTATTTTTTTCCCCTAAGGTTATCCTTCCACTCTTCTTCTACAAGTACCCCCTATTTTCCCAGGCCCAGCTCAATTGACATTGCTTAAACCTTTACAGCATCTCAGGAACTGGGCATCTGTGAGTCTGGTGATTATGAAGTCCAGCCAAGAGAAGATCACCATCGTAAAGGTATTGAAGGCAGAAATCAAACTTTACTCATCTTCAACACAGATCGATAAATTATACCTTACGTTGAAATGTATATTAGCTTTTAGTGTTAGAAATAGATTCCTTCAAAACTGGAATGTAATGACAGTTGGACACTGTAATTAAAGTTGAAGGAAGTAGAGTGTTTTTCTTGCACCTCCAACATACTGAAGAAGGGATCCACGGTCCATTAGCAACTAGTTAATGAGCCAGACAAATACTGAAAGCATTGGCTAGATCTCTTAAAAAATGTAAATACAACTTACTAGGATCAAGAGGTTTAGGAAAGGGTCAGACCTCAGAACAGTTAGAGAATCTAACTGTTCAAGGGCTTGCATTTTAATCCCAAGATGGAGTTAGCTTGGTCCAAATTTAGATGTAGAAAAAAACATATTAAGTATAAAATAAGACCCTAGCCCTGGCTGGTGTAGCTCAGTGGATTGAGTGCGGGCTGCGAACCAAAGGGTCGCTGGTTCAATTCCCAGTCAGGGCACATGCCTGGGTTGCAGGCCAGGTCCCCAGTGGGGCCACGTGAGAGGCAACCACACATTGATGATTCTCTCCCTTTCTTTATCCCTCCCTTCCCTTCTGTCTAAAAATAAATAAAATCTTAAAAAAAGAGAAAGACCCTAGATAAAAGTTCATTTCACAGGTAAAATCTAAAGTTCGGAGTGGTTGTGATAGGCCAATGTTACATAGACATTTTACTGTAATGTAGTCAAATATTTACAAATTGGTTAAGCACTGAAAATGAAAATAATTTTCAGAAGATGAATGTCTAATTGCTTTAAGATCCACTTCAATATTTACTTTTTCTAATAAACTGCCTTTACTTCATACCAACTACTTCCTTTCTTCATGTTTCAGTATTTTATATATTGTGTGTATTAGATTATCATATACTTGCTTTGTTTAGCTAGTCATTTCATATGTGACAAATACCTTGTTTTATTTCCAAATCCTTTGGAGGCAATGTCTCAAAACTTTTGTTTCATAAATTACAGTTGAGGCTTAATAGATGTTTGTTGTATAAACAACTGTCTGGAACAGAATTCACCAGAAAACTGATACTTATTAAATGTTATTAAAAATATAACAAAACATAGAATCTTAGAAATTTCCTATGGTTTTTACACTACAGGGTCTGGCACAAATAACACCTCTTTTTTTATTACAAAATCATAAGCATGGAATTCTGTAATGTAACAATATCACACTCAAGCATATCATATGACATTTTAGGTGATATGTTCAAATTAAAACTATAAATTATTACACCCATATTATTTCCCTACCAACCACAATCAAGCAGGCCTTCCGTCTGCCAGACTCTGTATTTTAATGGTGATTCCCATTTTGAAATTAAGGAAATGGAGGCATACAGAAGGTCATAAGGGTAAAAACTTGTAAATTTACAAAGCAAAGTGCTATTGTTATTCTGAATACATGGATGAATCATTACATGAGCTTTTGTGTCCACAGCATTATTTTGTATTGCTTTGTCAGACTTTCAAAATCACAGCTCTCTGTGCCTGGCTGGTGTAGCTCAGTGGACTGAGCGTGGGCTGCTAATCAAGGGGTCACTGGTTCGATTCCCAGTCAGGGCACGTGCCTGGGTTACAGGCCAGGTCCCCAGTGGGGGCCATGTGAGAGGCAACCACACATTGATGTTTCTCTCCCTCTCTTTCTCCTTCCCTTCCTCCCTCTTTGAAAATAAATAAAATCTTAAAAAAATCAATTATAAAAAAAAAAATCACAGCTCTTTGCTTTGTAGCCAAAAAGAGAAAGGAGGAGGTTGTAAAGTAGCCATTATAGATTATCCCAGTCACTTAATGATTTGGAATTGTACTAAAGCTTATAGGCCAATTTTGGGAGAATTGGTATATTTACAATATTGGGTCTTCCAATTGCTGAACATGATATACAAATTTTACTTAAATGAGGACATGCTTATTGATTTTAGAAAGAGCAGAAGAGAGGAAGAGAGAGAGAGAGAGGGATAGAAACATCAATGTGAGAGAGAAGCATCAACTGGTTCCCTCTCCTATGCACCTCAGCTGGGGACGGAACCTGCAGCCTAGACATGTGCCCTGACCAGGAATCTAACCTGCGACCTTTTGGTTTAATGAGATGATGCTCCAACCAAGCCACACTGGACAGAGCAAACATGCTATATCTTGCCATTTATTTATCTTTGATGCCTCTGAATGAAGTTTTATAATTTTTCCCATAAAGGATTTGTATTTCATTTTTTAAATTTTTTTTTAAAAGATTTTATTTATTTTTAGAGAGGAGAAGGGAGTGAGACAGAGAGGGAGAGAACAGCAATGTGTGGTTGCCTCTCACATGGCCCTCACAGGGGACCTGGTATGCAACCCAGGCATGTGCCCTGACCGGGAATCGAACCGGGACCGTCTGGTTCCCAGCCCGTGCTCAATCCACTGAGCTACACCAGCCAGGCTGTATTTCATTTTTTAGATATATTAATTCATAATTATTTTTATTTTGATATAATTGTAGATTATATGCAGCTGTAAGAAATAACCCAGATTGATCCATGTCCCTTTTATTTCCCCAACAGTAACACCCTGTAAAAACCATAGTAAAGTATGACATCCAGGATGGTGACAATGCTTCAGAACATTTCCATCACCATAAAGATCACTCCTGTTGTCCTTTTATAGCCACACCTACTTCCCTTCCAGGCCCTCCTTAATCCTTGGCAACCACTAATCTGTTCTCTATTCCCATAATTTAGTCATTCAAGAATGTCTTGGAACTGGATTTTGTAATCTTAGTTTCTCTGGAGTTTTATCCAGGTTGTGAGTATCAGGAGTTTGTTCCTTTTTTATTACTGAGTAGTATTCCATGGTATGAATATACCACAGTATGTTTAACTATTCCTCTGTTGAAGAGCAGCTGGGTTACCGTTTTTTTTTTTTTTTTTCTTTGCTATTATAAATAAAACTGCTATAAACATTCATGTACAAATTTTTGTGTGAAATAATATTCATTTTTTCTGGGATAAATATCCAACAGTGCAACTGTTGGGTTGTATACTGACTGCATGCTTAGTTTTTCAAGAAACTGCCACACTGTTTCCTGAGTCATTGAACCATTTTACATTCCTTCTAGTAATGTGTAAGGGACCTAGTTTCTTTGTATATTTGCCAGTAATGTGTTGACATAGGGTAGGCTGATTTCTCCCACTTTAATTTTCTTCAAAATTGTTTAAGGTATTCTAGTTCCTTTGCCTTTCCATATAAATTTAAGAATGATCTTGTTTATACATCTGCTGACCTTGCTCCAAAGGGTATCAGCTTGAGCTCTGGAGGATCTGGAGACTAAAGTTAGTCATGCCTGTGGTCAGCCATGTCAATGTAATCAAGACCCAGTGAAAACTCTGGACACCAGGGCTTGGGCTAGCTTCCCTGGTTTACAATACTCTGTGTGTTCTCACACTGTTGCTGGGAGGAGCTGGAAATGTCCCTGACTTGACTGGAAGAGAACAACTGGAAACTCGTTTTTGGAGTTTTCCTGGATCTTCCCTATGGACCTCTTCCTTGGCTGATTTGAATCTGTACCTTTTGCTGTACTAGAATGTCACTGTATTATAACAGCTTTCAGTGAGTTCTGTGAGTCCTTCTGGCAAACGGTAAAGCCTAAAGGTGGTCTTGGGGACACTCAGGTGCAGTTTTTATCAGAAGTGAGGATGGTTTGGGGAACTTCAGAAGTTTATACGTATAAAAATTTTTTGCTGGGATTTTGAAAGGAATTATGTTAAACCTGTATATCAATTGGGAGAGAACTGACATTTTACTGTGTTGAGTGATGAAATCTATGAACATGATATGCCTCTTACCTTTATTTCTTTAGTGCTGCATATTTGTTGATGCTACTATAAATAGATCTTTAACTGTTGTTGGTATGTAGAAATACAATTGATTTTTGTATAATGATTTTGTATTTAGCAACTCTGCTAAATTAGCCTTCTCATCCTAAAATTTTATCTATAGATTTTGAATTTTCTACATAAACAATCACATCATATGTGTATAATTTCAGTTTTGCTTTTCTAATTCTGATAACTTTTATTTCTTTCAGGCATAAATTAAAAAAATTTAAACTATAAACAAAATAGCCTCAAATGTATTCATATTATTAATAAATGAAATATCACATAAAGCAAATTATTATGAATAACATAAAACTGGCATAAAATTACATTTTCTACTTTGATGGCTTTTTGATGATACACTTAAAAAAGACCTACCTCTGTCGGGTACTACCATTTAGTTGCTGACTACTGGTCATAAAGGCTCCCTGTCACCTGATGCTCCTTGATGGCCCCTCCCCCACTATATCTCTCCCCCCTCCTCTCCCCCCTCCTCTCCCGTAACTGTCAGTTTGTTCTTTTTGGTGGGGGGAGGGGGTACAGTGAACTTTATTGATGGTGCATGACAAGGCAGGGCTCCCTAAGCCCCTCCCCTCTTCAGGGGGTCTAGGATGGATACTGGAAGTCAGGAGACTCTCAGTGTGTTGGGGAATCGATTTGGGTAAGGACTCCCTAGCAGCTGAGGATCTCTCTTCCTGTCGCTGGGGCTGGTGGTCCAGGGGGCTCTTACTCCTTGGACGCCATGTGAACCACAAGCTCCACCACCCTGTTGCTGTAGCCAAATTCATTGTCATACCAGGAAATGAGCTTGACAAAGTGGTCATTGAGGGCAATGCCAGCCCCAGCATTGAAGGTGGAGGAGTGGGTGTCACTGTTAAAGTCACAGGAGACAACCTGGTCCTCGGTGAGGGGGCCCTCTGATGCCTGCTTCACTACTTTCTTGATGTCATCATATTTGGCAGCTTTCTCCAGGTGGCAGTTCAGATCTACAACCGACACATTGGGGTTGGGGACACGGAAGGCCATGTCAGTGAGCTTCCCATTCAGTTCAGGGATGACCTTGCCCACAGCCTTTGGAAGACACCCCAAATGGGATCTCGCTCCTAGCAGATGGAGACGGACTTTCCATTGAAGACAAGCTTCCTGTTCTCAGCCTTGACTATGCCTTTGAACTTGCCGTAAGTAGAATAGTACTGGAACATGTAGACCATGTAGCTAAGGACAATGAAAGGGTCATTGATGGCGACAACATCCACTTTGCCAAAGTAAAAGACAGCCCTGGTGATCAGGTGCCCAGTACGGCCCAATCCGTTCACTCCAATCTTCACCATCAAGGCTGGCATGGCACAGGAAGACGCGGCTGTCTGTTGAACAGGAGGAGCAGAGAGCGCCTCCATTTGTTCTTTAATACCAGATAATATTTCAAGAGTATCAGGACAGAGAAAGCTCATGAGCATTTAAATTAACAATAACTTCCACTAAGGACAGGTTTATGATAAGAACCGGAGAGAACCAGGTATGGCTAAAGAATTCCAAAAAAAATTATAATTAATTATCCTTACTGCATCCTTACTGAACTTCACTCCAAAAGGACATTTCAAATCTCTAACCAAGCTTTCCATAAGGGTTTTTCTGAATTGTCCAGAAGACCCACAGGATGAAATCTTCCATTATTGTCAAGGAATGAAATTTTCTCCTCTGGAATTAAATTTATTTCTGGGTTTGTAAATGTTTACAATCCTTGGGTTTGAGATATTGTAATGAATGTACAGTATATTTTATATGTGTTACAAAATTTGGCAAGTACATATTATTCACACTTTTTTGCTTTGTATACTGACTTGAAGTAACATTTTAAATTTCATTATAGGGCCAAAAAGATCCTTTTCTCCCCCAAGTGTTTTTTAATTTTTTTTCCAAATAGGACACACATATTTCAAATTATATTTTATTGAGTATGCTATTACAGTTGTCCTGAATTTTTCCCCTCTGCCCCCTCTCCACCCAGAACCCCCCACTCTCTCAGACAATCCCCCCACCATTGTTCATGTCCAGGTGTCATGTATATAGAGTTCTTTGGCTACTCCATTTCCTACACTGTACTTTAGATCCCCATGGCTATTCTGTAACTACCTATTTGTACTTCTTTTTTTTTTAAAAAAGATTTTATTTATTTATTTTCAGAGAGAGGAGAAGGGAGGGAGAAAGAGCAATGTATGGTTGCTTCTCACATGGCCCTCACTGGGGACCTGGCCTGCAACCCAGGTATGTGCCCTGACTGGGAATCGAACCGGGACCCTCTGGTTCCCAGCCCGCGCTCAATCCACTGAGCTACACCAGCCGGGGCTTTATTTGTACTTCTTAATTCCCTCGCCTCTTCACCCATTCCCCCATACCTCCCTCCCATCTGGCAACCATCAAAACACTCTCTGTATCCATGATTCTGTCTCTGTTCTTGTTTGTTTAGTTTGTTTTTTAGATTCAATAGTTGATAAAATTGTATTTTTTGCCATTTTATTGTTCATAGTTTTGATCTTTGTCTTTTTCTTAAATAAGTCCCTTTATTTCATACAGTAATGGTTTGGTGATGATGAACTTCTTTAGTTTTTTTCTTGTCTGGGAAGCTGTTTATTTGACCTTCGATTATAAATGATAGCTTTGCTGGGTAGAGCAATCTTGGCTGTAGGTCCCTGCTTTTCATGACTTTGAATATTTCTTGCCAATCTCTTCTAGCCCACAAAGTTTCTTTTGAGAAAGCAGCTAGTAGTCTTATGGGAACTCCCCTGTAGGTAACAAACATTTTTCTCTTGCTGCTTTTAAGATTCTCTCTTTAAACTTTGTCATTTTAATAATGATGTGCCTTGGAGTAGGCCTTTTTGCATCCATCATAATTGGAACTCTCTGCTTCCTGAACTTGCATGTCTATTTCCTTCACCAAATTAGGGAGGTTCTCTTTCATTATTTTTTCAAATAGATTTCCAGCTTCTTGCTCTTTCTCTTTCCCTCTGGCACCCCTATGATGTGAAAGCTGGACCTCTTGAAATTTTCCCAGAGGCTGCTTATACTATCATTTTTTTGGATTCTTTCTTCTTCTTGTTGTTCTCATTGGTTGTTTTTTGCTTATGTTCCAAATCATTGATTTGAATCTTGGCTTCATCCATTCTACTGCTGTTTCTCTGTGAATTGTTCTTTAGTTCAATTAGTGTATCTTTTGTTTCTGACTGGGTTTTTTTATGCTGTTGAGGGCCTCACCAAGTTCCTCGAGAATCCTTATAACCAGTGTTTTGAACTTTGCATCTGATAGATTGCTTACCTCCATTTTTTTTTTTTTTGCTCTTTTTCTGGAGTTTTGATCTCTTCTTTCGTTTGGGCCATGTTTCTTTGTCTCCTCGTCCTGGCAGCCTCCCTGTGTTTGTTTCTATGTATTAGGTAGAGCTGTTTTGACTCCATGTCTTGGTAGTGTGACCTAATGTAGTAGGTGTCCTGTAGGGTCCAGTGGCACAGCCTCCCCTATCACCCAGGCTGGGGACTAGAGGTACACCCTCCTCTTGTATTTGAGCCTTCACTGCTGTTGGCAGATCAATGGGAGGGATTTACCCAGCTGAGTCAGCTGCAAGGATTGGCTGTGACTACTTAACACAAACCTCCGTTCTCCATGGAGGATCAGCTATGCAGAAACAGGGTGGTGGTGCTCCGATGTGGTCTGTAGCTGTCCACTGGATGGGCTGGCCCTGGGGTGTGTCCCAGGTGGTGCACACCAAGGTAAGTCCCGACCTGTGTTTTTTAAGGGGTCACCCTGACTGAGCTATAAAGCAATCTGAGATGGGTGCGACTTGTGCTAGGCTTGTATATTACCAGGAGAAGCCAAGCTATGAATCTAGGCTGGCCTGTTGCTAGTGCTGGGCCTGGAGTTCACTGTGGCCCATTGTTACTTGTTTGATAGGGTTTAGAAAGTTGTGAAGCATGAGCCACGACTAGTCCTTCACATGGAAAAGGAGCTTGGGAGGGCCAGTACGTTAGGTGGGGTGGAGTCTCTGGGAATCTCCAAGTTGGGTCAAGCAGTGTTAAGCAGGTTGATGAAGTCTCAGATATGGCTCCAGCTTGACGGCTCTGTGGGGGGAAAGTTTAGCAAAGGGAAAATGGCCTCTGCTCGCCCTGATGCCAGACACTTCAGTCTCTCCCCATATACCACTGGTACCTTTCAAGCTGCTACCCCGGTTTGGAGCTCAGACGGAATGAGTCTGAGTAGGTGAGTCCATGTGTGGGTTTCCTGATAGGAACTGCTTGGAACTCCAAAAGTTTCTTTCACTGATGTCATTCCCACTGGCTTTTGCAGCTATAACTTGTAGGGACTTATCTTCCTGGCACTGGAGCCCTGGACTTCGGGTCCTGGTGCGAGATATCCCTCCCAAATTTTTATCTACCACACATGTGTGAGGGACCAGCCTGTTCTGCATCTGTGCCACTCCTACCAGTCTGGATGGATGTGGTTTCTTTGATTCCGTAGTTGTCAGACTTCCATTGAATTTGATTTCTGATGGTTCCACATTATGTTTGTTCCATATGTTAGTTGCAATTTTGATGTGGTTGTGCGAAGGCAAGCCATGTCTGCCTATGCCGCCATCTTGACTGGAAGCCCCCTCCCCCAAGGTTTTAAAATCAGGATCGGAATTATTACTTGGATATTATTAACATAGCAATGGATGGGAATGATTTCCTGAAGAATCTTAAATATGTCATTTGGTTATCATTCTAGGAGGATGGCATCTATTACTTTATTTCTATTTCATAGAGAAAATTAAAAAAAATCATACTCCCCTGACCAGTGTGGCTTGGTTGGGCATCAGCCTGCAAAACAAGAGGTTGCTTGTTCGATTCCCAGTCAGGGCACATGCCTAGGTGCGGGACTAGTCCTTGGTCGGGACACCTACAGTAGGCAACCAGTTAATGTTTCTCTCTCACATTGATGTTTCTCACCCTCTCTTTCTTGCTACCTTCCCTCTCTCTAAAAATAAATAAATAAAATAAAAAAAAATCAAACTGATGGGAAAGGCCTGAGAAGCAACTTATAAGCTTAACTGAGGTGGAGATTAATCTGTCTTCAGTTGTTCAGATTTCCATGCTTTTGAGCCAAAAATGTATATCCATCAGTAGAAACATGGACTGTGGAAAACTTTCCTAAGAGAAGTTGTGAAGTTAGAAAAACCTAAATTTATTAGAAAACTCATTTACTAGAAAAAATTTACAAACTGTGAAAAAGGAAGTCTAAAACCCTTACACTTCTACAACTATTTAATAGTGAAAATTTTAATATCATAGTAAGGATATAGTAGTAGTGTTACTTTTGTTTGTTTGCTTAATAGTTATTTATTGAAATCCTTTATTGAAAGAAGCATTTGACAGTGATTCTACTGCTGGGAATATACACTAAGAATCCCAAAAGACCAGTTTGAAAGAACTTATGCACCACTATGTTCACAGCAGTGCTATATACAATAGCCAAGTGCTGGAAATACCCCAAGTGCCCATCAGTAGATGAATGGATTAAAAAAACCATGGTACACTTACATGATGGAATACTATGCTGCACAAAGAAAGAAGGAACTCCTACCCTTTGGCACAGCACAGGTAGAACTGGAGACTATTATGCTAAGTGAAATAAACCAGTAGGCGAAAGACAAATACCATAAGGTCTCACTTATAAGAGGAATCCAATGAACAAAATAAACTAATAAGCAAAACAGAACTGGAGACATGCATACAAGGAACAGACTGACAGCTGCCAGAGAAGGTGGGGGAATGGCGGAAAGTGGAAGGGATTAGTCAAAGAACATGCATGAATGACCCATGGACATGGACAGCAGTGAGAGAACTGATTGTGGGAGACATGGTGGTGCTGGATGGAGGAGGGCAAAGGGGGAGAATTGGGACAACTATAATAGAGTAAAGAAGAATAAAAAAAAGCATTTGAAATGACTTACATATATATTATAATAGACTAAAAGAAAAAGGAATCCTGGCTGGTGTAGGTCAGTGGATTGAGTGCCAGTCTGCGAACCAAAGGGTTGCTGTTTTGATTCCCAGTCAGGGCACATGCCTGGGTTGCAGGCCAGGTCCCCAGTGGGGGGCACATGGAAGGCAACCACACATTGATGTTTCTCTCCCTCTCTTTCTCATTCCCTTCCCCTCTCTAAAAAAAATTAATTAATTAAATCTTAAAAAACAAAACAACCTGATGACTCAGGCTACAGTGACATGATATGGAAGAACTATATGCAGTACAGAATGTTACTATTAATGGCATAGATTAGTACGATAGTGCTGAGATAGATGTGTATTGTTTTTTCTATCTGTATCATCATTATTATTTTTGCTAAAACATCACCTTGAATGTATCTTGAGTATAGAAGATGAGCATTTGCTTTTAGTTGACTACAGATAGCAATCTTTCATAAGCCACGAATGCAAACCAATGGAGGAAAGAGCCTCAAGGTCAATGCTCCTAACTTGAGATAGCCAATCAATAGGTCATTTCCTAAACAGGAGGCTTCTGTGTAACCATTCCAAATCAGTATTTTTAAAAAGAACAATTTTCTTCAACACAGTACAATAAGCTTGCTGCAGATGTCAACATGGAAAGCAACATTTTCACTTTTATGTAACTCACATCTCTTCCTGATGTGAAAGGACAGGCAAAGGATAAGGGGCAGCACAGGCCTCAGTGAAATATACTGAAGTGTAAAAACTTGTTTATCTTCAAAGATTAAATGGAGAAAATGTTAAAAAATCTGGGACGATGCAACCCTAAGACACTAAAATGTAATATCTATAATAATTACTAGAGAACAGTTTTTGGAATTTTGGGAGTGATTTTTTTCTTGAATTTTAAATTTCTATTTTACATATGCAAGACAAAGCATACTTACATTATAAATGATAATACTTCACACTTTATTTCAGAATATAATGGTTAAAGTTTTATGGAAAAAGTGATTTGAATATGTTCTAAAAAAAGGAACCTAGAAGTATTAAATTAAAAAAATAAAATTTACTTAAAAAAAGTTACCAAAAAGTTGCAAAAATAATACAGTTAATTCCTGAATTTCTTTTTCCAGGTTTGCCACTTTTTAAAAACATTTGTTTTATCATTCACTCTTTCAACTTCGTGTATACACACACAAAAGTATGTATATACAAACACATTATTTTTTTCTGAACTATTTGAGAAAAAGTTGTAAATATGCTCTTTGGTATGTATTTCCTAAAAACAAGGAAATTCTCTTATGTAACCACAGTGCAGCTATAAAATTCAGGAGATTTTACATGGGTAGGTACTTTTTACTCTGCCATTTGTGTGCCAGTTTTGCCAGTTGTACTTACAGCATTTTTACTCTCTAGAGAATCCACTTCAGAATCATGTATTGAAAACTATTAAGGTTTAATAATTATTTCTCTTTATAGTCATCCATTTGTATAGATGTTTAAATGATAGTTTTATTTGGTATTGCCTAGAATATCATTTTATTTGGTTTCCATGTGAAACTTCAGAATGATAATATCGATTCCTGACCATCTCAACATGCGTCTGTCTTCCTGCCACTTTGCTGTTAGCCCTGGGAGAGTTATTTGAAGTAAAATTAAAATCAGTCAAATTTTCTATTTGCTAGAGGTTCTAGTAAACGATTTTATGGACAGGAGATTAAAATCAGTGACTAAAGTGAGGTTTCTAAAATATTTCAGGCTTGTGTTTAACTACGATAATTTTCTTCCACACCCATTAGGAATGTAGAAGTAACTGTAGAATGAATGCTATTGCTGATGGCTCAGAAATAGTTCACACAGCTGAACCAAGGAACTTCATATGCTTAAAATTCTGGATATGGCATTTAACTTTAATTTGTCCCAATTTCTCTATTCAGGAGCAGGGAAAAAAAGCAGAGTATTGTTTACCATACAGATATCTACCAGGATTTTAGGTAGTTAACCTGGTAAAATCATTATGTGAAATGTATCAAAGAAGGACAAGCACAGCTTATATTATAAAGAATGATCATGAATAAACTGTTTGCTGAAGAGAGAGCAAAGAAAGATCTTTACTTTTCAGCCTATGTTTGTTGTAGAAAAAAGTAGGAAACAGATAAATAAAGAGAAAAAATGGCAATAATCAATAATCCTACCATTCAGAAATAACAACTTAAAATATCTCTCTTAGGGTACTGTTTTGTATCTTGTATTCTAAAAATATATAAAATATATAAAAGTACATAAACGCACTTTATGTTTTTTGTTTACACAAATACATTGCTTTAATGTATAGAAAAGTTAACCATATTTCAATAATGCGTTTATAAAATACCATATTGAGGGCTGTTGCTCTGATAATCAGCTGACCCTTCCACTGGTAACAATGATAAACTCTGAACAAAATATAACACAGCTATTTGATGGTATGGGAGAGAAACCCAAAACAGGTAGTAACTGGGGACAGTAAACCTTTCAAAGGAAGGATCTTCCCTGGGTGGCTCTTCGCCTGAGAGAAGTTTCCTGTCTGCATGTTCAGGATGGCTAGAACCCAAGCAAAGGGCTGCTATTAATGGTCTGAAGTGTCAAAAGATGGAGCTTAGAGATGCCAGAACTGACGGAAAGGATGAAGAGAAATTCCTAAGGGAAAAAAAGAGCTAAACATAGAGAGGGAAAGTTCCAAATCTGTGTAATTTTCTCTCAATCTTTTAGATGATTTCTAAACTATGTTTGCATGGAGAAGACTCCAAGGAGCTGGTAGAAGGCTACAGCTCGGAAGCTGGAGAAGCTGAGCAGAGATTTTAAGCTGCTACTTAAATAGGAGAGAGAAATTAGAATCTGCATCTGGTCAAATTAGAGAGGCTAGATAAACACCTTGAGCTTTCCACGGACACCCTGAAAGTTCATTCTCTAGGAGTAAAAATGATATTCCAAGTCTAAGGGCTTACTCTAAAACTGAGTGAAAAGTTACCACACAAAGGTGCAAACCTAAGTCTGAACTAATTTAGGGTATCTGCCAATAAGTCCAATGCCCACTAGAAAACTGAGACTTCTAAGAAGAATGTGACAGAACCTAGGGACTCATTAACTACATGTCCAATACACAGTAAAAACTTATCAGACAGGTAAAGGCACAGGGAAATGTGATCCACAGTGAAGAGGGGTGGAGAGAAAACAACAGAAATGGAGTCACAGATGATCCAGACGTTGGAATTAGCAAACAAAGACTTTAAAGCAACTATTATATGAGTAAGTATGTTCAAGGACTTAAAGAGATGGCCATAATGAGTAAAAGAATATTTTAACAGACAAATTGAAATCTTAAGAAAAAAATAAAACCAGGTTAAGATACGAAACTGTAAAGTATAGTATTTAGAAGGAAAATGCTCTGCATAGACTTAAGAGCTGAATGAGAAGGCAGAAGAAAGCTTCAATGAACTAGAAACTGATCAACCAGAGTATCTGAGCTAAAGAGCAGAGAGAAAAAATACTGGGAAAAAAATAAACAAAACCTGAGTGACCTGTGACTTGTGAAACAATATAAGCTACCTAATTTATGTGTAATCAAAGTCCCAAATGAAGAGGAAAAAGAGAATATGGCAGCAAAAATATCTGAATCATGAACCAAAGATGCTCAGCAAATACTGAATAGGACGGATGCAAAGAAAACAGAACTAGGGGCATCATAATATGGCTACTAACTCTAAAGATAAAAAAACTTGAAAGTAGAGCCTTTACTCATAATAGTCAATAAATAATCGGATACAGCCCAGATGTCCATCAACAGGAAAACAGGTTAAAAACTGTGATATATTCTTAAAATAAGTATTACTTAGCAATTAAAAAGAATAAACCAGTGATACCTGTAACAGCTTGATAAATCTCAAAAACATTATGTTAGGTGAAAGAGGCCAAAACCAAAAGAGTACAAGCTCTATATGCCATTTATGTGAAGTTTAATAACAGCCCCTCCAAAAAAAGAAAAGAAACAAACAAAAAAACCCAAAACTATGGAGACAGAAATTTGAGCAAAAGTTACAAGAGTGAGGTGGGGAAGCCAAGAAGAATTGACTGGGAGTAAGCAGAAAATTTTGGGGGTGATGGAAATGTTCTATATTTTTATTAGGGTAGTGGTTATAATGCAACAATTTGTACAAGAGCTGATCCTTTCATTATATGCACAATTTATATTTAAAACAAAAATCAAAATAAAACTATACTTCAAAATATACTTCATATGAAATATTATATTTAATTTATATTATTGAATACAACTTGTTATCCTAGGACATATTTTTTCATCTCTGTACAAAATCACTGACTGACCCATGAATGAAACCCTCCTGAAATTACTAGCAACTGAGCTAATTAGCCAAACCAGTCTATTATTCCTTTTATAGTCCTCAACAATTTAAAATTTAGCATAAGAATATGTCTATATGTCTAGAACAATTTGATAGTGTTTGGTACCTCTATCTGAAAAAAGATGAACTCATCTGCTAAATTGCAGAGGCCAGTCTAAAATTACTGCTAAAATGTTAAAAAAAATCATCCTTTTTACTTTAAGATGGTTACATGCTAATCATGTATCCGTGGTGACTCTCTCAAGTAAGGAACTTGTCACATCCACGTGGTGTTCAACATTTTCAGGTAACACAGACAGTTCTGGTCCTTATGAACTTGTCAATGATAAAGACAGTGTAAGTGCACTTTATTACTAAAGGAGTGGCAAAGCTTCCAGAGAATATTAAAAATTATAGTCCCAAAAGGACAGTTCAGTAAAAATTCACCAACCCTTTTTATTATGAAGACTACTAATATGAGTCATTACATCCCAAGGTAGCAGAACTAATGAGCATATAATAATAATTTAAACTCTATAACATTTAAACAAATTATATGACAATGAAGTAACAAAAACAGGCAATATACCTGTTTTCTAAGAGTAAAAGGAGACAATGCATTATTTTCTGAGTTGATTAAAAAAGTACTTGACCTCTATGAGGAAGCCTGTGGTCCCATCTCCGTTCATTCACAGCCACTAACATTATACCACACAGTATGGGGAATGCTGTGGAAGCACTTCTTATGGTTTCTGTAACTCTTCAGCCTGAAATATCTTCCCTTCTTGTATCTATACTTCCTTTCTTAACAGATCGCAGAAATGTACTTTCTACCTTAAAATGCCTAGTTGTGAGAACATCACATAAAATGTGTTCTTCTTCTCTTTTATATTGTTATATTTCTGTTGTATTGTCCTTGTTCCTTTTACCATGCACATGTTTCTCCAAATTTATTACTTCTCTTGACCACCTATTCAACTGTTAATGCTTATTTGTTCATAGTTACTCAAACATACTCTCGGCACAAGAATCCTCCTTTAAAAGGAAATTGAATCCTTCCTTGATAACTGAAAAACTTTTATCACCACCACTTTGCTATTTAGAAACTTTCATTCTTAAAATCATTGATTAGTTTTCTGACTGAATCTCAGATCCATTTCCTGTTCTTACTCTGGCAGCCTTCTGCTGCTAAAAAACACTGTTGATTACTTTCTCACTGACATGTTAGCCATAGCTTCAGATTCACATTCCTATCATCACTCTTATTTTTTTTTTTGTATCTGCTTCCTCTTGAAAATATCTATTTGTAGCTACAGTGTAGTGGAAAGGACCCTGGACTTGCAGATATAACCCCTGGGTGAGATGTCTAGTTCTAACATTCGCTAGCTTTATGATTCTGTACAAGTCACATGACTGAGCCTCAGTTTCATTTTGTATAAAATAGAAATAATAATAATAGCACTTATTTCACATTTTTGTTCTTCAGGAGTCTATGAGATGATCCATGTGAAAGTACTTTATATATTCTAAAGTACCAACCAACAGTAAATATTATTTGTCAGTTTCAGATGTATGGAATTTTTTTTGTATTCTTTATTCTCTAGATATATCCGCTTTAAGAGCTTGTTTTTTAGTTAATATTATCATTCACATATAAATGACTACATATTTATATATGTACTGGAAACTGGCTTGAACCAATTTATAGGGCAGCTTTACATTTTTAATTACCAGTAATAGAAAAATGGAATGCTTTGCTGTATATCCATGCATTTTCCTCACTTTTTCCACTACACTGAGAGACTCTGCCATGCCTTAGAGAATATTACAGAATGTAAGTGGCATGGGGATCAGATGGAAAGTTCCACCATTTCCAACTAGTTAGCAATGCACAGGGAAGGGACAAGAAATGTGGTTGGACTGATGTATTTCCATCACTTCTGGAGAAGACGACTCAGTCAGCAGTGTTATGTTCCTACGCAGGACAAAGACAGCATGGTGTGTTCAAATAGTTCAATGAAGGG
This sequence comes from Micronycteris hirsuta, assembly GCA_004026765.1. Taxonomy (NCBI): domain Eukaryota; kingdom Metazoa; phylum Chordata; class Mammalia; order Chiroptera; family Phyllostomidae; genus Micronycteris; species Micronycteris hirsuta. Next base: position 124,950 of record PVJI01001133.1, on the reverse strand, counting down.
CAGTAGCAGTAGCAGGACTGGGCAGCCTCAAAGTGTGAAAAAAGTGAGTAAAGGAAAGTTACCACTCCCTCACTCCCTGCCCAGTCACTCTCCAACCCATTATCCTGTTACATGTTTGTTGTAACATACTTACTAAAACCTGCAATCATTTGTTTGCTTCTTTATTTGCTAGCTTTTTGGGGGGAGGGATTATATGTTTGTTGTCCATCTGCTCTGACTACAATGTGAGCTCCCTCATGGCAGGCACTGTGCTACATCTGTTGCCGCCGTGTACCATCCGGTGCCTAGGACAGTGCCTGGCACACAGCGGGCATGCAACAAACACTCGTGGGCTCACTGAATGACCGACCGGTGAACTCTTCTGAAGTAGTGGGAGCTCAGCAAATGTGAATTGGATTGGAAATGAAATACAGACACTTTGAGATAAGTACTTAACTTTAAATGTTATGTTTTCCAGAGGAAAAAAAATATTATGAAAAAAATACAAAATTCTTCAAATGCTTTTCAAAAAATATAGGTGAGGAGTTCTAAATACTAAAAATGACAAGATAATGCACATTTTGCTTCTAACCTTTGATAAGCTTGTTATTCTCAGTAACCGAATCTTTTGAGTAAAATGATTATAAAAATACGACAGTTAAAAGCTTCTGGAATACAAGAAACATAACTCTAACTGTGTATTTGGTTAAAAATTGAATTCGATGCTACTTCATGGCTTTTGTGTTAATAGGGCTCTCACTAAAAAGGGTTGCTTCTATTCCATCGCAATAATTTTAAAGATTCATGTTGTATTCACATTTATTTGGGAAAAGTATAGTAGAAAGAAATAAGATGCTATTAATTATTTTGATTTCTAACAGTTTCATATTTAAATAGATTTTTATTTTTATTTTTTTGTAAAGCCACCTTGAAAAATAATTAATCCCTTTTTTCACCCAAAGAGTCTAAAGTTGTGTAATTGTCAAAACTATTTTGACTCAAAACTGTTGTGTTCTAGGGTGAATTAGGTTCCTAAAAGCCTCAGCATACAGATGCATAGGCCCATATATTGCCTAATGGTTAAGAGACAAAAGTAGAAGTTTCCTGGGGACTGCAAATGACACAGGGCTAATTCACCCTGAACACATGGGATTCGCCTAAATTGGCTCAATCTTAGGCATGTGGGGAGTTCGTAGCTGCAGACTCTGTTAAATTTCTATTTTATTTTTTTAGAATTGAAGTTAAGAGACAGGAGAAGGTTTTGATAAAATGGAAGAAAAGGTAATTTTTTTTGAACTGAAAATAATTTAATGGAACTAACCATTCCGGAAACTATTTTCTTTTCTTTTTTCTCTCTTTTAAAGAATTTACTGGGGTGACATTGGCTAATAAGATCAGCTTGGTTTCAAGTGTATATTTCTATGATACCTGATCTGTATATTGCATCGTATGCCCACCACCCAAATTCAAATAATCTTTTGTCATATATTTGTCCCCCTATACCTTTTACTACCCACCCACCCCTCTTTCCTCTGGTAACCACCACACTGTTGTCTGTATCTATGAGTTTCAGTTTTATACTCCACATATGAGTAAAATTACATGGTTCTTAGCTTTTTCTGACTTACTTTGGTTAGCATGATATTCTCAAGGTCCATCCAAATTGTCACAAATGACAGTATTGCATCTTTTCTTATAGCTGAGTAGTATTCCACTGTATATGTATACCGTATCCTTATCCCATCACTTATTGAAGCACACTTCGGCTGTTTCCATATCATAAACACCATAAATAATGCTGCAATGAGCATAGGTGTGCCAATAAATGTATTCAAATTTTTCAGGTAGGTACCCAGAAGAAGGGTTGCTGGGTCATGTGTTAACTCTATTCTTAATTTTTTGAGAAACCTCCATACTGTTTTCCATAGTGGCTTTATCAGTTTACATTCGCACCAGCAGTGAAAGAGGGATCCTTTTTCTCCACAACCTCTTCAACCCTTGTTATTACTTGTCTTGTTGATAATAGCTGTTCTAACTGTTGTGATGTGGTATCTCATTGTGGTTTGATTTGTATTTCCCTAATAGCTAGTGAAGTTGAGCATGTTTTCATGGATCTGTTGGTCACTTGTATGTCTTCTTGGGAGAAGTGTCTGTTCAGGTCCTCTACCTATTTTTTAATTGGATTGTTTGTTTGCTTAGTGTTGAGTTGTACGGGTTCTTTATATATTTTGGATTAATCCCTTGTCAGAGCTGTTGTTTGCAGATATCTTCTCTAGTTGGTTGGTTGCTTTTTTGTTTTGTTGGTGGTTTCTTTTGCTGTGCAGGTATAGTCCCATTCATTTTATCAAACTTTTTAGTTTGATATAGTCCCATCCATTTATTTTTGTCTTTACTTCCCTTGCCTTTTGGGTCAAATTCATAAAATCTTTTCTAAGACCAAGGTCCTTAAGTTTAATACTTACAGATTTTTTTCTGTGTAATTTATTGTTTCAGATCTTATATTTAGGTCTTTGACCCATTTTCAATTAATTTTTGTATGTGGGGACAAACTGTTGCCTAATTTCTTTCTTTTGCATTGGCTTTCCAATTTTCCTGGCACTGTTTATACTGAAGAAGCTTTCTTTTTCTAGCTTGTATGTTTTTGGTTCCTTTGTCAAAAATTATTTGCCCATACATTAGTGAATTCTACCAAACTCTCAAAGAATATTTGATACCTATCCTTTTAAAATTCTTCCAAAAAAAATCAAAGAAGAGGCAATACTTCCTAACACATTTTTCAGGCCAATATAACTCTGATACTAAAGGCTGGCAAGGATAACACAAAAAAAGAAAACTACAGACCTATATTTCTGATGAATACAGACACAGAAATCCTAAACAAAATACTAGCAAATTGAATGCAATAATACATTACAAAATAATACATCACGATCAAGGAGGGTTCAACATATTCAAATTGATCACTATAATATACCACATTAACAAAACAAAGAATAAAAATAATATGATCTTATCAATTGCAGAAAATGCATTTGATAAGATACAACATCCTTTTATGATTAAAACACTCAATAAAATGGGTATAGAAGGAAAGTACCTCAATATGATAAAGTCCATCTATGGCCACCTATGACAAACCCTCAGCTAATATACTCAGTGGTGAAAACTGAAAGCTTTTCCTCTAAGATCAGGATCAGGACAAGGATGTCTACTCTCATCACTCTTATTCAACATAATACTGGAAGTCCTAGCCAGAGCAATCAGGCAAGAGAAGGAAATAAAAGGCATACAAATTGGGAGTGAAGAAGTAAAAGTATCCCTTTTTGCAGATGACATAATTCTTTATACAGAAATCCTGCCCTGGCTGCTGTGGCTCAGTGGACTGAGTGCTGGCCTGTGAACCAAAGGGTCACTGATTTGATTCCTAGTCAAGGCACATGCCTGGGATGCAGGCCAGGTCTCTAGTTGGGCATGAGCGAGGGGCAGCCAATTGATACATCTCTCACATATGGATGTTTCTCTTCCTCTCTTTCTCCCTCCCCTCCCTTCTCTCTAAAAATAATAATAAATCTTAAAAAACCCCAAAACAAACAAAAAAGAGAAATCCCTAAAGACTCCACCAAAAAACTATTAGAAACAATACACAAATACAGTAAATTTGCAGCATGTAAAATGAATATACAAAAATCCACTGCATTCTATATACTAACAAAAAAATTTCAGAAAATATGTTCCTTCTGCAATTGCAACAAAAAGAATAAACTTAACAAATAAACCTAGGAATAAACAAAGCATGTGAAGGACCTATATACTAAAACCCACATAGCATTATTAAAAGAGATTGAAAAAGGCAAAATGAAATGGAAATATGTTTTGTGATCGTGGATTGGAAGAATCAACATAGATAAGATGCCCATGTTACCCAAAGCAATATACAGATTTAATTCAATCCCCATCAAAATGCAAATGACATTTTTATAAGAAATAGAACAAAAAAATCATCAGATTTGTATGAAACCACAAAAGACGCTGACTAGCCAAAGTATTCTTGAGAAAGAACAACAAAGCTGGAAGCATCATACTTTCTCACTTCAAACTATATTACCAACCTACAGTAATCAAAACAGTATGGTATTGGCATGGTAACAGATGCACAGGTCAATGGAAGAGAATATGGTGTCCACAACTAAAACCATGTGTATGTGATCAACTAATTTTTGACAAAGAGCCAAGAATATGCAATGGGGAAAGGATAATCTCTTAGATAAATGGTTTGGGAGAACTGAACAGCAACAAGAAAAAGAATGAAGCAGGACCCATATCTTAGTTAGACCATACAGAAAAAGTCAATTCAAAATGATTTAAATATTTGAACATTAGGCCTGGCTGGTGTAGCTCAGTGGATTGAGTGCAGGCTGGGAACCAAAGGACAGTGGTTCGATTCCCAGTCAGGGCACATGCCTGGGTTGCAGGCCAGGTCCCCAGTGGGGGCCATGTGAGAGGCAACCACACATTAATGTTTCTCTCCCTCTCTTTCTCCCTTCCTTCCCTTCTGTCTAAAAATAAATAAATAAAATCTTAAAAAAAAATTTGAACATTAGACCTGAGACTAAAAGTCAGAGAATAAAACATGTCTTGCCAATGATTTTTTTTTGGATTTGACACCAAAAGTCAAGGTGACAAAGCAAAAATAAACAAGGGGGACTATATCAAACTAAAAATCTTCTGCACAGCAAAGGAAATAATAAATAAAATTAAAAGGCAACCTGCCCTGGCTGTGTACCACAGTTGCTTGGAGCACTGTCCAGATAAATCAAGGGTGTATGTTCGAACTCAGATCAGGTCACATACAAGAAGCAGCCAATGAATGCATAAATAAGTGGAACAACACGTTGATATTTCTCTCTTTCTCTCGTTCTCTCTCTAAAAATCAATGAACAAAATTTAAAAAAATTAAAAGGCAACCTATGTAATGAAAGAAAATATTTGCAAATCATGTATCTAATAAGGGGTTAATACCTAAAAATATAAAGAACTTGTATACCTCAAATAGCAAAAAAGAAAATAAAACAAGACAATAGGATTAAAAAATGGGCAGAGGAAATGCATAGACATTTTTCCAAAGAAGACATACAAATGGCTAACAGGTACACAAAATGGTCATTAATTATCAGGGAAATGCAAATCAAAACCACAATGAGATTTCACCTCACACACGTTAGGATAGCTACTAATGAAAGACACAAGATAAGAATTGATGATGTGGAGAAATGAAAGTCCTTATGTACTTTTGGTGGGAATGTAAATTGGTACAGACACTGTGGAAAAGAGTTAAGGAGGTCCTCAAGAAATTAAAAATAGAACTACCAAATGATCCAGCAATCTGAGTTCTGGGTATATATACAGAGGAAACTGGAAATAGGACATCAAAGAGATTCAGTACTCCCATGATCACTGCAGTGTTGTTTATAACAGCCAAACATGAAACACACTAAATGTTCATTAAGAAATGAATATAGAAAATGTTATATGTATATAAATAAATATATATATAATGGTCTGTCCATAAAGTGTCCAGCCACATAATATGAGAAATAGAGACATTTACTGAAGAAGATACAAGAAACAAGAAACACCGTCCATAGGACAATGATGCCTCAGTCACCTTCAAAGTAGGCACCTTGGGACCTCACACAGTTCTCACAATAGCCATCAGCTGCCCTATCATAGTTTCCTGAATCTCATCGATGGTTTTAAATCTCTTCCTTCTCAAAGGTGATTTTAGTTTTAGGAAAAGCTAGAAGTTTCAGGGCGCCAAATCTAGGCTGTAGTGGGGGCTTGGTCACCTGGGTGATTTGATGTTTCCCAAAAACACTCTGCATAAGACATGATGCATGAGTGGGCGCATTGTCCTGATGAAGCTGCCAATTACCAGTTGCTCATAGCTGCGGCCTTCTGAATCATCTGAACAGTTTCCGCAGAGGAATGTTCAAGCTTAATGCAAAATCTGATGCAGATTCATTTCTCTACTTGCTTAGTCATTTTGAATGTGATGGCCACAGAGTACACATGCTCATTCAAGGGCATCTACCACCCACACTAACTAGTACAGTGAAGTTGTCGTTGTTCACACATGTGCATTCCAGTCCACTCTTCTTGGCTGCCAGGTTAAAATGATGTCATGCAAACCATTCTTGTTATATTAACAATGGCTGGACTTTTTCTGGACAGACAGTGTATACTTTTGCCTGTAAATACATGGGCAAGAGTAGGTTTACAGTTGTGAGTATGTGAAATAGCTTACTCTTGTAATATTATTAATTACAGTGTTATTTTCCATATGAACTGTTAACTTCCTTTTGCTCCACCCTGTATGTATGTATATAAAAATAAAATGGAAAGCCACCTCAGCTATGACAAAGAAGGAAATCCTGCCATTTGTGACAACATGGATGGGCCTAGAGGGCATTATGGTAAGTGAAATAAGCCAAATAGAAAAGACAAATACTACATGGTGTCACTTATACGTGGAATAAATTAAAAAGGTCAAGCTCATAGAAATAGAAAGTAGAGAAGTGGTTGCCAGGGCCTGGGGTGTCGGGGAAATAGGGAGAGGTTGGAAAGAGGGTATAAGCTTTTAGATATAAAATAAGGTCTGAGGATCTGATGTATAGCATGGTAACTATATCTGATAACACTGTATTGTACATTTGAAATCTGCTAGGAATGTAGAACTTAAATATTCTCACCAAAAAGATAAATATTTAAGTTGATGGATGTGTTAATTAACTAGATGGGAGGAATACTTTCATTATGCATATATATATATAAAATCATCATGATGTATACTTTAAATATCTTATAATTTTGTCAATTATACCTCAATGAGGCTGAAAAAATAAAAATAATTAAAAAATTAAGAATATAGAGAATGCTAGTGGCATTTTATATAATACTTCTGTGGAAGTTATGGTCCCTATGGTAGTCAGTGTTTCTTGGATAAGAGTCAAAGTGATTACATTTCGGTTTAATTTCAACCAACATTATTTTTCTAGGAGCTGGATATGGTGGTTAGGAAGACAGCTGTGGTCATTGATTTCAAGGAGTTTATAATCTAATGGGGGAAGCAGATACTAAACAAATATTTCACAAGTAATTGTTTGTTTACAAGCAAATAATATGACAATTTATTTGCTATTTATTGCAAGGTAAATATCTTTCCAGATGAATGTATATGCAAGGAAGATATGAGCTACTTTTTCCATTTTTTTGCTTTGATGATAAGAAAGATAAATTTTATATCTCAATTTATAGAGATATAAAATTGGCCCTTGCGGAGTATCTCAGTTGGTTAGAGCATCGTGCCAATACACCAAGGTTGCGGGTTTGATCCCCAGTCAGAGCACATATACCAGAATCAATCAAAGAATGCATAAATAAGTGGAACAACAAATAGATGCTTCTCTTCCTCTTTCCTTTCCTCTCTCTCTAAAAAAATTATGTTACATTAACAAAATTATCATAAATAGGCTGATGGATAATTATTTTTATCTTACACATCTTTAAAATACAAATGTTTACAAAGATATAAAATTTTATATATTTATTTTAACTATTATGTCTTTATATATGTTTTATTTCCTGCTGGCTGACCAAAGAAATACAGAGGAACAAGGTATGGGGGGTGAGGAATAAGGTATACAGTACAAATAGAAACAATTTGTCTTCTTGAAGTTTATTTTGCAGTTATATTTGTAAAGCAGAACTGTCTGATATATCCACTATTGCGTAAAATAATATAAAATCATCATAGAAGTTCCAACTTGGAGTTTTCTTTAAAACCTAAGATGCTACAAAAAATGGGGATCTCAACGTATTTTAGCCCACCATGACAAAAACAAGGAACAGATTAAAATTTCATGGAAGTACCATAGAACCTGTTTTGTTAAGCAGTCAGAATTTCATAATCTTTTGAAACTCTGCAGCACTTTAATGGGACTTCTAATAGTGCCTAACACTTGGAAAGATTCCACAGTTTGGCTCCTATAAAGTGGTTTTTTGACAGCAAATGTGCAGGAACCAGGAATCTACACTGAAACTTGAATCTGAGCCACTTAGACATTATGATGTTACCCAAATGTGAAGTGGTTTCCATTGGCAATACCATAATATCTTCTCACTGAAGCCTGAAACTGAGTTGGGGGGATATTTAGCTACCCAAGAAACAGACATTTTCTAAGTCTTGATCAGACAGAAAAAAATTTGAGAAAGACTTTCTGGCATTCATTCAGTGGAAAATGAAGACACAAAGAAGCCAAATAAAGTTAACAGCTCTAAAGAGAGTCTAGAAATCATGGTGCTCCAGAGTCTTCGTCATCACTGCCATGCTTATTGATGCCAAGAGATGTTTACTGAGCTCTCACCGTGTATAAAGAACAATATCAGGGGCTTTATTTACAATGGTCTCAAAGGTCATAGACCTTATTTTATGCCTCTTTATAATTCCTGATGCCTGGCACAGGGTTTTTAAAGATAGCTAAGATTCAGTAAATATGTATGAATTGTAGAAATGAAATTGTCAGAGGCTTACAGCTTAATTGGGAGATAGGATAGAGGTGACTTCCTTGCTAGCAAAAATAGTAACCTATATTTACTGTTTCTGTCTAGTACAGTGTCTAGCGTATAGAGAACAGGTATCTAAACTAACCAGTTAATAATGTGCAAATAATTTATAGAAAACATTTGTCAAGCACTTACTATGCTTTAGATGCATTACTACACTGAATTTTCACAATGTGGAGGTACCATATTGTCCCCATCTTAGACATGACATAGCTGAAGTTTACAGGGGTAAGTAACTTGCTTAGTTGCCACGATAAAAAGTTGTACAGGCAGATTTGAACCTGGGCAGTCTTCACTATCATACTGTACATATAAAAAGATAAACAATATTGTATGGTAGCATTTGTTAAAGGCCAGATGAATGGCAGAGACAGTGATTCCCCTAACTTTAGAATGAGAAGTGCCTACTGAGGACTGGGCAGTAGGGGCAACTTTATGAAGAAAGAGGAGGGTTTTGAAAGAAGAGCAGGGATAATTAAGTACTGAGGAAGCAAGAAGACAAATGAACAAAGGAGTGGGTAGAAATGCTCATAATTATTTGGAGACCAGTTAGACTTACTTCGATAGAATGAAAGAATTCATGTAGGGCAGTGGTAGAAAACCTAATTAGAGATTTAGCAGGAACAAGAGTGTTTGGATTTCATTCTTTAGACACAGGGGGGCCAACAAAATCTTTTAAAACTGCTTTTTCAGAAGATGTATAGGATATAACAGAGGACAAGGGCTAGAGACCATGAAGCCAGTCAGGTAGGGGTGGACTCTGATGGTGCCAGCGGCAATGGAGAAGAAATGACAGATAAAAAAGAAAGAAAGGACCCACAAAACAGGATGGGCTTGATGTGGAGAGAGGAATGAGCCCATATCTTTGGCTGATAATGTCGCTGTCAGAAATGGGAACATTCAGAAAAGAAAGTTGGTTTTTGGAAGATTACTAAACTTATCATCTAAAACACTTGATTCCTATAGGTTTAAGGCACTAAATAATCAAATAACAGACATTTGGATATTGTTATATGCCAGGAACTGGACCATGTACAGGTGATAGAATGGTGAACAGGTAAGATATGGTCCCTGTTTACACAGACCTTAGAGTTTACGAGGAAAGCAAGGCACTAAAAAAGTAATTATAACAACATTGATGATTTTTTTGATGGTGATGAATTATAGAGTATTATGGAAGCATATGGTAGGAGCATATATAGAATTCAGTCTAGGGCTTACTTCAGGAAGTGACATTGAAACAACGGGTAATGTTAACAGTTTGGTGTCCAATATCAGGGACAGTGATTTGTTTAAGGCAGGTTATGTACCAAGGGTGTCAATCTTAATCCTTGCTCACCTACCACCTCTTCTGGCTAAACTACGTTACTTACATAGACCTGTTTTAAGGGACAGCAGGAGGGGCTGACTTTCGTACTTCATGACCCTGCACCTTCCACCCACAGCTAACTGAGCCAGGGATGAACACAGATCTAAGTAGACAGTTTATAGGACCATTACTCATGGTTGGAAGCAAAGGGATGAAAACAATTATTTTCTCAAGAATCTGAATGGAAAAAAACAAGAGATTCGTGGAAGATTGCAGCTGAGGTAACGTCAGAACTAGAGAGACACAAAGGCCATGCATTTGCCAAACTCCTCAGTGGGCAGACACGGTGAGGAAGAGGAAGAAGCTGGTCAATATGTAGTGAGTAGAAGAATTAGAGGAACAGAGATTCCTCTAGAGAAATATCACATTTCATGAGAGACAAGTAGCCAGAGTCGCTGTTTCATACAGCGATATTAATCGTCAATGACTTTACAGTCCTAAGATGATGAACACCCTCACAAGGGCCCATAATGAATTCAGTTCACATTAGAGCAACATCATAAAGCCTGAATGACTGAAATTAAAATTTCAGTACAGAGTCCAGTTCTTATGTATTTTCTCTAAGAATCCTTTTTAGCAGACAAACTACACATTCAATCCCAGTTACAGGAATGGGTCTCTGTGCTTCGTAGACAAAAGGGCTCAATTAAAACACATTATCCGCTCATGGATAAAAGTAAACTAAAAAGGAGTTGCTATATTGAGTTCAACTACCAGGGTAAATTATAATATATAAAAACAAATATGTTTGCTACCTTTAAATGTCTTTAATTGTCATAATTACAGCATGCCTATCTCAACACAGATGCATACTATATATTCTTCGGAAAATTGCCACAACTGTTGATACTTATACTCAAGTGTTACATTTGGATGCCGTATACCATACACATATACATGAAATATAATTATGTATACCTAACTATGTATCCTTAGTAAGATATCAATTATATAAATGTATAAACAATTACATGACTTCTTCACAACTCTGGATGTGCACCAGAAACACTGAGATAATAATCCCTGATATAATTATTGTCCCTTCCCCTCCCTGCAGCCTCCCCAGTACATCACTGGGTACAGAGATGGTAGATGGGAATAAGCAAGCCTGCTCTTAAAAACTTCATCTTCTGAATTTTATCCACACTGTTTTGTCTTATCCTGTTAGCCAATCTCCTCTATTTTTCTCAATTGTGCTTTCTCCAGTCCCGCTCCCGGTTAAAACCAAACTATAAATAACCGTACTCAATCAAGTGATAAACAACCAGGTTATTTGTGCCGAAATGGTTTTATAGGCTAAAAGTATAAACTTTTCTATAAAGTTACTATTGGGGGCTAAGCTTATGGTGGCTGAGCTAGTATTTTCTGTTCCCTGAAGGAAAGCTAGAAGTTTCCTCTTGGTTTTTCCTTTTCTATTTGGACTAAATTCAGTGAATTACTTCAGCCCAGGAGGAGATGAAAAAAGTAAATTAGGAGAAAATGAGAAAAGTGATTTTAACTGATCAGGGGAAGGAGAGAAGTAGGTGGAATATACAGGGTCCAGCAGAAGTAAGGCTGCTTCAGTGTGGCTGGTAGGGTAATACTATGGGTGTAATTATTTATAGTTTTAATTTGAACATTTCACCTAAAATGTCATCTGGTGTGCTTGAGTGTGATATTGTTATGTTATAGAATTACGATTCTGATTTATTACACTACAGCTTATGATTCTGTAATAAAAAAGGGGTGGTATTTGTGCCAGACCCTGTCTACCCACCTTTCTTCTGTTCCATGCAAAGGAGGCTGTGGAATGGGCTGTACTGGGAAACCTTGTCTAAGAGCATTTACAGCAACGAAGTGGGACTGCCCTCCTTCCAGATCTCAACTGGGCTTCACCGAGGGAAGTGGAGCAAAGAGTGAAAGGCAAAGGAAGGGGAGATCACCCTACTATTCAGGCCTTGGTGACAATGAGCAAGCACACGCGAAATAAAAAGTGAGTTTTTGTTTAAATGGAACATCAAAAGCTGCAATGAAAAATTATACCTTTTTGTCCAAGTGAAAGTGCTTTGTTTCCAGATATAATTTCTTCAACAGCAAAGAAAACTTTTTAAAGGAATAAAGAAAATATTTTATAATACTAACTGCATTATTTAAAACTCATATAATTTTATAGGCATACCTCAGAGATATTGTGGGTTTGTTTCCAGACCACCACAATAAAGTGAATGTTGCAAGAAAGTGAGTCACATGAATGTTTGGTTTCTCAGTGTATATAAAAGTTATGTTTACACTATACTGTAGTCTATTTACTATGCAATAGCATTGTGTCAGAAAAAAATAATGTACATACCTTAATTAGGAATACTTTATTGTTAAAAATGGTGACTATCATGTGAGCCTCCGCGAGCTGCGATCTTTCGGCTGGCGGAGGGCTCTGCCTCCGTGTGCTGACTGATCACGGAGGTGGCTGCTGGAGCCTGGGGTGGTGTGACAATTTCTGAACCTAAGACTAAAATGAAGTTTGCTGCCTTGACGGACTCTTCCTTTCATGAATGACATCTCCGTAGCATGAGATGCTGTTTACCAGCATTTACACAGAACTTCTTTCAAAACTGAAGTCTGTCCTCTCAGATCCTACCTCTGCTTTATCAACTAAGTTTATATAATATTCTAAATCCTCTGTTGTCATTTAACAATCATTACAGCATCTTCACTAGGTAGATTTCATATCAAGAAACCACTTTCTTTGCTCATCTATAAGAAGCAACTTCTCATCCATTAGTGTTTTATCACACCCTAACTGGAGCGGCTCAGTTGGTGGGTGTTATCACGCAAAGCACAAGTACATCAGTCAGATTCCTGGTCAGGACACGTGCCTGGGTAGCAGGTTTAGCCCCCGGTTGGGATATGTACGAGAGGCAGCTGATTGATGTTTCTCTCCCTCTCTTTCTCCTTCCATTCCCCTCTCTCTAAAAATAAATAAAATCTTTTTAAAAAGTTTTATCATGAAATTGCAGCAATTCAGTCACTTTTTCAGGATCTATTTCTAATTCTAGTTTTCTTGCTACATCCACCACTTCTGCGGTTATTTCCTCCACTAAAGTCTCAAACACTTCAAAGTCATCCCTGAGGATTAAAATCGATTTCTTCCAAACTCCTGTTAATGTTTATATTTTGACATTTCTCCATGAATCAGGAATGCTCTCAATGACCTCTAGAATGGTGACTCTCTACCAGAAGGTTTTCACTTTACTTCGCCCAGCTTCATCAGAGGAATCAATATGGCAGCTATAGCCTTATGACACATATTTCTTAATAGTAAGACTTAAAAGTCAAAATTATTCCTTGATCCATGGGCTGCAGAATGGCTATTATTAGGCATGAACACAACATTAATTGAACTGTACATCTCCATCAGAGTTCTTGGGTGACTGGGTGTAGTGTCAATGAGCAGTAATATTTTGAAAGAACCCTTTTTTTTTCCTACCTGTAGGTCTCAACAGTGGACTTAAATACTCAGTAAGCCGTGTTGTAAACAGACGTGCTGCCATCTAGGCCTTGTTGCCCCATTTATAGAGCACAGGCAAAGTAGACCTGGGGTCATTCTTAACGGTCCTAGGATTTTTGGAACGGTAAATGAACAATGGATTCAACTTATTTTATAAATTTATTTTTAGAGAAGGGGAAAGGAGGGAGAAAGATGGGGAGAAAAACATCGATGCAAGAGAAACATCAATTGGTTGCCTCTTGCACACCCTCAATTGGGGACCTGGCCGGCAATCAAGGTATGTGCTTTGATTGGGAATTGAACTGTCAACCTTTTGGTCTGCAAGTCAGCACTCAATCCACTGAGCCATACCAGCCAAGGCCAATGGCTTCAATTTAAAGTCACAAGCTATATTAGTCCCTAACAAGACAGTTGGCCTGCCCTTTGAAGCTCTGAAGCCAGGTGTTGCCTTCTTCTCTCTAGCTATGAAAGTCCTAGATAGCATCTTCTTCCAGTAGAGGGCTGTTTTGTCTATATTGTAAATCAGATCTGTTGTTCAGTGTAGCCACCATCATTAATTATCTTAGCTAGATCTTCTAGATAAGTTGGTGCAGCTTCCACATCAACACTTGTTGCTTCACCTTGCACTTTTATGTTATGAAGGCCACTTCTTTTCTTAAACCTTATGAACCTACTCTGCTAGTTTCATATTTTTGGCAGCTTCCTCACCTCTCTCAGACTCATAGAATTAAAGAGTTAGGGCTTTGCTCTGGATTAGGGTTTGGCTTCAAGGAACGTTGTGGCTGGCTTGATCTTCTATCCAGACCACTAAAACTTCTCCATTTCAGCCATAAGGCTGTTTTACTTTCTCATTTGTGTGTTCACCAGAGGACCACTTTTAATTTCCTTCAAGAACTTTTCCTTTGCTTTCACAACTTGGCTAACTGTTTCACACAAGAGGTCTAGCTTTCAGTTTATCTCAACTTTCAACATGCCTTCCTCACTAAGCTTGATCATTTCTAGCTTTTGATTTTAAGTGAGAGATGTGTGATTCTTCCTTTCAGTAACACTCAGATGGCACTGTAGGGTTATAAATTAGCCTAATTTCAATGTTTTTGTGTTTCATGGAATAGGGAGGCCCATGGTGGGGGGAGAGAGAGAGTCACTGGGCTAAGTTTGCTATTCTGTATGAACGAGGCTTGTGGTGTCCCAAAACAAGTACAATAGTAACATCGAATATCACAAGTACAGATCACCATAACAAACATAATGAAAAAGTTTGAAATATTGTGAGCACTACCAAAACATGAAACAGAAACATGAAGAGAGCAGATAATGTTAGAAAAATGACACCAATAGACTTGCTTGAAACAGGGCTGCCACAAACCTTTCATCAGTAAAAAATGCAATATCTGCGAGTGCAATAAAGGAAGTACAATAAAACCAAGTGTGCCTGTACTGTAAGAGGAAAGCTTACCAAAACGATCATGAAAATAGTGTTCCGATAAACATCAGTTTAGTAAAGCAGGTGCTACAGAACATAACCTCTGGGTTTCTAATATATGATAGTTTGAAAAATAACATGGATAATAATGTGACAAATATATACAATACATGACATAAATTATAGAAAGAAATAAAATTGCAGAAATAGATATATCAGTCCTACTGCTATGACACGTTAGACCTTAACAATAAAAATGGACTGAAGGCATTGTATCATTTGGGGATTTACTAATGCATTTCCTAGTGTCATGTGTATACACAGGAATTTACCTTACACATTTAGATTTAGCTATATGCTTAGAGAGCTGATGTAATGTACTTAAACTAAGCCTGCTTTTACTTCTTTTAAGAGTGAAGACAAAAATGATTGCATGTCAAATACTTTTACTTTAAAGAAAAACAATTGAGTCATGCATAACAGATTTTGCAGCTTATATAACTTATCTAAATTCTGCATAGTACCTAGAAGGTGCTATACAAACCGCAAACTGCATTTTATATCTACCTTGATTAACAGAACATGTCACTAAGATATTATTCATGGTTGTCAACAAACCTGAACAACACCCAAGTTTGAAGGAATGAAACATGAAGTAGAAGAAAGAGAAGGAGGTCGACTGGAACCAGAAACTTTGATGGCAGAAACAAAAAGATAACAGTTCTAACTTCAAGAAACACAAACCAATTTTTATTATTTAGAATGTGAGCTGATAGAACAAACAGAATAGGTGCATAGTGTCCTATTACTATAGAAGCACCTTCTATGTTAGAGTTTATTTTACACAGAAAACTGCAAATAAATCATGATAAGACATCATAGTGTGTGTCTCCTAATCTGTGACAACAATTTCAACGTGGTTGGTGCAGCCACCGGAGAAACCTGCACGCACTGAGAGCCCTGACCCACAGAGTCTTTTATCTGCATGTGTACTCTCCACAGGCCAAGCAAATAAAGGCCAAATGATAATTTACACATGAATCAACTTTCTCTGCGCACAGGCACCAGAGACATTTCTTTTCTCTGTTACTCAGAGAAAGGCAGCCAGGTCTAAGCTTGTCTCACTAGAAATCATACAAGTGAAACAGTGATTTGCAGCAAAATGGCAGATCAGCAAAGGGAAGCTGTTTGGAATGCCTGATAAAAATGGAAGCCACAGAGGACTAGATGAATATTTAGTCTGAAAACAGGCCTGACAGTAACAATGAGTCTTTACCCTATTCAAAACAGGTAGTGTCATACAAACTGAAACGAAGATACAATCCTGATAGAAGATTTACACAAGATACCTGGGTAGGCATCTTTAAAGATTTCAACCTTCATTTAAATAAACAGACTCATGGATCCTTTGCAACTAGATCTTTTTCAGAGTACATGCAGTTATTTCACAGGAATCACATTTGGAAGGTATGTTGCCCATGTTGATAATGAGAAATAAATGAAAAACTGGGCACACATTTTATACCATGAAACTTTTAAAAGAAGAAAAATGTATACAGTGTATTTTCTTCGACCTAGGCCCCTTGGTGCCTAGGTCAACTTTACGTATTCATCAAACTATCAAAATATTGCCATAGCCTTTCTTATAGGAATATGTAATGAACAATAATTGTCCTGGCTCATTTAACAGAAGAATGGAGATTTATTATTAAATTTGTATTAAGAGGCCATTCCAATGACAACTATGTAATCTTCTAATGAATGACAAGTACTAACTAAATCAGTAAAATTAGTTTTTACATTATTGCCACTTCCACAGCTACGCATTTGTCCTATTCCATTTGCCCCCCGAAATGCCTACCTTTCTACTCAACAACGTATATCCCCAACTTCAAATTTGGTTCAAAACTCACTGTTCAGGAATTTTTCCCTTAAAACTTGGGTGCTTGGACATAGAAGAGCATAAGCCAAGTGCTGCTAGCTATGTACATGGACTCTCAACACAAAATAATAGGCCAAAATCTTAAAAATAAATTTTATTCATGAGTTGTAAATATTAGAACTGTGGTACAATTTGTGGTTCATAAAAGGAAATTTAAAATGTTTATTCCTTTAGAATCCAGAACCAGATCTATACACTCCATATCACAATCCATACTCTGAGAAACAGCCCAAATACTGACTTATGTGGAAGGTGGGGAGTGGGTAAGGCAGGGGAGAATAATGGGGGGAAATTGTAATTGAACAAAAATAAAAATAAAATAAAATGAAATAAAAAATAAAAAATGGTTAAGTCATATCAATTTTTGGTGAGGGATTGCATACATCAAACATTCTGACAACGAACAGGTTTGTGATATAATTATTTCTCTCTGCCTTCCTAGAATGATGTTTTTAACCCTTTCAACTGCTTCCCTTAGCTCTCTTCTCCTTCCATCTTACTCCTTTAGGCTGAAATACTTCTTTTCCCCTCCCTTTCTTCTCAATAACTTTAATCATTTTTCTACCTTCTGGCTATTTAGTAGTTTTTGAAGTCAAAATGAGCATTTTCCTTAAGGTGTTGTCCTAATGGGTAAGAATCATGTATATAATTACTCCCATTTACAACATTTTACAGTGCCAAAGATAATGTTAGCCATTCATAATATTTTTGACAACTCTCAACAAACTCTGTATACAGTCAATGTACCCGAACATCATAAAGGCCACATATGAGAAACCCATAGCTGACATCACACTCAATGGTGAAATGCTAAACTCTTTTCCTCTAAGATCAGGAACAAAAAGACAGGGATGCCCATTCCTGTCACTTTTAGACAACAGAGTACTGAAAGTCCAAGACAGAGCAATTAGGCAAGGGAAAAAAAGGCATTCAAATTAGCAAGGAAGAAGTAAATTATCTCTATTTGCAATGATATGATATTACATATAGGAAACCAAAGATGCCATCAATAAAACTGTTAGAATCAATGAATCCAGTAAAGCTGTAGGATACAAAATCAATATACAAAAATCAGTTGTGTTGGTATACATTAACACTAATTTCAGAAACAGAAACTAAGAAAACAATCTCATTTACAACAGCATCGAAAAACACTTGAGTAATAAATTAAACCAAGAAGGTGAAAGATCTATACACTGAAAACTGTAAGTTACTAATGAAAGAAATTGAGGAAGACACAAATAAATGGAAAGACAGTCTGTATTCATGGGTTGGAAAAATTACTATTGGTAAAATGTTCATATTACCCAGAGCAATTTACAGATTCAATGCAATCCCTATCAAAATTCCAATGGCATTTTTTACAGAAATAGAACAAATAATTCTAAACTTTGTATGGAAGAAAGCTGGAGGCATCATACTTCCTAATTTCAGACTGTATTACAAACCTTTAGTAATTAAAACAATATGATAGTAGCATAATAACAGACACAGAAATCCAAACAATCTAATTAGTGACCTGAAATGACATTTTTCCAAAGAAGACATGCAAATGGCCAACTGTTACAGGAGGAGGTGCTCAACATCACTAATAATCAGGGAAATGCGAGTCAAATCCACATGACAGTAATCAAAACAGTAGTATTGGCACAAAAAATAAGAAGAAAAAGAAAAAACAGACACATAGATCAGTGGAATGGAGGAGAGAACCAGAAATAAACTGATGTATATATGGTCAATTAATTTAATGACATAGGAGCCAAGAATATACAGCAGAGAAAGTACAGTCTCTTTAGTAAATGGAGTTTGGAAAACTGGCCAGCCACATGCAAAGGGATGAAACTGGACCACTATCTTATACCACACAAAAAATGAACTCAAAATGGATCAGACTTGACCTTTAGACCTGAAACCACAAAACTCCTAGATGAAAAGAGGCAGTAAGCTCCTTGATATTGGTCTTGGCAATGATTTCTTTCTTTCTTTCTTTTTTCTCTTTTTGATCTGATATCAAAGCAAAGACCCAAAATAAACAAGTGGGACTACCCCAAATTAAAAAAGCTTCTGCACACAAAGGAAACCAACAATAAAATGAAAAGGCAGCCTATGGAATGAGAGAAATATCTGTTAAAGGGTTAATATCCAAAAAATATAAAGAACTCACACAACTCAATAGCAAAAAAAAATCTGCTTAAAAAATGGACAGAGAAAATGAACAGACACTTTTCCAAAGAAGATATACAGTTGGTCAACAGGTACATGAAAAGATACTTAACATCAATACAATAGGAAAATGCAAATGAAAACTACAATGAAATATCACCTCACATCTACTGGGATGGCTATTATAAAAAAGACATAAAATAACAAATGTTGGAAAGGATGTAGATAAAAGAAACCCTCATACACTGCTCTTGGGAATGTAAATTGGTACAGCCACTATGGAAAAGAGTATGGAGTTGCCTCAAAAAATTAAAAGTAGAACAACCATAAAATCCAGTAATTTCACTTTTGGGTATATGTCCAAAGAAAATGGAACCAGTCATAGTAGCCAAGGCATTAAAAACAACCTAAGTGTCTGTAAACAGAAAATGTGGAGGAGATATATAAATAAATGAAATACTATTCAACCTTAGACAAAAAAAGTAATCCTATCATTTGCAACAGTAACAATATGGATGGACGAACCTGGGAGGCATTTTTCAAAGTGAAATAAGCCAGATATAGAAAGGCATATACTGCATGGTGTCACTTATATGTGAAATTTGAAAAAAAAAATCCAAACAATGAACCAAACAAAAAGCACCAGTGGTTGACAGGGGATGGAGGGTAGGAGAAATAGGGAAAGACTGGCAAAAAAAAGTTTAAAAAAAGAATATTCATGAGACATATCTACTGTGAGGACCATTAAGAATACATTTTTTTAAAAAGTCAAGCCATAACTTAGCTATGATATTCATTGGTTTGTTGACCAATTTATAGGTAATTTATAAAACAGCTCTTGTATATTTAAAGGTGAATTTCATGACCATTTGATATAAAGCCTCAAATGTCACTTAGTGGCCTCAATGAGATAAAGTTTGGATGGTGAAGGAGGACCAAAGAAAGAATAAATTAGAATGCTTATGATTGTATAAATTAATTTTACAAAATATTTGATGAATAATCTCAATTACTAAATTTCTTTTTCTATTAATATCACAAGTAGGCTGAATGCTTTTTTTTTGTTAAGGAAAAAAGTTACCCTAATTTGAACAGTGATTTAATGTTGTGTTAAGTTAACAGTGTGTTGTTTGTAAGGCATAAAGGACTATGACCTGTAAGAGTAAAGCACGTGGCCTGTCCACATACATAAGCATAATAAAAGAGTGGGGACAGGATATTAGCCAACAGAAGCTTTTAAAAAGCCAAAGGGGAAGGAAGAAACCAGGAGCTTTCCAAAATACCAAACAAAGCAAGAGAGAGAAAAATTGCAAATTTGTATCCATTTAATGTATTTCAGAAGCTATTTAAGTTTTTCTTTTCTTTTCTTTTTTTTTTTTTTTTTTTTTTGAGTTTTAGGAACAGGGGACCGCATAAGTCCTAGGTTTATATTAAACCTAGAGATATTCTCCAGCTTCATTTCATTATTTATTCTGTTCTTTTCCTTTATTACATTTGGTAAGACCAGCTTTTTATCAAAGTCATCTCTCCTTGTCTTATCATTCATCCAGTGCCCTCCTTATTGATCATCAGACCATGAAAGAGACAATGGATAGCTTTCCTTGAGTCAATAGATAATGCAGACATCGCATCTGCTCAATCTACCAGGTCTGTCGATCTGCCATGGGGGAAACTTGGATTGGCCTATAATTTGATGTTCACAAAAACAAGCTGATAATTACACAGAAATCTGTGATACACAAATGTGTGAATAACTATTTTGGATAACACTGGGTCTTTCTAAAATATCTAAATTAAGTTGAAGGGACTACAACTTTAAAAGTGATCCTAATTTGCATTTGCAAGTAAGACAACAAATCTGTCCCGTGCCAACTCTGTTTTCCTTATTGGTGCTGTATCCCCATCACATAAAAAATGAAAATAAACACTCACCTGCCACAGTGAATAACTTTACTCCTTAAAGTTGTTAGCATATGAGCAAAATACCAAGCATAAAAAAAGTTACCTGTTGTAAAGGTGATACAACTAAAAAATGGAAGGGTGTGGTTTCAGATGATTGTACCATAACATTAAAATGTGGGGACGGCCAGAGCGGGGAGGGGGCGGGCAGTGGTGGTGGGGAAATGGAGACAACTATACTTAAACAACAACAACAAAACAAAGTCCCTCTCTTATAAGAAATAAAATGGTAAGACTATTGCATACCTGAAACTTACATGTTATTAACCAATGTTACCTCAATAAATTCAATTAAATAAAAAACTACTGTTATAGCCCTGGCTGGGCACCTCAGTTAGTTAAAGCGTCATCCCATGCACAAAAAGGCTGTGGGTTCAATTTCTGATCAGGGAACATCCCTAGGTTGCGGATTCGATACCTATTGGGGGCACATACAGGAGGCACGCAATCAATGTTTCTCTCTCACACTGATGTTTGTCTTTCTCTCTCTTTCTAAAATCAATAAAAAACATACTCTCGTGAGGATTTAAAAAGGAAAAACTACTGTTATGAAAGTGGGAAAAACTAGTTAATATCCAGGGATATCTCTTTTTTGTACTTGACTGAGAAGATGAGGTATGAGAGGCTCCTTTTGTTTTCTTCAAGTTTGAATGGGGCTGACTGGAGAAAACCTAGTCTTGCAAAGGGTTACTCAGCCATGGGGACAAAAAATGAGGATAAAGCACAGTTCATAAATTTGTAAAGCAACATTAGCTGTGGGTTCTTAATACAGTGTTATTAAAATTAACAGATAACTCAATAAAAAGAGAACTTGTGTTTCGAGTTACGTATTTGTTGCTACGTTGGGGCTACGGAAAAACTTTCCCCATCAGGGCAGCTAATAGTTAATTTGCACACTTTGGATGAAATCTGCGTTGGTCAGAAGTGGCTACATTTGGGGGTGTGTATTACACAACTCATGTTAGTCAACGGTGAGTTTTATATCCCGGTCATACACACTGTTGTTAGGTCCTTACATTCTAGTCAAAAAACGTCTAGTTCATGTTAAAAGTCTCACATACTGCTGAAAGACAAATTTAAAAAAAATTTTTTTTAAAATTTTAGTTATTTATTTTCAGAGAGAGGAGAAGGGAGGGAGACAGAGAGGGAGAGAAACAGCAATGTGTGGTTGCCTCTCACATGGCCCCCACAGGGGACCCGGCCCGCAACCCAGGCATGCACCCCGACCGGGAATCGAACCGGGACCGTCTGGTTCCCAGCCCGCGCTCAAATCCACTGAGCTACACCAGTCAGGCCTGAAAGGCAAATTTTAAAGTCAAGTATTTGCCATTTTTCTTTCTTACCCTAAAATCTCTCTCTGATCTCTAGACCACTTCCTTAAATATTTAAGATAAAAAAGAACATGGTTAAATGCCAACATTTAACTTGCAATTTTCCTTTCCAAATCTATTCCTCTTCTATTGTACTTCCTCATCTCAGTAAATGACACTACCTAGATGTTCAAGCCAAAAGTCTGGGAACCATCCTTCATCCTTCCTGTCCTCTCCCTTCCCAGGATAAATGAATAAGATATAGACACTTCTTATCTATACCAGCACCATCAGTCAAGCCATCATAACCTTCTGCCTGGGATCCTGCAATAGCTTCTAAGTGGTCAGCTATTTACATTCTTACTACTCTAGATATCCACTGCTTCTCTGTAAATTAGATGTTATCACTCTCCAGTTTGAGAACCTCCAACGGTGCCCCAGTGTACTTAGTAGACAGAGGAGAAATTCCCACTCCAGTCTAACGTCCTTGAACAATCTGGCTCTTGACTTTATCTTCTCCTTGCTCTACTTTTTGTTCCTTTCTGTTTCCTCTGTGTGTAGAATGAACCTGTGGATCTTCAAAGTGGAAATAAATTCAGTAGCCTTTTCTGAAGGTAAAGGAAGTATACTTAGCACAATTCAGGGCCACACACCATGTCTACTAGTTCTGCTTACAAGTGCCCCTAATGTCTGTAAGTCTAGGGAAAAAAAAACATATTACAGATATTTTAATTCCCATGAAATGAGTACTGACACAGGAAAAATTCAAAGCACAATTTCATTCTTTATTTATTGTATTTAGTTATGCATACTTAGTAATGGAAGATTATAAACATAATATGTCTTGTGTATTTCTAAATATGAAAAAATTGTTAGTTTAAAGAGGGATAGACTTTCTTAAGGACTGTAGTAAGTCTCTTGTTTGTATATAAAAATGCAATGGTGATTGTACACTTTACAATGCTGAGAAGTTCCACATTTATTTATAATTATACTATATAAAAATAATTGCACTAAATTTGTTGTACTTGGGGGTTTTGTAAAAGTGCTTTACAAGAGGAATGTGATTTTCTTTTGGCTCTTCACAGGAGCATCCGGAATGGCCACGGTTTTGGGACTTTCATTGTGATGAACAAAATGCTGACATGATTATGCATTTGAAAATGATGAATTGTTTTCCTCATTGGTATGGGAAACATTACAAACCTTAAAACAAGATATTTTTCAGAATGATCCAACAGGACACTGGCAATTTCAAATGCTTCAGAATCTTGAAGAAGCCAAATGAGTTTATGAAAATAAGTATAGACTGTCATTATTACTCCTATGTCAATTGTTACTGGGTAATAATTGTCAATAATAATTTTACTATTAGTTTTACAATCAACTAAAAAATTATAGAATACAAAGAATCATAATACAGACATAGAAAACCCAGCATTAATTTATTATGTGAAGTAAAGAATAAATATAAAGAGGTAATTTTGGATGATAAAATGACCTAAAGTAGAATTACAATGTTACTTGAGAATTTGTCCTAAATGGCAAATAATTAGAGCTGAGAACTCATCTCCTTAACAACTTTATGTATAATTGAAACCATCTCCAATATTTGATTAATAAAAAGTAGATTTACAACTCTAATCAGACATGGAAAATACCATCAGAGTTTGTGTATTAAAAAATAAGCAAAATTCCATTGTGTAAATGTACCACAGCTATTTTATCTACTCATTTACTGATGGGCACTTGGGCTGTTTCCAGATATGATCTCATCTATATGTGAAATATAATGAACAAAATAAACTGATGAATAAAATAGAAACAGGAGCATGGATACATGGAACAAACTGGCAGCTATCAGAGGGGAGAAGGGAGATGGGGATTGAATGAAAGAAGGTGAAGGGATTAGCCAAAGAACATATATGTATGATCCATGGACACAGACAACAGTGTGGTGAGGGCCTGAGGGAAGGGGGAGGCGAGAGCTGGGTGGAGGTGGGGAGACATCTGTAATAGTATAAACAATAAAGTAAAAAAAAAATAAAGCAAAATTTTATTTACAGAAAAACTTTTTGAACATGCAGGAGCTGTTCCTTTCCAGAATTTCTGAAGTCATGTCATAATTTTTCAAACAAGCTCATACTGAATAAGACACTCAAAGCTCAGGGAAAATACCACTTAAATGTACTGATTTTAACTTTTTAGGCCGACTGGCTGGTAGGTGAAATAAATGTTTAAACTTAAGCATTAAATGAGAAGAAGGAAAAAACTAACTTAGAAAAGAATAAAGGTAGAAGATAGTATGAAGAAAAATAGAAATGTTATAGATTTAATAAAACATTTATTTCAACGGAAAGAACGGTTAAGTACATAAGCACAGCAGTACACTGGCTCAGGACACAGCAACTTTAAGGAAGAGCTGAGTAAGTCTTGCTCAACATCAGTTTATCTTACTGTTCCCTTCCACAGGTGGGTCTGAGTTATGCTGAGAATTATCTCCAAAACTTAAAGATGTATTTTCTTATGTAATGATCCATTACCGGTCTTCTAAATAACAACATACAAACAAATGAAAAATCCAACAGTTCTAAGTCTCTTCCTGGATGTGGCAAGGGCATGACAACATTCAGTACTGTTAAAACGATGGGACTAAGCACAATGTAAATGAAAGGGTTAATCAGGTTTGGCCAGTAGTTTCAGAAAAAGGAGCCACAGAAATGTATGCTTCACTGATATTCTTAAGATAATGAGGAAAAGAAGAATAAACAAGGATGATGGGTAAGGAATACTTTGAAAAATAACCACAAAATTTAGTCCAGAACTAAATTGTACTTAAATTTGAAGAAAAAAGAATTTAAAACTCCTTATTTATACTTAAACTATGATTTGCAAGTATGAGTTGGGCATTAGCTATTATTAATCTTTAAATAATTTAGAAAACTATAGAAAATCGCGATCTGACTTGACTCTTTAATCATATTACCAGAAACTTAATGTTTGACTAAAGTAGTTACCCTGAGTCTCTCTCATTTCTACTTGGTCTGTTTGTCATTTTAGCCACTGCAGAAACCAACCAAGCCAAACCAACATTCATTCTCTTCACTAATGCCAATACACATGAAACACAGCTATCTCTAGAAACAGTAGGGTAACCCTTTTCTGGTATCACTTGATAAAGGAAAGGTTTTCAAAATTAAAGAAATAGCTTTCATTTTTTTCTAGTTTCATGA
Organism: Micronycteris hirsuta; assembly: GCA_004026765.1. Lineage (NCBI taxonomy): Eukaryota > Metazoa > Chordata > Mammalia > Chiroptera > Phyllostomidae > Micronycteris > Micronycteris hirsuta. The sequence goes on along the minus strand of PVJI01001133.1, from coordinate 99,463 downwards.
AGTTTTCCTACTTTGTACTCTGGATTTTATATAGAGGCAGTAGAACCTACATTTCAAGTGTGAGGGAATTTTCAATCAAAAAATTAAAAATGGAAAGTTTGTAAGCAGCACACTCTCTGACACTGATGGTTTTGTTTCAGGAGTACAGAATACAAAACCATTTCCTCAAGACATTATGTGTTCAGCATAAAATATTTAAAATGTTTCATTTCCAAGAGATCTGGTGGGAGTTCATGACAGATGCATTATTTCTTTCTTTCCTTTTTTTTTTATACAGCTTTATTTTGTCTAATTAGCACCGGTGATTTATCCTTGGCAGTTTGAACTTACTGAGAGGAAAGAAAAGTAGACCAGCTTCTTTGGAGAAAAGAATAAACTGAGATAAAACGGAAGAATGGTACTTTTTAAAAAGGCATTTTGCAGCAATGCCCACACCCAGCCCATGGAGAGCCCGCTCATTTGTGCGTCACCACATGATCAGTCCAGTTGCCCTCAGTCGCAGACAGAGAAAGCCCCGGTAGAAAGCATTCTCCAGGTGTTAGTTTAGGTTTGTCATTATTTCCTATTTATAGACTCTGTCTAGTAAAAGAAGACAAATTACTGTAAGTGGGGGTAAATGTGATTAAATGAGTCCTCTGAAGATAAGAGGGTACATGGACAAGGGTCATTAACACAAGTGACCTCTCTTTGCCCAGACCATGTTTGTATTTTGTGGATTAGGAAAAAAACAACAAAGCAAGAATAGTTTCTATTACATATACCCAAAGAGAAATCTGTTCCTTTTACCCTAATAAACATCTCCACGCTTTTGCAGTATTTTAATAACAGAGTGATAGTGCCAAAATACTCTCAGAATACACTAAGAACAATATTGGAGAAATTATTCATTCTAAGGAGTCTAATCGGAAATACTGAAGAAACATAATTATAATCAGACTAGATATGAGGCCTCGAATGTAAATTAGTGTGTACCAGGACTATCTGAATCAAGGGAAAAGTTGAAATTTGTAAAGTTTCAATTAAAATCTCTACACTCCTTCTTTCACCTGATTGTAGCCCCATATGGCAAGGTCAGCCCTTTCCGTGAACAAACAGCTCAGTCGCCTCCAGTGTAGCTGTTATCTTTCTCAACAAGGGGAGACATTTGGCACAGCCTAAAGCTGGGGCATGAACCCTGGCTAAGCTTAAGACATTTATCTGACAGCATCAGCTGACACTCCACAAACACATTTGCTCTCCATGACCTCAGAGCATTCGTGATTAATCAAAAATGTATCTTGGATCTTGAGAACAAGCTACAACCAGGCACACACAAAAAAGAATATGCTCTCGATCTCGCTTATCGACTCAAGAGGTATATTGAATTTAGAAATAGCAAATAGAATAAAATGATCAATATGTTCTCACTTGTCCATGGAAGAGCAAACTTTATCCCTCAAGCAAAAGACATTGATCATGTAAATGTTTCAGAACTGCTTTCAAACTAAAGAATGCAAAATGTACATGGCTTATTGGGGCTAGGGAAGGAGGCATACCAAAGAGAAGCTTTTGCTTTAACTTAAAAAAAAACAAAAACAAAAAACAAAAAAAACCAACTACAGCTTGAAGATATAAAGTGTATGTTTGTAGTATGCTCTACTTTAAAAAGCCCGTGTGTTCCACTTAAAACCTTTCTTTTGTAACGTGTTGCCAAATGTTCTTAATAAAACATTATAAGAGACTTTAAAACTTAATGAAGGAACATATTTGTGTAGAGAAAACTGGTTGCCTCATTTTAAATGAGACACAGTTATAACATATCCCCTATGCACTGTTCACAATTTATAATTTATAATTTATAATTTATGTCTCGTGGTTTAAACTCAGTATTTTCTGCAGTCATCTGCTAAGTAATATGATTGGCATGTGAATTCTATAATATTCTGCTTCCCAACACAGTATAATTTAGTATTCTTTTATTTTCATTTGTACTTCTCACTTTCTAATAACAATACCAAACTCTAATTAAAGCAATGGAAAACAGAAGTCATATGCCCCACCCTTGATGACATGAAAATGATTATTATTAAAAAAAATCTCTACAATTGAACTTATTAAATCCCATTCCTGCCTGGTTACCCACTGGTTAGGTTACAGTTGTTCACGATCCTATGACAGATCATTCCACTAAAGAAAAACTACGTGCCCTGGTCCCTGTTGGCATGGCAAACAAACTTGCATAGCATGTGCTCACTCTATAAAATGGTGGTACTAATTAGAAGATATAAACTCATGCTGAGACATGATATGAATCGGCTTTATGTATCTACTAAGCTCACAGCAGTACTAGATTTATACTGTTGTTGCTTTAAACACTAAACAGAAAATTCAACTTCTAAATCTGTATGATAAGAAAGCAAAAGTGATTGAGTTGAAGAAACAAAACCTCAGCCCTTCATTTTTGGTTCTACTTCAAAAATGTTTCCTGTGCATTTAGAGGTTGCCTAGCACTTCTCTCCCATATGTTTACCTAACTTAAATTCTTCAAACATGAATTGCAAGTACCAGATAGCACAGCTGTATGTTTTGACATCCATGGTGAAAATGAGCAGAAAATCTAACTGTTCCATATCAAGAAGTATTTTTACTAGTGCTAATGTGCCTTAAATACCTTGTTCCACAGATGAGTGGCCTGGCACCTGCTGCATGAGAAATAGCCAATTACTGTTCAGTGTCTCTAATTTTCTGATTCAATTAGCATGCTTCAGAGCTTTCCAGTTTAATTGCAAACTACTTCACAGTTAGCTCTCTGATTAATCATTGCCCATCTGCAAGCCATCGGAAAACTTAGTGGAACAAATTTGTGTACTTTGGAATGCTGGGAGCTTAGCAAATCAAACTTGTTTTGGTATATAAAGCTTTAATTTTGTTTGCCCTTTTCAGCTGCACTTGTAAGAAGCTCTGTACTGATTAAACAGGAAGTCCGGACAATAATATGCTACATTATGCATATAATTACTGTAAATACAACCGAGATTGTAGAAACATCATTTAAGGTTAGGCACTAACATGAATGGAGAAGGAGGTCAAGAAAACACATTTGGAATCAATTTCTTCCCATTATGACCAAATGCAAGTATCAGGGGGAAAAAAAGCTGTGTGACACACAGTGATGTCATTACAGCACCTGTTCCCCTGAAGGCATTTTAAATTCTGGCTTTTCATGTACTCATAAAATCTTTCTTGTTATTTAATTAGTAGAGTACTAAGTTTTATAAGCTTTGTTTACAAAACATACATTAGGGATTTTAAAGCAAACTGGCACCACATTGTTTATGCTTCATTTTACAAGCTTTTCTGCTGGTCCACTGAACGTATGAATGATAATGTCAGGAAACAAAACTGTTTTAATTGAGCTTTGGCTGGAGTTTAGATATCTTAACCCATAATCATGATTTCTTCATTTTTGAAGAATAAAACATGAATTGCATATTTTGCTCATTCCTATGAACAAATACCACAGAGGGTATTCTGCATTGTATGAAGAAGGAGGCTTTTATAAAATAAACTCTATGGTCATTTCCAACTCACAGTTTCCCTGGTTCACTTTTTAAAATATTTGGAATTATTCTGATATAATTTTTAAAAAGCTTCTAAATACATCTACTATATAAGAGATTTTATTTCTAATACTAAATCATAAGCTTGGGAAGGCAGGGACCGTGTGCATTTAGCTTACCAGTACCTCTCCAGTGCCTCACACAGGGCCTGCACATTCTTGGTGCTCAATTAATATTTTGGATGAAGGAAATGGAAGCAGTAGGGTTCTGAATTTTCCGTGTCATGTCACAGCGCCAGGCTGGGCACTGTGCTCTCCTTCTGTAACCTCGACAGGATGCAGTCATGTTATCTCATAAAGATGTTGACAAGTATCAACATATTATAATTATTTGGCTGAAAGAATAATAGAGAGAAGGGTGCTTTGCCTATTATGATGTCCTATAATGATTTGTTATTAAGAATAAACAACAAAAATGCAGAATTTCTCTATCTTTTATGAAGATCCTTAACAAGTTATGCAAACGTCTAAAAGCTGAAAGTTAAAACCCAACTGACAGCTCTAAAAATAACATTAAAATTGGAAAATGATTTTTGGAAATTGCATGATGAAAAAAAGATCACTTAAAACTTTTTACGGATAGTCACAGATATTCGGCGTGAAGCGACCCTCCGACTCCCTTAACAGTAGACACATACGAGACCAAGGTTCCGTGAGCTCCCTAATAGTTTCTATTCTGTCTGTGTTAAGGGCTGTAAAACTCAAGTGGGCTGACTTCAAGGTTCTCTGAATTTCACAGGCAGCCAATGTAGGAAATGCTGAGAAGGCGTAATCTGATCACAGCAGCTCAGGCAAGTGAGCAGGCATGCTGCCACATTCTGCTGCCCAGAGCAGGGAAGCTCGGCTGGAATCCCCACTAAGATCAAATTACAAAACAAGCTTTGTGGCCAGACAGCACGAGAGGCTATTGTGGGGTCATGACATAAATCAGGGATGAGCCTGGGCAAAACTAGGCAGTCAAAAAATCACATTTTCTGTACCACACTTACAGCATGGATCTCTATGGAAAATAAACTGTTAATGATGTTCAGATTTTTAACTCAGAGAGGGCAAATGGCTCTCCCAACACAAGGACCCACCGATTGAGCCTTATGTTTAGAGATAAGCAATTAAACCCCACACATCAAAGAAAAACAATGAGCTGTTCAAAATGGAATTTAGCCAAGGAGAGACCAAACTGGGCCCTGGTCCCTGTCCTGGGGTTCTCAGTCCTACCTCCACTTCTTACCCACTGTGTAGCCGAATGTCTATGTATACCGGAAAGGAATGATGGAACAACTGAGGGGATAATGAGTGAAAATGAATGCAAAGCACACTGAAAATGCTTAAAGGACCCAAATATGATTTGAGAGGGTAGCACATCTTGGGCCAAGAGAGCCATTTCCAGAAATAATCCCATTATGCAAAAAGAGCAGGATATTCTTTGGGAAGCTGGCTGATACAGATGGCCCTAATATGGCACCACATCCCATACAATGATATTTTATAGAGAAGTCTTAACTTTTGTATATGGTTCCCAAAGCTGAACATGCTAAAACAGAAATTACATTTTAGTTTCTGAGAAGTTACATGATTGTCTGTGTTGTACTAAATATGAAAGAAAACAAAATTATAGAATACAGTTAGCCTCTCAACAAAAGAAAAATGTAAAGATAAGGATGGAGACTGCAGAAGACAATACAGCACAACTCCTAGAGAACCGCTGCTTGGCAAACTTCTGCTGAGGCTGAGGCATCAGTACTCCAGGAGGCCAGAACTATTTCAAAGACAAGAAACAAGCAAAAACCTAAATGCAGTGTAACCAAGGCTGTTTGGTAAACAACAGTAGCAGGAATACCAACAAATCAATGGCAAACCACTTTGTAAGAACTTTCAACAGGGGCTTCAAAGAAACACTTTCAGACGATTCAATGTGAGCTCTGAGCCACGTGTTGGTTTTTCACTTCACCCACGATGCACAGACGAATTACCATCAGTAATATCTTTCTTGGACATAAAAGCTATATACTTATTTGCAAACCAGAAATTCAAAGAGTGTTTTTAACTTAAAAGGTAAAATATAAGTGGTTATAAAGTTCCCAAGGATGTTTAAAAAATGAAAATAAAGGCAAAAACTAGTTGCTTTGAGACAGGGAATCTTACCAGAGATATGAAATCTAACATCTACTGTACTTTAAGCCTGTATCTTATTGATAATTTAAAATTATAATTAGTGTTCTTGGGACCGAATGCTACACAGAAAACTAAATATGCACATATGTATGAGATGTGAGATGCTGCTGCAGGAGAGAAATACCCTATTTTTATAGCAAAAAAAAAAAATCCTACTGAAGTCTATCCTTTCATTTATATATCTCATGTAAATTACACACAATTTTAAATCTTCAACATGTCGAAAACGGCCAGGTCTCATGGCACTTCTCCTTTATTATCTCCCATTTTCACTTGGCATTGGCAATGCAGGCTTTTTAGAGATATTTAGGAATTAAAAATTATATAGTTTGAATTAAACCAAGAAATGACCACTATAAAATTGAATTTTTATTTTTATAATCTGGTAAAAAAATATAATTTTTCCTCTCTAAAGGCATTTTCTTATGCAGTAACACCATAAAAATAGCTTAAGTTTAAAATAGTGGATTTCCCATATGGTTAGTCCACAGCAAGATAAAGTTGTAAATGAGGGGACTAAGTGAAGAAAACATAAAAAAGCCTTAAGGGCACATACAAAAAATGTGATATTGCGTGATTTACATACACAATTTTATTCTCTAAAATTCAGAGAGAAAGCTTAATATGTCATAATTTAAACTGTATTTCACATCAAGTGCTCCTGATTACGTATCGAACTCTGAGATGCATAACTCAATTTGGAGCATGATGTGGGAGAGGAGTTAGTACGAATCTAACCTTTTGAATTTCTTGACTTTTTTGGGCTTTTGGTAATGTTGTATTTATAGAGTTTCTACACTTTCAAATTTAAGTCTTGAAATGTCAGAAAAATCTCAAAGCTGAGATCTCACAGAAGGTGATTTTTAACAGTCCTTAAAAGTAAAGACTTTATGATCTTCTGACAACTGGAGCTTTCGCATTTTAAGATTTGAGATTTTCAGTCCTAATATTACATAAGTGCACACATTGGTACACTTTTAAAGATTCCATTATCTTTGATAAACCTGGAAAGAAGAGGAAAATAAGAATAGAAAAAGTCATGAAATTCAGGAATATTGTATAAGTACAAATATAAAAAGGTAAATACCTAAAAATTCCTTTGTATTTAAACGTGGTCCCTTGTACGAATATATTTTCAATATAAAAGAAATCATATTCAGTTAATTTTTTATTATTTATAGTAATAAAAAATGGAGATGACCCAGTATTTTGGAGCTGAAACACAGATGAAGAAAAAGATGTCTAGAAAGGTTAAGTGATTTGATTAAGATCATACAGCTAGCTTTAGAGTTATATTTAGAATATACCAGGTCTTTTATCTCCAAGTTCCTCCCATAGCTAAAATTTTATACATAATTCTTGGAATTAATTTATTTTCAATGTATCCTACTATGATCTGTGTGACCATAGGCAAGACACCAACTCTCTATAGTTTTTTCATCACTTTGAATGAACAAATATTTTTCCACCACCTACTATGAGCCAAATGTAGAGATTAGAAAGACAGTAAGACAGGGTTAATCTTATTCTTGGGTATTTTACAGTTCAGCAAGGGAGAGAGAACTGGCAAACAAATAGAATAAAAGGTAATAATTTGACTAGAAAGGTGTACAAGTCAAGGGTGATATTCAGTTTCTGATCAACTGTATCAGGATTAAAGATAGGGTCCGGACCAAATGACGTCTAAAGTCCTTTCTAAAAACCTTTGCATTTCATTTTCTCACCTCTACTAATATCATTTCTTAGATGGACTTTTTAATAAATAGGTAATTGAGGACTTCTGGCCAAGATGGAAGCGTAGGTAGACACACTTTGCCTCCTCATACAACCATAAGGTTTACAACTAACCTCAAAACAAAACATAACCAGAACGGCCAAAAAACCAACTGTATGGAAGTCTAACAACCAAGGACTTAAAGAATAAATATTCATCCAGATGGGTAGGAGGGGTGGAGATGGGGAACCGGGAGGGAGAGGATGGGTGGCCAGAGGAACGGGTGGTCCCACATTCACATGTGGCGGATAAAATCCAGGAGGAACACATGGATAGCGAACCATCCCAGCCCCAGAACCTTGCAGACCAGGGTTCCAGCAACAGGTAAATAAAGCCTCATAACTTCTGTCTGTAAAATTCAATGGGGGTTGGGGCAGAAGAAACTGCAGGTCTCTCAGGAGAGTCTGTTAAAAGGACTCGCACAGTCCTAGAAGGTATGCAAACCCACCCACTCTGGAATTCAGCACCAGGGCAGCAGCTAGAAGGGTGCCAATCATATATGGGAAATGGACAAGTTGCCTGGAAATGGGACAAGAGACAAGCAAGTGGCATTGTTCCCTCTCTGACCTCTCCCCCACATGCAGTGCCAAAAAGCAGCAAAGTGAATACTTTGCCCTGGTGAATACCCCTTACAATGTAACAGGTATGCCAAGATGGAGTCAAAATAACTGTACCTGAGTTTCTGGACTTCCAGCCAAGATGGAGACGCAAGCAGATACACTTTGCCTCCTGGTACAACCAAGAAAGGGACAACAACAAATTTAAAAACAAAAACCAGCCATAACTGCCAGAAAATCAAACTGTATGGAAGTCTGACAATTAAGGAGTTAAAGAAGAAACATTCATCCAGACTGGTAGGAGGGGCAGAGACAGAGAGCTGGGGTAGAGAGGACTCGTGCAAGGCAAGGGCTGGAGGACTGGGGTGGGCGAGGCGGCAGCTGGCAGAGTGGGTGGTCCTACATTTGTGTGCAGATAAACCAGGAGGAACAATTGGGGAGCAAGACAGACCATGCAACCCAGGGTTCCAGCGTGGGAAATAAAACCTCAAACCCTCTGACTAAAAAAACCTGTGGGGGTTGTGGCAGTGGGAGAAACTCCTAGTCTTATAGGAAAGTTTGTTGGAGAAACCCACAGGGTCCTAGAATGTACACAAACCCACTAACCCGCCCACTCGCCCACCCAGGAATCAGCACCAGAAGGACCCAATTTACTTGTGGGTAGTGGAGGAAGTGACTGAAAGCTGGTTGAGAGCCAAGCAAGTGGCACTGATCCCTCTTAGGCTCCTCTCCCACATACAGAGCCACAACACAACCACGTGGGTTGCCCGCCTTGGAGAATACCTAAGACTCTGCCCCTTACTATGTAACAGGCTCACTGAGACAAAGAAATATGGCCCAAATGAAAGAATAGTTAAAAGCTCTAGAAAAAATACAACTAAGCGATGAAGAGATAGTCCACCTATCAGATGCACAGTTCAAAACACTGGTAGGTAATCAAGATGCTCACAGAAATGGTTGAATATGGTCACAAAATAGAGGAAAAAGTGAAGACTATGCAAAATGAAATAAAGGAAAGTGTATAGGGAACCAACAGTGAATGGAAGGAAACCAGGACTCAAATAAACGGTTTGGACCGGAAGGAAGAAATAAGGATTCAACCAGAACAGAATGAAGAAACAAGAATTCAAAAAAAATGAGGAGAGGCTTAGGAACCTCTGGGACAACTTTAAACGTTAAAACATTCAAATCATAGGGGTGTGAGAAAGAGCAAGAAACTGAAAACTTATTTGAAAACACAATGAAAGAGAACTTCTTCAATAGACTTCTAGGAAGCCAGGAAGCTCAGAGAGTCCCAAAGAAGTTACACCCAAGGAAGCACACACCATGGCAAATCATAATTACATTACTGAAGATCAAAGATAAGGAGAGGATCTCAAAAGCATCAAAAGAAAAGGAGATAGTTACTTACAAAGGAGTTCCCATAAGACTATTAGCTGATTTCTCAAAAGAAACCTTGCAAGCAAGAAGGGGCTGGAAAGAAGTAATGAAGTCATGAAAGGCAAGGACCTTTCATGAGAGTTATCAGTGGGGAGGGGAAAGGAAGAGAATGGGGAAAAGGTGCAGGGATTAAAAAGCATAATTGGTAGGTACAAAGCGGACAGGCAAATGGTAAGAATAGCATAGGAACAGAGAAGCCAAAGAACTTCTATGCACCACTCACGGACATGAACCAAGAGGGGGGGATTTCTGGAGAGAAGGGGGCAAAGGAGAAAAAATTAGGAGAACTGTAATAGCATAATCAATAAAATATACTTAAAAAATAAGTAAGTAGGTAATTGAGAAGACCAAAATTTCTAAATTTTGGAAGTGATTTCAGTGGAGCACAGTGATATGTTTATGAAAAGATGCAATGAACAAAGCTTTTTATGTGCAAGTAAGTTTGTGAAATTAGAGGTTTCTATAGTATAGGCCTTTAATGTGTTAATGTGCATTGTAACTCCCACAGGAGAATTTAATACGCAATGCTTCCTTTTTTCATTAATAAAAAAATCCCTAAAAAATGAATTCTTATTATTATATACCTCAGAATTAGTATTCCAAGGAGCACAGTTTGAGTAAAACTTGCTCCAGATGCCCGTATTATTCCCTCAAATGATCTTCACCAACGGATCCTACACATGCACTGACTAGTAAATCCTCCTAAAATGTTGCTTTCATCATATTTCTCTTTTCAGAAACTTTCAGTGACTCTGTGGCCTCTAAATTAAAGTTAAAACTCTCCCGATCCTCTAGATGCTGCTTGTACATTCCTCTTTACCTTTGCCTGCCACAATACCCTTAAACAAATTCCAGTCAAAGTGCTACTGAATTTACCAAGCTCTTTCCATCTTGGATCCTCCTGCTTTTCTTTCCCTAGAATGCCTTCCCACCTCCACAAAATTACCAATGACTTCTCTGATCGAGTCCAGTTCGGGCTCTCTTGTCTCAATAAATAAACGTAGTACACATCCTCTGACTTCGTTACCTGAACCACACTTTATAAAATTGTTATAATCTTCTCTTTATGTTGGTATTGTATGCCTCTTTGGGGTACAATGTGTAAGATCACTGAGGTCAGGCACAAGCTCTGCATGTCAGAATTTAGCACATTCTCTTGTTGGCATACCTTGCTTTACTGCACTTGCAATTTTTCCAAATTGAAGGCAAGACCCTCCACCAGCAAAAAATTATGACTCACGTTATTGCAATACTTGTCTTCTCGCTGTGGTGTTGAACCAAACCTAAATTACCTTTGAGATATGCCTGTATTGAGTCTCATTTTAAATGATGGTAATGGTGAGACTATTAGTGACAAAATAAAAACCAGAGAAAAGAGAAGAACCTAACAAGGAACCTATATGTTCATTTGCAAACTAAATACGTAGTGATTTACAGAAATATTAAACAATTTTTCCAAATGTCAAATGGTAACTGCTCAGCCAAGACTTTTCAACTTCATTGACATATCCTAAATGTATAATATAATTGAAATATTTATTAAATATTGAAACACTACTATTAAATGTTTTCTTAAAAACTTTAAAAGATAATCAACTTTTTACACATACAGGAGTGGTTTCAGTTCCAAAAGGGATTTCTATGCCAATGAAGAAATTTTAAATAAGAAGGAGGGTGATCCAGTAACAGACATTTTAAAAGGTCATCTATTGTAATCAATAAATTAATTTAATAAAATTGCAGACTACTTAGCAGTTTCTTAATTTTACAGTGTATATTTCTTTGGGAATTTTCTTTATCATTGATTTGGTCTTGCCCATTGGAAAAAAATGAATGTTGCACAGTAATAGTTGCCATTGCATTTATACATTATTCTAAAATTCAGATAAAATTTAACCTCAAATGACACAAGGCCTTAATGACTTTCTACCTCATGAAATGTTCTTGTTTTTAGATATGAGTTTTCCCCTTTTAACAACGGAAAGAAACAGCTCTTGACTTCAAGTTTTTTTTTTTAAATTTTATTTATTTATTTCTTAGAGAGGAGGGAGAAAGGGAGAGAAACATCAATGTGTGGTTGCCTCTCGCACATCCCACTGGTGACCTGGCCCGCAACCCAGGCATGTGCTCTGATTGGGAATCGAACCAGTGACCTTTTGGTTCACAGGCCAGCACTCAATCCACTGAGCCATACCAGCCAGGGCTTGACTTCAAGTTTTGATTAAGCAGAAAAGCTTCTTTTAAAAGTAAGATACATATATTTAACCACAGGTGAAAATCAACTCTTTCTTAAAAAGTATAAAAATAACATTGCTCTTCCTGAATATCTGAATATGCAGTATTAATTTTTTACACATTGTGTTATATTCAATAATTTTGTAATTAATTCTGTTTTTACTGGCATTAGTGTGTGTACACGGTCTTCCCTTTTTTAATGATTATTAGCAGATTTGGAAGGTATGAGCTGAGACAGCAGTAACACTGTTGGTCTCTTCAACAATCTCCCCTGGGGCCTAGGGTTGCACCAGCACATAGCAGATACTCAATAAACATCTGTAAATAAATTTCTGCAATATATGCTCCATGAGAAAAAAGAATACATTTAACAGTTTATTAGCTGGAAATCTGGCCCTTGGACTCAGACTTAAAGTGTCTGAATTCTGGTTGCACTGTTTCATAGCTGTATGACCTCTCTAAACCTATTTTTTCATCTGCAAAATGGACCAGCAATAAAATCTGTCTCATATAGTTATTGTAAGAATTAACCCACATACACACTTGCCCATAGGGAGCAACTGTTATCATCAACATCATCATCTTCATTTGTCTCATTCTCCATTCATCCCTGTTCCAAGAATGTGGCATATGCTCAGTACAGAGTTGCTAAGAGAAGACAAAAAAGAATCAACAGGACTTCCGCCAAGATGGCAGCGTAGGTGGTTGCACTCGCTGCCCGCACATCCAGTGTGTCTAAACAACGAATGCAGTAGCAAAAAATTAAATAACCAGAACGGACAGAATCAAACTGAAGGGAAGTCCGACACCCAGGAGGTAGGAGAAGACGAACATCCAGGCCGGTAACCGGGGCAGAACCAAGTGGAGGAGCTCAGTGAGAGGCAGCTCTCATGGAGGGATGCACGCTGCGACTAACGCCGCCAGTGCCTGAACAGGGCGTGGCCCGTGAATCCCGCAAGCCAGGGACGCTGCCGGAGAGAGGCCAGGGCTGAGCCAGCAGAACCGAGTCTGGCAGAAAAGGCGGTGGGGAATTGGGGAGTGGAGGAGTGATGGCGGAAGCCCGCGGTGATCGGAGGCCGCCATTGCTTCCTCCCAGACCCCGCCCCCAGAGGCAACGTCATCCAAAAAGAGACCCAGGTCGCAGGCACCTGCCAGCTGACAAGTGCACCGAGATAAAAAGAATGAAAATGGCCAAAATGAAAGAGCAGAACAAATTACAACTAACGGATGACGACATAGTCAACCTATCAGATACGCAGTTTAAAATGCTTGTAATAAAATTGTTAACAAAACTGGAAAATAGGTGGACGCAAATAGTTGAACAGACGAAGAATACGATAAGGATAATGGAGGAAGATTTACAGGGAACCAATAGGGAAAAAAAGGAGGTTGGATCTCAAACCAATGGGATGGACCAGAAGGAAGAAACGAGAATTCAAAAAAATGAGGAGGGACTCAGAAACCTCAGAGACATTTATAAACGATCCAATATCTGGATCATAGAGCTGCCAGAAGGACAAGAGGAACACCAAGAAATTGAACGTATTTTTGAACAGATAATGAAGGAAAACTTCCCAGATCTGGCAAAGGAAATAGGCTTCCTGGAAGTCCAAGAAGCTCAGAGAACCCCAAAGAAGCGGGACCCAAAGAGGAACACACCAAGGCGCATCATAATTACATTACCCAAGGTCAAGAATAAGGAAAGAATCTTACAAGCAGCAAGAGAAAAGGAGACAGTTACCTACAAAGGAATCCCCATAAGACTGTCAGCGGATTTCTCAAAGGAGACCTTCCAAGAAAGAAGGGGCTGGAGAGAGATATTTCAAATCATGAAGAGCAAGGGACTACAACCAAGAATAATCTATCCAGCAAAACTTTCATTTAGAATGGAAGGGCAGATAAAGTGCTTCTCAGATAAGG
>PVJI01001133.1:0-85667 GCA_004026765.1 Micronycteris hirsuta | reverse complement strand
CAGAACCAGAGACATTGAAGTTTAGAACATTCTGGCAGTAACCAGAGGGGAAGGGGAATGGGAGAAGGGGGACAAGGGTATTCAGGAACTGCTATAAAGGACACATGGACAAAACCAAGGGGGAGGGGAGAAGCAAGGGAGGGAGGTGGGTTTGCCTGGGGTGGGGTGGGGTGGGGAGAGGGTAAATTCGGACAACTGTAATTGAACAACAATAAAATAATTAAAAAAAAAAGAATCAACAAAGTGAAACTGGATCTGCATATACAAATACGGTTGACTGCCCTCAGCACACTTGCAAGCAAGATTCAGAGAAACAGCAGTTTAAAACATGGAACAAGAAAAATAAAATACCTAGGAATAAATTTAACCAAGGAGGTAAAAGACTTGTACTCAGAAAACTACACAACATTGAAGATATTAAGGAAGACACAAATAAATGCAAGCATATACTGTGCGCATGCGTTGGAAGAATTAACATCATCAAAATGTCCCTACTACCCAAAACAATCTATAGGTTGAACATAATCCCTATCAAAATACCAATGACATATTTTACAGACATAGAACAAATACTTTAAAAAATTATATGGAACCACAAATGACCCCGAATAGCCTCAGCAATCTTGAGAAAGAAGAACAAAGTAGGAGGGATCACAATACCTGATATCAAACTATTACAAGGCCACTGTAATCAAAACGGTCTGGTACTGGCATAAGAACAGACACATGGACCAATGGAACAGAATAGAGAGCCCAGAAATAAACCCATGTCTCTATGGTCAGTTCATATTTGACAAATGTGCAGGAGCATAAAATGGAGTAAAAATAGTCTTTTCAATAAATGGTGCTGGGAGAGCTGGACAGGTACAAGCAAAAAAATGAAATTAGACCAACAACTCACACCATACACTAAATAAACTCCAGATGGATAAAAGACATAAATATAAGTCACGACACCATAAAAGTCCTAGAGGAAAAAACATAGGCAAGAAAATATCAGATATTCCATGCAGCAATATCTTCACAGATATATCTCATAGAACAAGGAACAAAAAAGAAAGAATAAACAAATGGGACCTCATCAAAATGAAAAGCTTCTGGATGGCTAAAGAAAACAGTATTAAAATAAAAAGAGAATCAACTGTATGGGAAAACATATTTGCCGATGATACCTCAGACAAGGGTTTGATCTCCAAAATATATAAAGAACTCATATGACTGCACTCCAGGAAGACAAAAAACCCAATTAAAAAATGGGTAAAAGACTTATACAGACTCTTCTCCAAGGAGGACATACAGAGGGCCCAGACACATATGAAAAGATGCTCAGCATCACTAGCCATCAGAGAGATGCAAATTAAAACCACAGTGAGATACCACCTCATACCAGTCAGAATGGCCATCATA
The DNA here is from genome assembly GCA_004026765.1 of Micronycteris hirsuta. Taxonomy (NCBI): domain Eukaryota; kingdom Metazoa; phylum Chordata; class Mammalia; order Chiroptera; family Phyllostomidae; genus Micronycteris; species Micronycteris hirsuta. Next base: position 84,260 of record PVJI01001133.1, on the reverse strand, counting down.
AACAAAGCAACAAACAAGTGTTGGAGGGGATGCGGAGAAAAGGGAACCCTACTGCACTGTTGGTGGGAATGTAGACTGGTGCAGCCACTGTAGAAAACAGTATGGAATTTCCTAAGAAAACTAAAAATGGAACTGCCTTTTGACCTAGCAATTCCACGACTGGGATTATATCCTAAGAGCCCTGAAACACCAATCCAAAAGAACCTATGCACTCCAATGTTCATAGCAGCACAATTCACAATAGCCAAGCGCTGGAAGCAACCTAAGTGCCCATCAGCAAATGAGTGGATCAAGAAACTATGGTACATTTACACACTGGAATTCTACGCAGCAGAGAGAAAGAAAGAGCTTATACCCTTTGCGACAGCTTGGATGGAACTGGAAAGCATTATGCTAAGTGAAGCAGGCCAGGGGGTGAAGGACAAATACCATATGATCTCACCTTTAACTGGAACATAATCAACAAAAGAAAAAAGCAAGAAAAACATAATCAGAGACATTGAAATTAAGAACAATCTAACAATCACTAGAGGGGAAGGGGGAGGGGGCTAAGGGGAGAGGGGTTTTCAGGAACCACTATAGAGGACACATGGACAGAACCAAGGGACAGGGTGGGAGAAGGGGAGGGAGGTGGGTTTGGAGTGGGTAGGAGGGGAGGGGAGAGGATGCAGACAACTGTAATTGAACAACAATAAAGTAATTTTAAAAGAAGCTTCTGCACAGCTAAAGACATCAGCAAAATAAAAAGGGAACAAATAATATGGGAGAATATATTTGCCAATGATACCATGGACAAGGGTCTGATCTCCAAAATATATAAAGAACTCACATGATTCCACACCAGGAAGACAAACAATCCAATTAAAAAATGGGCAAAGGACTTGAACAGACACTTCTCCAAGGAGGACATACAGAGGACCCAGAAACACATGAAAGGATGCTCAGCATCACTAGTCATCAGAGAGATGCAAATTAAAACCACAATGAGATACCACTTCATACCGATGAGAATTGCCATCATAAACAAATCAACAAATGACAAGTGCTGGTGAGGTTGTGGAGAAAATGGAACTCAGGTACACTTGTTTGTGGGAATGTGCACTGGTGCAGCCATTGTGGAAAACGTATAAAATTTCCTCAAGAAATCAAAGATGGAACTGCCTTTTGATCCAGTAATCCCACTGCTGGGATTATACCCTAAGAATCCTGAAATGCCAATTCAAAAGAACCTTTGCACCCCTACATCCATAACAGCGTGATGTATAATAGCCAAGTGCTGGAAACAGCCTAAGTGCCCATAAGTAAATGAGTAGATCAAAAAACTGTGGTACATTTACACAATGGAATATTACACAGCAGAGAGCAAGAAGGACCTCTGGCCCTTCGTGACAGCATGGATGAAACTGCAGAGTATTATGCTGAGTGAAATAAGCCAGGTGGAGAAAGACAAATACCCTATGATCTAATATATAAGTGGACTCTAATGAGCAAAACAAACAAATAAACAAAATAGAACCAGAGACATGGAAATAAGGAACAAATGACAGTGACCAGGGGGAGAGGGTAAGGGAAAACAGGGGAATGAAGGGAAAGGGTCTAGTCAGGGAACATGTATAAGGGACTAACGGACATGGACAACAGAGTGGGGACTGAGATGAGGTGGGAGGGGCAGGGGAGAGCAACAGGGGGAAAATTGGGATAGCTGTAATTAAAGAATGATTACAAAAACACATGACTCTAAAAGTTAGTGTGACTGAATTATTCTTGTTCAAACCTGCAGTTTGGAGATCTAGTCATTAAGTCCCAGTCATTCTCTAGCCCTAAAATATAGGTATTCTTTTTATTTTTATTTTGAACTTTTGATAATGCCCAGCATAGAGGTTTGTACCATTTACAATACATAGGAAGAAAGGAAGGAAGGAAGGAATGGTCCTTATTTAGTAACCAAGTAACATAAGGTACAATTTGAAAACAAGTGAATAGATTATAGAATTGGTAAATGTTAAGATTCTCATAATATTTAACTATATTATGTTAACAAATCCAGTTTGCAGCATTTATATTTCTTGCAATGTTGCTATACATTGAGTGTCATAGTAAGAATCATTATTTCTACACTTGCTAACCTAAAACTGCAGTAAAAATTGTGTAACTAGTAACTGAAGAGTTATATTTCTGTGCCACATTATGAGTGGACAATAAAAATCAGCCTCAGCTTGTATGACTTTGAAATATTTATTTTGTCACTAACTTAGATCATTTTAGATCTTCAAATCATGATATTTCTCATCAGAAATGCTCCTATATTAAATACATTTTCTGATAAATTTTTTAATTCATTTTGAGCCTCACTATAGAAAGGTGCTGTCAGATGATAAAGTAGCCTTGTTATATTTAAGGCTTATAATAGTTCTTCTTTTTAAAGATTTTATTTATTTATTATTAGACAGAGGGGAAGGGAGGGGTAAAGAGAGGGAGAGAAACATCAATGTGTGGTTGCCCCTCATGTGTCCTCCCCTGCGGACCTGGCCCACAACCCAGGCATGTGCCCTGACTGGGAATCAAACTGGCAACCCTTTGTTTCCAGGCCAGTGCTCAAACCACTGAACCACACCAGCCAGGGATTTTTTTTTAAATCATAAAAATGAATGGGAACTTTAGCAGCAAAGAGTTTATTTTTCCTTTATTAAGACGAAATGAACAGTGAATAATTATTTTAACTGAGTGAAGGAAAGACGATCCACACAAGTCCATTTAAACTCCTCTATTCACCTGTGTACATTCTTTGTACAAGTATTTTCTGTTTGTACTGTACTTTTCCAGATTGAAAGCACAATTTTAAAAACTTTTGTTCATAAACCTTTAATCCTGTTTATCACAGTCTCCCGCAAATGTTACAGGACAAAAAACCTGCTGCCCTAAATGTGAAATCCCCGATTCTCAAACGTTATCGTGTACACTGAAGACTAACCAGGAGTACTTGTTACGGAGTGTGGGTAGCTTTTATCGCAAGCTAACAGGTGGAGCGGGCCATTTTTGCTAATGTTTTGTGCAAATGGCAACGTTCAGTAAAATTACGATAACTTTAGTTTTACATATTTTTTTTCAATGAAACTTTTTGTGATTTACTATAAAATGTATACTGAATTATTTTTCTTAAATTTTAAACAGACAAATACTGGAAAACTCACTGGAAATTGAAATAAAAGTAATAAAATATGTAAAAATTCCGATTTATTGAAAATATTTTGAAAAAAAGTACGTTAAATGTGTAAAAAAAGAAAGAATGAAGTTTCATTTCTTAAACTTCATTGTAAAAAAAGAAGAATGAAGTTTTAGTAGTGTTTTTTTGTATGATAATTGTTAAAACATACATACATAATTCACCATTGTCTGTGTTAAAGAGACCGAAATTTTGTCCTTTGGAATTCGTATACCTGCATGTTAGCATCCCTTTAGAGCAATAAAAAAGTATAAAAATAAATGTTTTTATCCGTTACCCGCATTCTACCGCTAGCCTACAAAACACATATTTATACGTGTCCCGCACTCCATCACCAGTCAACGTAAAGCGTATAAATACGTTTCACAACTACAATGTGTTACAAGTTCAGATCCTGAGCCTCACCCAGGATTTACTTCTGACTTCTCAGGGAGTGGCTCAGGAGTCCAAATGTGTCAAGGTGAGAGGAGGGAAAACTAACCTATCTATTCTTCTATCTAAAATCTAAAAACTCCTTTCTAGTTTCTTTTTTCCTTCTTTCCCCTGGCTTGAACATAGGGCTTTAAGTGCTACTCAGATGCATTTCCAAGTTTTTTGGGGATTCCAGAAACGAGCTCACACTGAAGCTGCCTGCTCATTTTTATTCAGGACCAGGGTTGCTGAAATTCCAAACCTTAAACTTGAAAGGACTATTAAACAAACACCAATTTAAAACACAAATCATTTCCCTTTAGTATTATAATAATTACTATAATAAATTGACTACTAATATGTGTTAGGCACTGAATCAAGTGCTTTACATATATTATCAGTTGTCTACACATACAAAATAAGCCCAAGCAAAAAGCAAGAGAGTAGATGGTTCTGATTTTGAGGTTGCTACTAATTTCTTTTTTTAAAAGAAATATTTTATTTATTTTTACACAGAGGGGAAGGGAGGGAGAAAAAGAGGGAAAGAAGCATCAATGTGTGGTTGCCTCTCACGCTTCCACTACTGGGGACCTGGACTGCAACCCAAGCATACGCCATGATTGGGAATTGAACCACTGACTCTGGTTTGCAGGCCAGTGCTCAGTCCACTAAGCCATACCAGCCAGGGCTGCTACTGCTTTCTAATGAACTTCGACATTGTATTTTTTAGCAACTGGGGATGGGTCTCCTGAGGATAAATGAAGGTTGCCAAAGGTGTTGGTGAGAGAAGACTGAGATGGTCAAAGGATGTTTTTCTTCATCCACGTACAGCTGTAATCTTGGGGATTCCAAAATTCACATTAATGATCTATCATATTAATGATCAAAATTCATATTAATGATCTATATGATTTCCTAAACTACTGTGTTCCATTGTCCATTAAGTGCATTTGACCGAAAACTCCACTGTTCAATGAACCCAGTTGACTGGTTTCTTTCTGGCTAACAGATTATTGTGCCTATAAACAAATCATCAACCACAACTGGGTCTTTAGCACTGCTCAGACATTGTACTATGAAATCCTATACAACTCTCCAGATGTTTAAAAAAAATCATAAAGGTACTAAAAAAAAAAGAGAATTTGTGTATAACTGTGGAGTGAGAATTAAGGCACAAAAATATACCTAAAACTCAGAAAATATGATTGACATTTTTTGCTCCACAAAAATTAAAATACTCTGTATGGAAGAAAACATTCCATATGCGAAGCAAAAGATGAAAGGAAACTGGGCAAAAATATACCACATATAACAGGATTATTAGCCACCATTTATAAAGGACACCTACAAATCAATAAGAAAATGAAAATATTCAATTAAAAGAAGACCTGGTGATTTATAAGACAGATATAAGTGGGCAATAATTATATAAAAATTTGTTCAACCTATCTGCTTATCAAATAAATACATTTAATTGAGACTTTTTGTAGATTAGCAATGATTAAAATGATCAGTAACACTTTTACTTTTCTGGTGTCCTTCGGACCTTTAATAGCATTTGACACTGCTGACCAGCCCTCTGGCTCAGAGCATTCTCTTCCATTTGGATGTCTTTGCTCTGATTTGCTGCTTAGTTCTGTGGTGGCTCCTTCTTTGCAGCTCCTTAGGGACTTTGCTGCACAGCCAGCAAATGCTGTGCTTCTCACCGAATATGTCCTCCTAAGGTAGACTTCACTACCTATCACTTGTAAATCTCTATCTCTTGAGCTTCTGTAAATATATTTAATAGCTTACTGTTCATTTCTACTTGGGAGTCTTGTAGACACTGCAAACTAAGCATGTCAAACCTGAACTCATCATTCCCCTATAAACACACTTTTCTTCCTATATTCATTTTCTGTTAATGATAGAGCATCCGTACAACTCTCTAAACCAAGAACCTGGGTGCCAGCCTTAATGCTTTTCATTCTGTCACCCATCAATTCAGGGACTGATGACTGTTTACATCAAAATATTGTCTCCATGTCCATTGCCTCACCCCAGCTGTCACAATCTAACTAGTCTTGCTTTGGTCTCATCATCCCATCATCTTCCAATACATTCCTCACATCATGGCTAGAATGTTCACTGAAAAAATGGAAAATCTAATCATATATTTCCTTTCTTGGATTCCTTCTTTCCAAGTTCTTTTACAAGGCTGAGAAGGCTCTCCATGATCTGGCTCCTGCTTCTCTCTCCAGCCGCATTTCTTTTTACTACCCTCCCACCACGCTCTACTCTCCAGCAACACGGGACTTTCTTTGGTCCTAAAATGTACAATATATTCTCTTGCCTTTGCCTGGAACCTGGAAAACCATTTTCCGCACCCACACCGCCTATTATGTAATTCCACTATCATCAACTGGAAACGGCTTTTACATTTTTCAGGCCTTACTTATTTGAAGTAGTGACTTTTCATTTGTTTGTCTGTTTGTTTGTTTCAGACTTGTGTCCTTTGCACCTGGTAAAGAACTCAGGCACCTAGCCTGGCACGTGGCAGGTGAGGAGTGGCTGAACATAAGTGAATGAGTATTGTGTCAAAACCCATGGCACTACATGCACTGCTCTGGCATTATAAAGGGGGTGATGAATCATTGAAAGTCTTAGTGTCACATACCAGAATAGGCTAAACTGGTTCCCTTTATTGCTAAGACACAATATTCTCCTAGATGTCTGCTCACATAATTAAAAAATAAAGATATTTATCCAAGCAAGTCCTTAGATTCACCCTCTGCGTTTTTTTTCTCTCTCAAGCCCAGCAACAACGAGTCAGAAACGTGGGTATCTGGTAAGCACCCAAAATTCTTTATGTCGAAAAACATCTTTAAAATCTTGCCCTAGGAAACTTGTTTTTTCTCCTTGGGCCTGTACTGGCTGATGGCATCACCAAGCATCCACATGCAAAAGTAGGAAGTGCTCATCTCTCTTTCTCAACCTTCCTATCTAAGCAGCAAGTAAGTGGTCGTCTGTTATTTATTCTAGATATTTGTCTAGATATTTATTCGTTCTACTGTCACCTCCACGATAACCACTGATATAATTCTCATCATGTCCCCTTCTACCATACTCCTGTAAACTGGTCTCTTTTTGGTTTCTTTTCCTCTCTTCCAATCTATCCTCACACTACTACCACCAATCTGATCATGCCAGTCCCAAAATTAGGAACCTCTATGTTTCTAAGAAACTTCTAATAGATTATTCATATGAATTTTGGCAACCATGTGAAGGAACCACTCTGGATATCCAACTCAGTGACCTTTCAGATGACTCTAGCCCCAATCAGAATTTGATTATAACCATATAAGGGATCCCAGGCAAGAACCTCCCAGCTGAGCTCAGGTTCCCCACTATCCCTCAAAGGTAAAGTCCCAGACTCCTTAGCAGAACCCCATCTATTTTATGGACCCCATTTCCTAAAACTCCCTATCTTATGGATTCTTGTGCTCAGCCATACTAAATTACTGTCAGTCCCTGAACCTGTCACACTATTCTATGTCTTCTTTCAGGGCATATGATCTTATTTTTCTGTGCACAATGCCCTATTTTTCTTTAGTCATTACTTCTGGAAACAGTTCAAATTTTACTTCCTGTGAAAATCCTCCCTAAACACTCAAGCTAAGCTAGTGACTACCAACTGTGCATTCATAGCACTTTGCATATTTTTCTAGTGAAACACTTATCACATTGCTTTGTAATGATTTATTTTCATGCTGTTGCAGAGACTGCTAACTGTTCATGAAAACCTTTGCTAAAACAATTGTCACCAAGCACACTGATGCCTGACACATTACATTTCCCAGCATCCTCTGCAGTTAGGTGTGGCCATTTGACTAAGCCCTTTCCAACACTACAAGTATACATTGGCTGGTGTCACTTCTGGCCAGGACCTTAAGGAAGCAGGTATGATATCTCCATGTTATTATCTTTCCTTTCCTGTGATCCAGACTGCTAATGAAGCTGCAGCCCCGCTGTGATCATACAGATGACAATACTGCCCAGGTGATGGTAGAGAAAGACGATGGAAGGGACCGGGTCCCTGAACCTGGCTGTGTGGGGTGGAGCCATCAGCCCATCTGGAATGCCCACCTTGGACTGTTATGTGAGAGAAATAAATGTCTATATCTTCTGTATATCTGGGATCTTTTAGTTAGAGCAGCTTAGCTTTACCTTAGCTAATCCAGGCCTTTTTTCCCCTTTTGATTTGTTTGTACTCTAAGAGCAAACGCTGGCTTATTTTCCTAGAGTGCCCTGTGATGAGCACACAGTACTTATGAACTATAAGTACTATATAGTACTTATGAATGAACCTTGAAGATAAAAATGGTGCCATACCTATGTTTAGTCTTGTGGAGGGACCAGAGGCAAAATGATAAGCAGAAACAATACAATATGAGAAATGTTTCATATATTACCATGTCTGGACACCTTTGGAAAAATTTGGATTTATTAATAAAGGATCTGAGTACCATTAAAACTGGAACTAGGAAAAGAGATCTAGAATCTGAGATCAGGATAGAATGAAACACTGGTAACTTCCCTGAAAAGAAGGGAGTACATGACAACCATCAACTCTACCAATAACATAAATATATCATTCAGTAATTTAAATACCTACTGAATACTGGTCTTTTCCTCCTATGAGAATCCTGCTTTATTATTATTATTTTTTTAAGTGGAACATGGAGTAGAAGAGTAAGTGCAGCCCTGACCGTTGCTGCTCAGTTGGTTGGAGAGTCATCCTGCAAAGCGAAAGGTTGTCAGTTTGATTTTCAGTCAGGACCCATGACTGGGGTGCATGTTCCATCCCAAGTTGGGATGCATACAAGAGGCAACTGATCAGTATTTCTCTCTCACATTGATGTTTCTCTCCCTCTTCTTCTCCCTCCTTTTCCCTCTCTCTAAAAATAAATAAAAAAAGTAAGTATGAACATGTCAGAATGATAATGGGCAGTAAGGCACAGATTGTAAATGGCGGCACTTACTACTAAATGGACATAGTTGGAATGCAGTCACTGTGGTATTCAATCAGAAGAATTTGTCAAGACCTAGTCTTGTATCTACCCAACATTCTCCATCAAAATCAGATCATTCCCATTTAACCAACTCTCAGTCTATGTCATCTTCTCCCTATGACTCTGGTATACCTGTTCTGCAAAACCAATCATTTGCTTCCAGAGGAAAGTATTCTAAAAACTTAGTAATCTTAGCAAATGACAAGAGTGTTCAAATCCTGAAATAACTTAAAAAATATAAAGTTTGAATACAAGGAGCTGAATTTTAAGTCCCTATTTTTATGCCTTCTTCTCTAGCAGCCTCTCTAATGCCCAGTGTCCTCAAGCTATTCTTGGTCAGACTGTGATATGTTGACCTGTAGGCCTCTCCCTGTATGAAATCTTTTGTGAATCTTCACTAAAACTGCCCTGTCCTGTGTCCTCTTCATTAACTGATTTCACTAAATAACTAAGTGACCTAATTGAAGAAAAAACGTAAGATGACTCTCACGGCCAAGTCACATGGATTCTCTGACTTCAGGTCATTGGGCTCTATACCTTGTCTTCACTTTGACTCTCATCATCTGCATTTAGGCTTCAATACCTTTGGCAAGGACTTTAATAATTACCTTTGAACTTCATGTGCCCTATCTTTAGCCTTTTCTTCTCAATATATTTTACTCATAGCTGCTAGGTCAATCTTCCTGAACTATAGCTTTGATAGTTTACTTAAATAGCTAAATAATCCTATAAGCAGCAAGCTGAATGAAAATCTCACTCGTGTACGACACTGAGCCTTTGTATTTTTAAATACGTTTCCTCACGCGAGACTCATTTCTAGTTCCTATATAACTGACTTGTTCCATTTGTGTTTTTGTGATACTTTTGTAATGAATTCAAATAGTTAACCACCCAAGTAAAAGTTTAATCTTAATGAAAAAAAAAAACAAACAAAAATTATGCAGGGCATTAATTTATAACCCACGTTGTTTCGTACCACTTCAGCAAAGCCCATTTCCCTGCTGACACCATCTCAGTGTGCATTTTATGCTGTAACATGTAAAATAATGAACTTTTTATTGAAATAAAACCCCTACTCAGCTGGTAGAATGGATAATTTTAATACCGATACTATTTTTAATTACTCTGAATTAAAAACTTGCAGAGATTCTGCATTCACATCCTATGGAAAGTTCATATTCACATGTTTAAAGAAGCAGTTTGCTTCAGGGCTAAACCATTTAAAAAATGCCTCTAGCACTAGGATCCCATATTAAAGACACAATCTCAGATATATACTATTTTGTAAAAAAACAAAACAAAACCTGCAATGTATTCCTGAGTGACCCTTGAGGGGCATTTCAGTAAAGATGATTTCTAAAATTTGAAGGCTAAGGGAGGTGAAGTCTGGAGGTTTAGCAGTCAAAAACCATATATTGACTGATTTCTAGATGGAATGCAAGGTTTCTTGTTTCTAATTTTGTTGATTATCCTTGAATCATAATTTTGCTTTCACTTATTTCCAAATTGGCAGCCCCAATGCATTGAATTTATTAATTCAGCAGACATTTTTAAAGTGCCTGCCTACTTTGTGCCAGGCACTGTCCCAGATGCTGGAAATATATCTGAGCAAGACTGACAAAGCTTACATTTCAGTGGCGGGTGGGGGACGCCAAAAACAAATCACAAACATAACAAATCCCTCAAATACATAGAGGGCTACACTGTCATAAATGCTACAGAAAAACAGAACAGGGAAGAGTCAGAGATGCAACTATAAATGTGGCAGTTAGGATAGGAATCATTGGGAATGTGACAGGTGAATAAAGATCTGAAGGAAACGAGGGGGTGACCCCTGTGGATATAACAAAGGGTAGAACATCTAGGCAGAGGCCAGTGCAAAGAAGCTGACATAAATCATTCATTGCATGCCAGTCTCTGTGGAACCCCAGCAATAACTAGTCCAAGCAAATCTCTATAAATGAATACTCTAATAGTTCTGGTACTTCTTTTATTATATTCTATTTAACATTGATCCAATAATTATTTGTAGAGTGCAAACTACATGCTAGGCATTTAAACAATAAAGATAAAAAAGGAGACAGTTTTCATCCTCATGAAGCTTATGCTTTAGTGGAGGTGGCTGAGAGAAGCACATGGATACTATACAGTAGCACACACAGCAGGGGTGGTGGCGGGGCCGTGGGGACAGAGGAGAGGAACGCCTCTCCCAGATTACAGTAGATGGGATATTAGAGAACTACAGAAGACTGCAGTGCTTTAGTTCTGCTCCCAACAGCGTAGGCATCAGAACAGATTGTATTTAAAATCAAGTAATAAATGCTTCACATGTATTTTATCCTCACAACACCCTACTGAGGTAAGCCTTATGATTACGGTCAGGTTATAAATGAAGGAACAGAAGCACACAGAGGCCAGGCCACTTGTCCATGCTCGCAGAGACAGGAAGTGGCAGAGAAAGGATTTGAACCCAGGCAGTGTGATTCCAGAGTCTGTGCTCCTAACCACCGTCCTACACATTCTTTGAGCAGCACGCTTGCATAACAGTTTGAAAATAAATAAAGGCCTCTGGGTATTTTCCAGCTGCTTATAGGTAAGGCTTGTTGTGGACTGCCTGAATAGTTTGATTCTAGAATGAGTTTTTATCAGCATGACTTAGAATTCAGAAAGTCTGTTGTGTTTAAAAATTAAAATCAAATCATACTGTCATATGAACTCTGACACTGGTTTTCACTAGCCCATTAATATCACAAGTCTGCATATGGAGCAGCTCTTTGGAACCCTCTTCCCCTGCCTTCTGACATTCTCAAATGGAGAACCACCTCTTTTAATTTGAGTGCTTTATATCGAGTGCAACAGATTTTGTCAAATGTCCAAGGCCCATAAATAAATTTTAAAATCTGCCCTCTAGAGGCTCGGCCCTGCTGCCAGATACTACCTTCACAGATAGAAGTAGGCTTGGCTTTTGCTTCGAGTCCGTAAAAACACCAGGGATGTTCTGGGCCAAATCACAAATTACATGACCTCTTCCAGGTTACCAGAGAGTTGTCAGGTGGGAACCATTTTGAGTAGAAACTGCACTAGTGACCGAGGTGACAACTCTAGATGAGCTGTGAGCAGAGGCACCTGTGGGTGTGGCAGTGGCTGTGGAGCCTTGCAGAACTAGTGTTTGCTCTGCTGGGTTCCTAAGAGCTGATGCTTTCCCATTTGCATCATGCCCAGCTCCTTGACTAGTCAGACAACTGGAAATTCTAACTGGAGGCTGCACAAATTCTCTCTGTTCAAGAAACAACATTCTCTAACAACGATAAGTGACACAAATTCTGGCTGGAGTTCTTAGACAAACAATTGGAAGAATCATTGTATATGAAAATGTGGAATTAGCAGGCTAGGGAATTAGAATCTGATTGTTTTTAAGACCATGGATACTTGTCTATAATACCCATAGCAGAACGTCACAAATGATTTAGCAAACACTGTGTGATTATTTACACAGCTTACATGAAAATATCTGTACTGTATAATTTGGCTACTTTCAGGTATACACTAACATTAGATAATGGTGAAGGGTCATGTCTCCTAAACCATTCTGAAGGCTCAATCCACCAAAACAAATGTTCTAACAGCCTCGCTGATGAGGGAGACAGAATGTTAGAGAAAGGTCACATTCAGGTATAAATTTCAAATGGAATAGGAAGAAATAAGACTTGATCAACTGAATTTGGGGGTCATGCTGGTTATAATGGTAAAAGATGAAAAGAAGTTAGAATAGGATGAAAGAAAATTGGCAAAAATGGTGATCAAAGATCACCAATGCTAAACTGAAACAGACTGACAATGCTATTTACTAGTGTTACCACCTCAACACAATGAAAGGAATCGTGATCAATTTTCTATTTGTAAAGAGAGCTCATCTTATTATCAAAGGAAAATATTGATCAGGCTTGCAGAGATGATAACAAAATTCAATAGTTGCGATGATTAATTTTTGGTTTTATCTTTTAACTTAATCCCATGTTCCTCTCAAAGCAAATATTTCCATAATATATAGCAGTTTTTACAATTAAGTAAAAACATACAGCAAAATATGTAACTGCTATTTCTAAGCACTATTATACTAGTCTGAATTTATATTGAGACAGTAAAAAATGTTCTCTCTCTAAAACATGAGGTTGCCTCTGAGAGATAAAGAATTAATAGATTTATAATGGTAACCAAATAGAAACACGGAGTAAACTTTCTAGATGAAAATATGGCTCTCCTAAAAAAAGACTAGGAAACAAGAGAGCTGCAATGTGCATTAGATTCACATGGAGGGAATGTGTTTGTGTCTACTCTAATGCTTGCATACATTACTGCAGTGCTTTGAGAATAAAGTAACAATTGTAATTTTGCTCTGAATCAAAATAACAGAATCTGTCATTTGACATGCTGTAGTGTTTGCACTTTCATTATTGTTCATAGAATAATTGTATGCTTCTTTTTACTGTTATTTTGTAGCAGTTTATCTCTTTAAAAATGCTACTCGAACTATCTTCAGCAGGAATTTCAAAGTCAAAATCAATCACTGTGTTTCAGTAGACGTTTTCAATACGCCCATACATATGTTTATGCATATCTGTTTTGATAAAAGTGATTCTTACATGCCTAGTATGTTATTTCACCACAATTTGCATTGTTATAATAGGTTATTGATTGATTTTCGGTTTAAGGGACTGAGGTAGTATCCAGTAATGACTGAGTGCTACCAAGTTTATTGCAAGTGCCCAAGGTTCACTCACCCCAAGCAATTTAGTCAATAACCAATTTCTATATTTCTATCTCCTTCAAAATTCTAAACCAATAATCCCTGTGTTTTTAAAAAATTATTTCAGTATCAGACTAACATTTCCCATGGAAATCAATATGGGTGCGATCCATTAGCCAAAAATCTGCAGTACTGCAATGCAAACATATTAAAAATATTGATCTTGCAAAGCTACTGATGTTTTGATTGACTTTAATGTTTGTAAGCAGCAATAACAGAATTTCAATGACTGAAACAAACTTTTGATTAAAATTATAGATTTTTGGGGGGAGTGGGGGTTGCTATTTTACTGGTTTAAAGCATATCACATGGCCTACTTGCCTGTCATAAATGTGTGCAGTGGGATATACTTATTCAATCCCTTATTTGTAAATATTTTAGTCCATCAGAGCTTACACATCTCTAATCTATTGTGAACTACTCTGACATTTCAATTCCACTTTGTATTTTATCACACAGTGAGGTGGAAATTTCAGACTGAGAATGGCAGGAATTGAGAACTCTAATCCTTGTTTTACTACTATGCAACCTTTGGAAAGGCATTTAACTCTCAGTTTAAATTCCTCAAATGTAAAATAGAATTAAACCTTGGATATCAATGAACGTTTTTATTACATTCTGAGATCAATGGACAACAAAGACCATAACTTCTATATCAAAATATTATTTGACCCAAAAATATATCCTTTAAAGAAAGCACACAATTTTGAAGCCATTTAATAATCATGTAGTAATATTCTCATTAAAAATAATATTTATTTATTTATTTATAGAAAGAGAAGAAGGCAGAGAAACAAGGATATGTGAGAGAAACATCAATTGGTTGCCTCTTGCTTGTCGCCAACCAGGAGACCTGGTCCACAACCAGGATGTGCCCTGACTGGGAATCGAACCAGTGACCTTTTGGTTGGCAGGCCTGTGCTCAATCCACTGAGCCACACCAGCCAGGGCTCTCATTCTTATATATGAAGAGACTGAGCCCCCAAAAGGTCAATGACAACCCAAGGAACTTCTCAGAGACCTTTTCCAACAACCTTATCTAAAATATACCATTGAACCCCTACTAGGCACTCTCTGTGTTTAACCTACTTACATTTTTTAAAAATGTATTTTTACTGAATTTATTTGGTTTGCATTCATTAATAAATTATATAGGTTTCAAGAGTACAATTCTAGAATACATCATCTGTACATGGTGTGTTTACTACCTGAAGTCTCGTCTCCTTCTGCACAGTTTGTCCCCACTTTGCCCTCTTCCACCTACCTCGCCCCTTCTCCTTCTGGTGATCCCTGTAACTATTGTCTCTAGCTATGAGTTTGCTCTTTTCTTAATCCTGACACCACTATCTAAAGCATTTTATCGCTATCTATTACCTATTTTCTAAAATTTAAGCTCTATGCAACAGAAATTTTGTTTATTCTTTTCACTGCCAAACAGCTAGCTTCTAGAACAGGATCTGACATACAGAAGGGCTCAGTGAGTCTTTTTTGGATCAATGAAGGAAGGGGGAGGCCAGAACTGGTAATGGCCTTGGGCAGGGTGGAGGTGGAGTGGGGTGGGGGAAGAATTTGATTCTCTTAACTCAGTTCAGTGCTGCTCTAACATTTCTTTTTAAATATGCTCCTTTTACTTCGTGGGACTCCCAGATGTTGTGTTAAAGGGATTTGGACCCATATTTATTGCATATATTTTTGTCAAAGTTCAAGAATATTTTCATGTTCTTTTTTTATTTAACGGTTTCATTATTCAATTATAAATCCTTCCCCTGGATTTTTTCTCCATGTTTTCTCTATCTTCTGCCATGTTAAAATTGTAATAAATTCTCTACATTTTTAATTGTGATATTTCACTGGAATAAACAAAAACATCAGTGGTTTAAACAAAAAGTAGAAATTAAAAATTACCCATTTATTACCTGCTTATTTCATTTCTACCTTAATCACTTCTGTATAGTCCTTTGGAGGAAGTACCAAGGAATAGCTTGCAGGGTCTCCTTGTGAATTCTGTTAGCTTTCCTCCAGATCATCTGACATCCATACACGGTATGTTTGTAAATACGCAACGCAGTCCCGAAACCAACCTCCTGGCTCTCTTCCACGAGGCTGCCACCACCACATGCCTCGGGAACCTTTCTCCTCTGGTGCTGCTGCACTCTTGTGGGCGCAGGGGAAGCAGTGCGGGTCAGAACTACAAGATCTGGGTTAGAATCACAACTCTCGCATTTATAAACCACATGAACCTCAGTTTGTTCACCTGTTAAAAAGATGGTAACACTCACTTCTAGGATGTACCATGAGGAGTAAGCAAGGAGATACACGTAAAGTGAATGGCACACAGCAAGGCTTCAAACAGGGTCACCTCCATTCTTCCCTTCATACATCAATGGGGGAGAAAAGCTAACAATGCTTCCTGTCTCTTAGTATCATTTTTTAAGATTCTCACTCCAGTGACGAGGCTCCTAGAATTGGAATCTATTTATAAAGATTACAGTACAAAAAGTAAAACTGAAAAAGGTATTTACATGTTAATGTGGGACCACAAGTGGTTTTGGGGAATCAGCAGAAGGCAGATGGAAAATGAAACTGTTTCAAAGAACTGAATGATGTAATCAAATAGTCAAAAGAAATGCTTTGCTGGCTGGAGAAGATACTCTATATGTGTAAGTATCAGAGGCCTAAGGGTGGAAGGCGAAGGCACGTTTTGAGCAGGGATAATAGCATTAGTCTCTTCCGCCTGCCCTACCTCTGGCTCTGCCATCTCTGGAAGTGGCCTGGTGCCTTAGTGCCCTAGCATCCCCACACTCCTTAGTGCATTCCTAGAAGACATCTTCAGGTTTATGAGCATCTGCCCTTGAAAACAGCTCCCTATCAGCAGCTCCACTGGATCATCCACTGAAACCCCTGAGGTATGTCAGTTGCTCTGGAGTTGCAAAGCTAATGAGCTTTAGATGAGGTCTTCCAGAACCATCTAAGGTCCAGATGCAGTAAGCTATCTTCTACTTTGAGTGGCCTTG
This sequence comes from Micronycteris hirsuta, assembly GCA_004026765.1. Classification (NCBI taxonomy): domain Eukaryota; kingdom Metazoa; phylum Chordata; class Mammalia; order Chiroptera; family Phyllostomidae; genus Micronycteris; species Micronycteris hirsuta. The sequence continues at coordinate 67,754 of PVJI01001133.1, read as the reverse complement.
TACTGTAGTCCTCCACTGAAAGCAGCGTCTTACTACACAGTACTTACTGGTACCTGCAAAATAGCTCTTTAAGGACACTTGCTAGGGGACATGCATATGATTGAAGATAACATAATATTAAAGAGAACGATAAGTTTTCTTAAAGATCTCCTTTTATTTCTACAAATGAGAAAGGCTAAGAATGAGATGATGGGAAAAGTCAGTATTCAAAATGGAGAAAATCGTTCTTTCTCTTATTTCTGCCCAAGTCAGCAGTGTGACCTGCAGTGACCTTACAAAGCTAGCATCATTGATCCTTTGCCGTATCCCTATCACTGCCATTACTGTGACGCTACAGATGAAAGTCTGACTGAAATACGCTCATGCCTTAATCACACACCATCCAAGGTGTCATGGTACCACAGGAAGTGGGTCCCCTCTTTGTACTCCAGGCCACTGTTAGAACCATGAGGTCTTCACTTTCTGAGAACATGATACATGCTTTGATTCCTCGCTCCATAACTTCAATTCAACACAGAATTTCAAAGAGTTTAGGGAACCCATCAAAGCTTTTCTGTGGATCCCCAGACCCAAAGGATAATCTTCCTGAGTTGGAAAATACCAAGATGCCTGTTCTCTTTGGAGAACTGCAGGTACATAGTGTGAGGACATCTGCTTATGGGTGAAGAGGGGAAGGAGTTGAGAGATGCAAATTTTAAATGGAAAGTGTTATTTTTCTTCAAGCTAGAAAGTATTTCAATGAAGGAAAAAGACCATTCAAATGCCAGGACTTGGATGCATGCAACATAAGTTGAACGCAAGCAAATGGGAGATTTGGCTTAATTCCAAGATACTTCAGCCCTATTGGGAAAGCTACTATAGGCCCAAACCTCAAAGCATAGATAGATACCATTTAGTATTTTAAAATCCAATATTTTAATTTCTCAAGAAATTCTGAATCTCAGAAATTTTAATAGTACAAGCATTTTAAATATACAGGGCTGGTACTTGCTGAGAAGTATTTTGGCATGGATTCTAATGGAGATGTGTTGATGTTTTTCAGGAACACAATAGAAAGTTTAAAACAGTCATTGAGCACTTGGAAGACACCTCCCTAATTTACAACTATTTTAAGGCACATCAGATTATGGCCTGAAAGTTCCTAATATTATGCTTCTAAATTGTTGGGTAAAGCGTTTTTCCTTTTTAACTGAAGATAAAAATTGGGAAAAAAATATATTTGAAAGGCTCAAGCTCTACTTAAACAACCCCTCGTCCGTCCTCATATTCTTCAATCAAGCAACTATTTGGTCGGAGAGCATAGAGTTCTCCATTGAGCCCGGCAGGTGCAGCTCAGTGGATTGAGCGCGGGGTGGGAACCAGACAGTCCCGGTTCGATTCCCAGTCGGGGCACATGCCTGGGTTGCGGGCCAGGTCCCCAGTGAGGGCCATGTGAGGAGCAACCATACATTGATGTTTCTCCCTCTGTTTCTCCCTCCCTTTTCCTCTCTCTGAGGATAAATAAATAAAATCTTTGGGGGAAAAAAAAAAGTTCTCCATTGAAAACCTAGTTAAACTAGTCGACACTTTTTTTGTAATGTCAAAAGAGAGACTTGAACTCAAATAACTTTGTAATTGAGGTTACTTGCTAAATTTTCTTAGAAGTTCTTAATTTATAAGGTCCTTTTCCCACAAACTGGCCTTAAAACCTTATATTAAAATTATGACTCTATATTTTGGAGATCAAACCCTTGTCCAAGATATCATTGGCAAATGTTTCCCCATATAGTTGGTTCTCTTTTCATTTTAATGCTGTTTAGCCATGCAAAATCTTTTTAATTTGATGAGGTCCCATTTGTTTATTCTTTCCTTTATGTCCCTTGCTTTAGGGGACATATCAGTGAAGATGTTGCTGTGTGGAATGTCTGAGATTTTTGTACTGATGTTTTCCTCTAGCACTTTTATGGTGTCAGGACTGTGGGGAGAAGGGTTTTCAGGAACTACTATAAAGGACACATAGACAAAACCAAGGGGGAGAGTGGAAGCGAGGGAGGGAGGTGGGTTTGGATGGGATGGGGGAGGGGAGGGCAGAAAATGCAGACAACTGTAATTGAACAACAGTAAAGTAATTTAAAAAAATAAATAAAATTATGACTAAAAAAAGTTTGGTGATTCCTTAAAAATTAAACATAAAATTACTATATGACATAACAATTCCATTCTTAGGTATATAGTCAAGAGAATTGAAAACAGATATTCAAATAAAAACTTATACATGAATGTTCACAGTATTATTCAAAATAGTAAAAAGTGGAAACAACCCAAATGTCTATCATTTTATGAACAGATAAACAAAACATGGTATATTCACAGAATAGAATATTGTCTGCCAATAAAAAGACATGGAGAACTGGTACATGCTACAACATGGGCGAACCTTTAAAACATGCTAAATGCAAGATGCCAGATGCAAGAAGCCATATATTGCATGATTTCATTATAGAAATGTCTAGAATAGGCAAATCTATAGACACAAAGCAGATTAGTGGTTACTGGGCTGGGAAGAAGAGTGAATGGGCAACGCTTGCTTAATGGGCACAGAATTGTGAATGTATTGGAAGTCACTGAATTGTATAATTTAAATGTTTACAATGATGAATTTTACATTATATAAATTTTATTTTAATTTAAAAAAAGATGTCAGAATTCCTTTTTATTTTATTTATTATAATTTTGGAAACGAACTATATTAGTGAAAAAAATTACTGCTGAAATTATAAATTGGATAGTACTATCGGTGCACTTCTTAAAACTCATAAAATTCCTATGTTTGATTAGGCTTGCTTCACTGAAGTGAGAGATTATTCAATCATCTGGATAGTTAAGCATATTATCATAGATATATACTGAATATTTATAATTCTGGCAAAACAAGACAAAGGAAAATGAGGGAATAAATTTACTGTGTCCAAAATTCACTAGACACTGAGCAACTCTGCTTTAGACATGTGCATAAGCTCTTACCACAATGTCGAGATCAAAATTGTCAAAAAAAAAAAAAAGATTTACTGCTTTATATTTACCTTTCCTGATTTGCAAAAGCAGCCAGTTTTATTCTGCCTACGGGATACAAAGCAAGATCCACTTATTAAACCAAGTAAGTTCACTAAATATTCAGAAAGCTCCTATTTCTTTATCTAACTATTCCATAATCACTATATTACACTGGATTTTTAATATATTTTAATTTTATACTTAATTTTTCTTAATGTAAAAAATTTATTAATTTTTGGCATTTATTCTTTTTTAATATAAGCACTTAAGGTATACATTTCTTTGTACAGTTATCTATACCAAAAGTTTTTTATATTTTCATTATGGCTCTATTCTGAGTATTTTCTAGATTTATTCTTTGATCTTTAAGTTATTTGGAGAATTTTTTCTTTAATTTTTCTTCCCTCTTTTATTCCCTTCCCACTTTTTATTGTAAAAAAAATTTCAACCTATGCATTGTAACAGTTTATGGTTGCCCATATACCTTTCCCTTAGGGTTAATAATTAACATTTTGTCACATTTACTTCACCTCTTTAATGTATGTTTTTTCTTGAACCATTTGCAAGTTAGCTGCAAAAAAATAATTTAACAACTGCAACTCAAGTATTTATGCTTTATGTCAAAGTCACAAGAGTAGCATTGGGATACTATACTACAGTCATCTACCTTAATAACAGTAAATGTTAGAAAGTGCATTAAAATAATTATCTTGACTGTTCCGTAAAATTTCCAACAGTAGTATAAGCATGATAAAGGCAACGTGTCTTCTATTTATTGCGTATAACAGAATTCTTATTTCTGACTTAGAGACATATTTTCATCCTGAAGGGACTTCTGTACCTTTCAATCAAGATCTTCCCTAAGACTCACCTTCCATGAACACACCACACAAATTCATACAATTCATTCTGACAGCCTTGGAACAGTGAAAGCCTTGCTGCATGTAACCCTCATTTGGACATTTATTTTATGCTGTAATCTAAATTTTAGTTGCCGGCTGAGTTGCCTCAATGAGATCATAAGCTCCAGGATAGGGTCCAGGACTTTTGAACCCCATGGTTAGTGTACACTAAAATTCTCTCTCATTTTAACTCAAATCTTCATAGCATATACTTATCAAAGGAATTTAAATGAATTGAAGATCATGTAAATTTACTTATATTGTGTTATACATGATAATGTGCTAAAAAAACCCACTCAAATTAACACTTTGTCTTGTTGACAAATAGTTTTGTTTTACTGGACTCAATTTTATATTTTCCAGATAAAAGAGTTTTCATGATTAAAGAGTTCTTACAGATTGTCTAGGTATTTCCAGCCCTGTAATCTTTTAAGTGAAGAAACATTTACAGAAGTTAAATGAGTGACTTAACATTACAGAACTTTTAAACAAACAAAAAAAACCCCAAACCAGAATTAAATGAATTAATACATTAATATGCTCAGACCAGTGCTTGGTTGATATAGGAAGGGCAAGAAATATTATTTGGGGATTTCTGGTCAAGATGGAGGCAACTGTAATAGCATAAGCAACAATTATGTTTAAAAAAAGAAAAAAGAAGTAATATTTGCCTTAGAACCAAGGTTTTCATATGGCTAGTTCAGTACATTTTCCACTAAAACATACTACTTTACAAATAAGACCATTATTTCGGGAGCATGTTATACATTCTTTTATGAGCACAAGATACATGAAGAAATCAGGAGAGGCTATTGTTAGAACGGGGTCTGCTAGTCTTTCTTCCCCGAGGTTACAAATTGTCTGCCTGAGGGCCTGACCTAGATGATAGTTGTTTCATTTGACATATAGTAGTTTTGAGAACTTGTTAAGTTACAGCACTAAAATTAGAGTGATTTCAAGTAATTATAGGGATTCTGGCTTATTCGGCAAAGCTGGAAAATCTGACAACACTGGGCTTGCACTCTTACATGCTACTAATCAGTTGATGTTTATATTTATAATTCCTGTTCTTTAGCTAAGGTCTTAATTATGAATAAGACACAGAATGATTACTTGGAATCACATAGTAGGAAATACATCGGTCAGGCTCTCACCAGCGTGGCTCCGCTGGTTGGGTGTTGTCTCTCAAAGTGAAAGGTCGCTTATTCGATTCCCAGTCAGGACACATGCCTGGGTTGTGGGTTGGGTCCCCGGTGGGCATGTACGAGAAGCAACTGACAAATATTCCTCTCTCACATTGATGTTCCTCCCCTTTTCGTTCTCCTTCCCTTCCCTCTCTCTAAAAGTAAATAAAGTCTTAAAAAAATACATTAGTCCAGAAAATACTACGTGATACTTGCAAACTATACCTGTTTGCTAGCCATACCTAAGTAGCTATTTCCTATGGTAGGAAATAGATTGCTATAAAAGGATAAAAAAAAAAGGTCGCTGAAATTTTAAAAGGTTAATGATAATTTGACCAGATAATCCATTTGAAGAGAAGAACCCACTCCCAGTTACATCAGTTACATAAGATACCACTGTATTCTTCTTTTATGGGAAATGTTTGTCTAATAACCTTGATTCATGTGTTTAATAAAAACAGATGATACAACTATATTTGGAACCATTTTTCCCTTAAATTGAAAATAGCTCTTAAGATCTGGAAATATTTTAGTGGGCCTGCTTTTGACCAGAAGTAAGCAGCTATAAGAAAAAAATTAAAAATAAAAATAGGTTACAACACATTAAATATTCTCCCTCTGCCACCTTAAGCTTTTTGGTGCTAAAACATATGCTCTGCCACCTGCAGATAAAAGTCACACACTGAGAGTGTATATTCTGACAAGAATTACTAGTTTCAAGTGTGCCTAGTGATTTTGGACAGTAGCACTTAAGAAACCTTCAATCTGGCAGTTTTATCACTACACATTTTCTAAAGCATTCCTACAGTTTAAAGTTGTACAAGTTTTGGGACCTGACCTTTGGGAGAAAACAAAATGAAGTGAGACAAAAAGGACCCCAGGGTAGCATTTTGAACCAACTGGTTACACACACACACACACACACACACACACACACACACACGTATATGTATATATAAATATATATATAAAACGTAAGATATAGCCCCCCCCCATTTTTGTGTCCCAATGACAAGCATCTAAAGGTGATTTGAATTTCTGATTTTCTGACAGAGTAAAATGATCTACTGCAAGACCAAGACAACTTCTTTTCCTAAGCACGATGGAAAACCTGTCTGAGGAGTTAAAAGTTACTGTTACTCCATAGAAATTTATTTTCCTATTTTTATAGTTCTTTTACCCTTGCTTAATTTTCTATTTTATTTTATTCTGTATTCATATATTTAATGTGTCATCTTGTTCCAAATCAGTTTATGGCTTATAAAAAGGAACCCAGGTGGGATTTCCAGAGAAGGCAAGTGAAGAGGCTGACAAGTCCTCTCCCCAAATAGAACTAAAAAGTCAACAAAATTGTCAAGCACAACCACGTCAGCACTCTAGAAATCAACCAAAAGTAAATGCCACACTGGGAGGTTTTTTTTTCCCTATGAAAAACCTCCAGCCTACGGTGGCAGCCTGTGGCAGGCAGCACTTTTCCAGGGTAGGAATGGCTGTGAAAACTTACTGTTTCACTGCTAGAGGGGTTGGACTTGATTTGGAGTAGAAGGAGAAACACCCGTGCCCAATGGCATTATCAGCAAATAAAGCAAACTTGGTAAGAAACTAACCACAAAAGCCTACATGGCCCTGAGATACTGAAGTAACGACCTCAGTTTTGATGAGCGGCAGACCAGTGGACTAGCCAGAAATTTAATACGCAGATCTTGGAAATATGAGAGCCACTGAGGAACTAGATGAACCCCTGGCACATCATTCCTGACTGGAAGGCTGAGCGCGGGCACAGAAGTCCCAGTAGGAAAGCCCAGTAGAAAATAAAAGCTTGGGGTAGTTTACAGAACTGCATCCACAGAGCCTCCCCGGCCTGGGATGACTGTGTACACATTCTGACCATAACTATTCAGGCAAAGGAGTGATCTCTAGAAAGTCAGACTAAAATAAAATAAAAATAGGACTAATAATATAAAAGAACAGCAATATCAGCATGCGTACCCTGAAAGGGGGGACAACCTGCAGATTAAGCCTAGGCAACTTTTGCAAAACAAAAGAAAAACAAGTGAAAAGCAGAAAAAATAGCAGCAACAACAACCCTCAAGGGAAAAACTCAGAACTGGAGTTGCTGTCACCACTCCTAGCCAACACTGTGTGGGTCACAGACAGGGGCAAGGCGGGATGAGGAACCAATGGCATGTGTGTCAGAAGGAAAGACAGTTCATAGATGGCATGGTCCTGTAGGTAGAAAATTCTAAAGATTTTACGAAAAATTCTAGAACTCATAAATGTGTTTTAGCAAGCTCACAGAATGTGCAAAATCAATATGCAAAAAATCAATGTTAATTATTTACAACAGTGATAAACAATTTGAAAATGAAATTAAGAAAAGAATGGCATTCATGATAGCATCAAAGAGAACACTTAAGAATATATTTAACAAAAGAAGTGCTACAAAACTAAAATTAAAGATGATCTAAATAAAAAACAAAGTAGAAGTTAGACTACCTAATTTCAAAATTTACTATAAAGCTACAGTACTCAAAACAGAATGGTACTGGTGTAAAAAAAGATATGTGAATTAATGAAAAAAATACAAAGTCTATTAATACTCCCTTATATTATGGTCAATGGATTTTTTATTTTACTTTTTATCCTCACCTGAGGACATTTTTTCATTGCTTTTAGAGAGAGGCAGGTAGAGAGAGAAACATCCATGTAAGAAATATTGATCAGTTGCCTCTGGTAATGCTCCTGGACTGGGGATCATACACGTTCAGACCATAGATCGGACCTGCAACCATGGTATGTGCCCTGACTGGGAATAGAACCAGCGACCTTTTGGTTGGGACGAAGCTCCAACCAACTGAGCCATACATATCAGGGTGGTCTATTGATTTTTGAGAAGGGTCCAAGGCAATTCAATGGGGGAAAGAATAGTTTTTTTTTTTTTTTTTGACATGTGGACTTCTAGTTTTCCACTTAGATCCTTTTCATATACCATCCACACAAAAAGTCAACTAAAAAGAAATCATACCTAAATGTAAGGTAAAACTATAAAACTTCCACAATAAGTCACAGGAGATAATATTTTTTATTTTGGATTTGGAAAAGATTTCTTAGATGTGATATCAAAAGCATGACCCATAAAGGAAAAAGAATGATAAATTGAACTTCATCAAATTTTAAACTCATAAAAGCTTCTGTTTTTCAAAACATACAAACCACAGGTTGGAATAAAATGTGTGCAAAATCACACATCTGATAAGAAACTTGTACCCAGAATATATTTAAAAAAAAACCTTAAGGATTATAAGATAAAGATCAGAATAAAAAATAGGGAAAAGAAATATAGACGTTTCACCACAGAATATATAGGTGTGGCTAATAAACACATAAAAACACATTACTACCAAAGAGCCCCCAGAGAAATACAAATTAATCCACAATGTGTTAACACCACACATGCACAAGAATGGCTATAATGAAAAACACTGACTATACCAAGTGTTGCTGAGAGTGTGGAAACTCTCATACTTTGAGAAACTGAAACTCTCATACTTTGTCAGCGTGAATGTAAAATGGCATAGTCACTTTGAAAAGAGTCTTGCAGTTCCTTACAAAGCTAAACTTAAATTAACCATATGACCCAGGAATTCCACTTCTAAGTATACACTCAGGATAAAAGAAAACATATGCCTGGACTTGATTCATATGTGAATGTTCATAGCAACATTATGCAAATAGCTTCAGATTGAAAGTAATTCAAATGTTCATTAACTAGTAAATGAATAAACAAAATGAGACATATCCATACAGTGGAATATTATTCAGCAATAAAAAGGAATGAACTACCGATACATGCTACAATATGAGTAAGTCCCCCAAACGTTATTGTAAGCAAACCCCCCTCAAAGCAAACAAAAAACAAACCAGCTGAAAAGACCATATATTGTATAAATCCATTTATATGATATTTTTAAGTCTTTATAAGACTGCAGATCACTAGCTATTTGGAACTGTGGGTGGGAGCAGGACTGACTGAAAATGGGCACACATAAACTTTTTGCGGCAACAGAAATATTCCAGAATCAGGTTGTAATGACGGTGGTACAGCACTACATTTGCTAAAACATTACTGAATTGAACACTTACAGCAGACTTATTTTGTAGTATGTAAATTCTACTTCAATAATGCTATTGAAAATAGAAAATACAAAATTGTACAAAAACATTTGAAGAAGGCAAGGCAAAAGTACAAATATATAAGGAAATAATAAACAGGTCTGAGGAGTCCTACTTAGTTGCTACAAATGAATTGAAAATTTAGCTCTAAGCTTTCAAATGGCTAAAACTAGAAGGGAAACACAGCTGGTATGTCAATGCTTCCCAAACTTGGGGAACCCCTGGGGGTTACCTGGGGACCTTTAAAAAAGGCTAATGCCAGGCCCCCAACCACGACAACTTCGATAAAACTGTAACAGGAAAGAGGCCTTGGCTGCCATGTAACACCCTTTGGGAACAAAATTTGGGAACCATAGGATTTCTCTAGTGGCTCCTCCTAAGAGAAGACCTCATGAGATGTAGAGGGTTTCTGCCTCCACATCAGCCACCCCCTGGCCCACGGTGGGTCCTGAATGGGTTATAATGGTGCAGAGACAGTGATCCTTCAGTCCTCAGGGCAGCCGGGGAGACCAGGGACAGCGGAGCTGCAGGGCCTGTGGCCTCCTGCCCTGAGCAGTCCTCTCCACCCACTCCAGGATCCTCAGTGTGTATTAGATTCTTGCAATTTGCCGTAAGATAAAAAGCACCTTGTCTAAGATACCTATAACAGCTGTAACAGGCAGTTAAATACGACTGTTACTTTTAACAAGGTGATTACAAAACAGAGAATACAATTCAGTTAAAACTTTTCTGCAAGGGGGTCGACAATGTCCAGTTATCTGCTATTTAGCTTCATTTATCCCAGTTTTCTACGTGGCTACGAAACCCACCTGAACTCCTATTAGGCGACATTATGTTAACAGATATAAGTTATTTAATAAGGAGGTCACCTTTATTTATACTATGTGGCCAAATCTGACCAAAGTAAGTGGCTGTGCTGCCCCGTGAATGCCCCCAGTGGCCTGGAATCTGTGACAGGCCTTGTGATCCCCACCTCTCCAGCCCACTTTTTTCCACATTATTTTTAAGCTCACGATAACTACACTGCAAAATAAAATATAAGCTTGTTATATTTGTGCTATGAATATTACATATTCATGTTATTCATGAGGGAATGACCTAGATTTTAAAGAAGTTAACCTTTAGTCTGAACCTTTCCCTACCACTCCATCTAAGGTAATTCCACACACTGTTTACAATGCACAGCATTTAGATTCTACCCTTCAGAATTTTGGGGGGCATGAAATTTCAGGTAAAATCACTGGCACAGGAGCCTACCAATACAGGGTATGGCTTATGGCTCCATATATTCTCCTGGCCACCTGCAACCCCTATTCCAGAGAATATTCCTATAGGAGTTTTCCCAGCAAGTGTGACTTCGAGGAGATAGCCTTGATAAGTACATTAGTCAATCTTTATGGCTCTCTACCCCATTAATCACGTCACCACACCAGAGTTACACCAACTACCGACAGTAAAATGATCTTAACATATTAATTTCCCACATGACACATCAGATTCCTGCATAAAAGGCTCTTGTTTTAAATCAAAAAGTTAGATTCTTGCCTATGTAATCACAATGTCCCATTTAACTATAAAGAAATTCCATTCTTCCCCTAATGAATTTTTACTGTCTATAAAAGTGAATCAAGAGGATTTTACTCTACTTATATGAATATTGCAATCACTTTTGTTGACTCTGAAAATGAAAGAATAAAGTGTAGGAATACACTTATATTTCTTAAATATATGAGTAATCAAAAGAGGATTTCAGTGTAAAGTACAAGTGTAAGGAAAACATAGTGAGTGTTCAGCACTTATGGATAATACTTGAGCAAAACTATAGCTAAAAAATGTTTAAAAAAAACCCCTAAAGTCTCTCTGATTCATTTAAAATTTTATCACAAATATAGAACTGCATTCCACTGCAATCCCCTTAAGTCATCTTGTTAAATTTTGTCACAACATGTGTTACTATAGTTCTACACTTACCTTTGCACTTTGTAGTGTGTAGCAGAGCAACATAATTAACCACTGCTAGGTAGTGTTTACGTTAGTTCTCAAAAGGTTAAGAAGCTGATTATAACTAAAATCAGCTTTGCCTGAGGCTTCAGGGGCTCTGTGTAATCAAATTAGACAAGCAGGGCACAGTGTCACCTAACATAAACCAGTGGCACTTTCTTCTTTGCTCTGACCCTTTCCTCCCCCTTTTTTATTAGGAGAACAACTCATGCTTTGTGCTTTTACCAGATAATTTTAAAAGACTTGTTTCTAATAAATTTGGCATGCAATCTCATAAGATGTCCACCTGTTTCAAAGTAATGAGAACAAGTAGAAAAATTTTTGAAAACAATTTTTGAAGAAAACCTGCTTGTTCAAAAAGAAATCTACATTTGGAGAGATTGACCTTTTTTTTTCAGTGTTTTCTTAAAAGGCAGGTGACAACATGACCACAGGTACATGATTTTTCAGACATTTGCTAGCTTTGGGTAGACCGAAAGTTTTGTTCTGCAGTGCACACCACCCAGTGGCTTATCTACGTCCGGGAGAGCTCAGGGAACTTTATAAACCCGATAGACAGGCATTAGCATTCCCAAGAAATCACGGCTAACCCCTTCTTCTGAGTTAGAGCTCATCTTCTCTCGAGCTCTAATCTTTGAAGGCAGGCAAGGCGAGCTGTGTAATGGACACATTCAAGGAAGAGGGTTAATGAGGTAAGGAGAGGAGCAAAGCAGCCCTGCTTCAGAGACTCCCTTTCCTCAAGGTTCTTTAAATGCAGGGAAAGTATTGGTCAAGTCTGAATCTTGCTACCTGTGAGTCTAAAAGGAAAAAGAGCACTAAACACTAAGGAGATATTAAAAAGAAATGCAATAGCAAATTTAAACAAAAACTCTAGAATCCCCTTAATAAAATGTATGAATCATTATTAAAATAATATGTAACATCTGTTACATCTTTATCCTGCTATATTTAACTTTGAATTTTGGGCTCAAATTTGACACAGTTATTACTTTGCTTGAAATACAAAAACAAAATGAAAGTAAACATCCCGCAAATGAGTGATCAGGAGAAAATGAGTTTTGCTAATGATTTATTCTGGGCAGTAAAATCAAAACTTGTTATTTTAATTGATTAAGTCATAAAGAGTTCCTGGAGAAGTCAAATCTTGCTATTTGCACAGTCAGACAATTTCTGCTAATCCAGCAGTACTTAACAAATTCACATGTGGTTAGCTTGTCTTACCATAGCTGTATATCACATTTCTGTGCTGCAAGCTGTGCAAAAAAATCAATATGCCAAGTTTAACAAAAGGACAGGAAACATGATGTTCTCCTATATTTTCAATGAACCTCAAATGACTCTGCTGCTCATACTCAGTACAATTTATTGCAGAGAAGTATTCTTCAATGAAAAAAATCAACAATGGAATGAATTATATAAATTCAGAGCTAAAGTTGTGCCTTATTCCACAATAACAACTTATTTAGAAGATTCTGACATTCTGATTCAATGTGCACTGTACACTCAGCCATTCACAAGACATAATTTTTTTTTTCTTAATGAAGGCTGAAGTATATTCTTTAGACCAAAGAAAAATACACTGTTCTATTTGTGGTAATACTTTGATGTACGCATTTAATTTAGGTTTTGGATATCTTTTCAAATGTTTCTTTTCACATGTGAAACATAGGATGAGATGGTATCTATTAAGCAAATGCTTTAAATTCTAACACTAAGAAAAAAAACTCCCAGTGGATCCTGAGCTATTGCATTGGTTAATTGCTTTTAGGTTTTTACATATTCTTTTACTGCTGCAGAAGTACATTATGTGTGGACGTAGATCAGGATGAAAATGCTAAGAATGAGGTAGGAGTGGTCACCACCAGCAGGTCGCCACAGAGCGGTGCCACTTCTGCCTTCTCAGCTCAGTGATGTGGAGCCCAGTGTGGCGACACAACCAGTACGCTGGACTTCAGCCAGGGATTCGGAATTGTTGCTACAGTTGCCTCTTTTTTTCTAAAGTAAAAAGAGAACTGGCGTTTGCAGTCTTCAAAAGGGCTATACATATAGAAAGATAAGAAAGCTAAGCAATCCACAACTATAGGGGAATTCACATAAACATAAGGAAAATTCTTTGGTAATTTTTCTTCATTCCAATGAGCAGCAGTAAATGGATTAATGGCATTTAGCTGGGGAAAGCATGTCAGTGATCAGTACTGAAGGTTTAAACTGTTACAAAAAACTCAGAAACACACTTTTGTCTAACTTTCTATTACTGTGTTATTTATAAGACAATTTGCATCTATAGATTAATATACCATTTAAAAGAGGATAGGCATAAGGTTCCCAATTAGAAAATAACTATGCAATTATTTTAAGTGTTGAATAATATTAATGCTGTTGTAAAGGATCCTTTCATAATAATTTATATTCTTGTTTCAAAATAGAGAATACAGCATGGCTCAGAATAGTGACGAGGGGTTTTTGTATGAATATTCAGGAAATTCGGAATACCAGAGCTTGGGAAAAAATATACCAAGTTATACAAGTAGTAATTATTTGCATATTAAAATAGACTCTTTAAAGTCTGCTACCTCAATTAATAGTTACATATAAACCTCAATAGTTGTACATCCCGAGTATACACTCTATATCCAAGAAATAACACAGTTAACATTTTTGGAAAATAATTATTTTAACAACCACAAAAAAGGATTTACCCATTTTGTTTCCAAGGAGCAGTTTATTACTGACAAAAACTGCCTAAACATGCTATTGAGTTTATGCTTAAATGGCAATTCAAATTATTTTTCCACATTTTCCATCTCTATAGATTTTATATGTTGTAACTTTTTCTCATGTCTCTAGAGGCTCTTTGGTAGGCCTGCTTTCCTCTTCACTGGAAAACATCTATTAATAAGATTTCTCTATCACTTTATTGCCAATAAATCAAATCTACAGATTCGCTTCTGATGTAAATGCCTGGTCTCTTTTTTTTTTACATTTTTGATTTTTTTATTTTCATTTTTTAAAGTATATTTTAGTGATTGTGCTATCACAGTTGTCCCATTTTCCCCCTTTATTCCCCTCCACTCTGCACCCCCTCCCCCACCAGCACTCCCCCTTTAGTTCATGTCCATGGGTTGTGCACTGAGTCTGTTCTTGAGGCAACACTGCCATTCCTGTGTTGGATGTCTTCCTTAGACATGGATCATTTCTTTAAATTCAAATGGAGGGGCTCACCTTCACTTTCTCTAGCACTACTGTGTATCTCCAGCATCACCGGTATCCTCCCTACTTAACTTCCACAGGAGGCTTTCCCGTAATTTTTATATACCTCAAAATGTTGGAATCTTCACAAAATTATCCTGAGTTTTCTACCATGGCTATTATCTATAGGCCAGAATAAACCAGGTGTTGCAAGCTCAAACATTTAGTCTTTTTGAATTCTTAGTGCACAGTGGATATTTGATTCAGTCTGAATTAAGGAATTAGAAGAGAGGATTATGGAATCATCTATCTAACTATCTAACAGTTACAATGATGAGAGATCCCAGGAAGTTCAATAACTGGCCTGCATACTGGTTAGTGACTCTCATCATTATGTACTCACATTATGCCTTTTTGGTCCCCCTACAAGTATTATGCTCCTCAAAACAGAATTGGGGAGAACCATCAATTAATAAATTTCCTACATAAAAGGTTTCTACTGCTTTCAATGAACATATTCCTTCTGTTTCAACTGTTAAAACTTCCTTTCACTTTTTCGACATACGAGTAGCGTGACTCCTGGGTCTTTTCTTCCCTAATTCTTTCTTTCTTAAATATCTGTTAAATGATGTATGCAAAGGTTATCTTGCCCACCAACTGTTGTGGCCACATTATTTCTTTGCAGAAATTGTTTAATTATCTTTCCTCAGTCAAACTGAACCTTTCAAAATGTCCATCTACTATCTCCAATAAACTAAAGTTTTAACTTCTCATTTTTCTACCTGTTTTATTCCCTTCCTGAGGCAGGTAGATGTAAAATCCTTTGTTTTCTATTTCTAGCACTCAGAAAATCCATTTGGGTTACCACTCTTTAAAAAAGCTTCATTTTTCATTTTCTTTATGCTTTCTTGAGAGTTTCAGAGTAGGTTTCTTTCTCTCCCAACCTAGAGAAGATGTGGATCATTTTGTCGTTTACCCTTATCTAGTCAGGCCATCGTGCCTTTTCTTTTTCAAATATCTCCAAGATCTCTGAGTCTTGGTGAAACCCATTTAATTACTGAATGGCAGTCCATAGCCACATGCTGTTGCCATCACTTAATCTTTAACTCTACTTCCTCATATCCTTCAGTTTTAGAAACATAGAACCCTAGAACTGAAATAGATATTAAAGATTCCCTAATCCTTACCAATGTAAGAATTCCTTCTATCAAATTCTTGAAGAGCGGTCACTGAATCTTTACTTGAATGCTTAAAAGGACAGAAAGCTCAGTAGTTTACAATGCAGCCCACGCCACTTCTCACACAAGTCATTACACCGAGTTCATTTAATTTCCATAATCCAGAATCAGAGGCTGCCATAAAGTTTCAGAACACCGTATGTGGCTTAGGGTGAGAGCAGCTAGAATCATTAAGTCTCCTGTGAGTTCTGTCAGTGCCATCATTTTAAGATCTGGATGCTACCTACTGCATTTCAAGAGCTGCTCCTCCCCGCCCTTTTCCCTGTGGTACTGAATTTTTGCCATCAACTGTACCAAATTGTTAAAAAAAAAATTGTTTCAAATTTTTTATCTGGGCCATTAAAAGAAAAATTAAAAATCTTTAGCCGATGCTAGTTCTATAGTTCTTAAGGAACTGGCTTCTGTATAATATTTTTTTACCCAGTAATAAGTTACCTACTTAGTTAGGAGGAGAGGACAAGATTCAACTTTAATATATTAACTCTCACGTAGCTAAAAAACTATATATCTATAAAACTTGCTTTCTTTTACTAAAAAAAGCATGTGCTTCCAAGGATTACATTTCAAGCATACATGAGGAACAATCCATGTTTTACATTTCATTCAACTTCACTGATTCTGGGCCAAATATTAGATTCACCTTCTAATTTTTCATTTTGTGATGCCTAATTAAAATGATAGGTATATATACAATCTTATCTACATGTGTATATTATACTTTTGAAATAAACGTAATTAAGATCATTATATGTTTAATGTGAACACAGCCTAAGACCCTGTGGTAAAAGGCATAATTTGGGGAGAAGTAAGTAAACAAATAGGGTCTAATTTTTAGTGGTAAAATCTTGAAATTAAGCAAATATGCTAACTGCCTGGACTGGTGTAACTCTGAGGTTGGTTGAAAGGTTAGTTTTTAATTTGATAGGTTTGGAAAAGGGGAAGGTGGGAAGCAGAGGGGTGGAACCAGCGAGGAGCTCTGTGAGATAAATCACTGTTGGGGAACGACTGGCTCCAGTAATAGCTGAAAACCATGAGTGTCACAGGCTTTGAAGTCAGTTCAGCTTTGATGTCTTACTTTCATAGCTAATCATAAGATAGTATGGAAGAGGAATAAAAAAATAAGACTTTCCAATACTGTCCTTGGTGTCACTGCTCAGGAAATCCTATCATGAAAAAGATTAGCGTCTGTGTGAACTTTTAAGTAGCACCAGTCTGCTTCTTAGTTTTAAAAAGTTTAAATCATTGATGCAATAATTAAAATTATGTTAGTCTGTGTCATGCACATGGATATATAAAAACATTCTTAAATTTGTTATTAGAAAATGTCAATCAATAAGGGAAAAGGTATTAATGATGATTTGAGGTTGTCACTACACTCTAAGTATTACTTAGATCAAGTTATGTATATGTGGCTCCCAACCTTGGTGAACTTTTCAGTTGTGGACTGATAATCCTGCCTGGAAGGGAGCCTCAGACATCAACCAGTACAAGACTGAAGCTCAGAGAAGCTGGCTTATTTCGGAAACAAAAGATGAAACTGCCAAGAACACGCATACATACACATAAATTAAATAAATGATGACCAAAAGACGGCATGTAGAAGTAAAGGGATAAGAGCATCTCGTGAGTTGTTGGCTAGAAGAAAAATTACAGGAACTTCATGCTCAGACACAGCATTGTTTCTCTAACTTCGTCATCGTTGTAACACCTTTATGCATTTTGCCTGTGTACAAACTATGCAGTATCTTCCTTATATCAACTAACTTTTCCTTTTTCTTTTTTTTCCCAAGATTTTATTTCTTTTTAGAGAGAGGGGAAGGTAGGGAGAAAGACAGGGGGAGAGAAACATCAATGTGTCAGAGAACCATCAATCAGTTGCCTCTCACATGCCCCCAACTGGGTACTTGGCCTGCAACCCAGGCATGTGCCCTGACTGGGAATTGAACCACCGACCTTTCAGTTTGTAGGCCGGCACTCAGTCCACTGAGCCCCAACAGCCAGGGCTCAACTAATTTTTTCTATTTGCCTAGTCTTAAGCAATAAAATCCATTAAATGGGTTTCATGTATTTTTCACATTTTTCTAATATGTATTAGAATAACTAAATATTTATAAAAATAAAAATGGTTCACCCATGAACAACCAGTAACATGCGTATAAAAACACTGACATGGAGGACCCAAGGGAAGACTAAACACTAATTATTTCTGTGGTACTTAAATGAAAACTATGATTTTTAAAGTCTGTACTCCTTAAGTATTTAGATGTTCATATGTCCAGTGACATAGGGTAACTTGAATTTTACATTTTCTTTTCTTTCCTACCATAAAACTTTGTTTAGTTATAGAAACTGACCAGATTAGCTTGATGCATAATGAATGATCTATAGTTAAACATTTCTATAATACATATGATAGTAATGATAGCCCAAGACCAAGGTAGTAAAATAAAAAGTTGAAAAGGAAAAAGTTTCCTTTTGACTCTTTCTTAATAGTGTTGTCTTGCTGTCTATTACTTGAAAAGAAAAAAAATCTCTGTAGCTTTTCTAGGTAGCAGAAACACTTTTACAGGCATGACTTTAATGGGGAAAGGAAAAGAATGATTAAAGTTCTATGGCATTTCTCTCGTGTATGTGTTGGTATCATGTAATGAGATGGCAAAGAATCCAAAGGCAGACACAGGAAGAGAGGGGTTAACTACGTCTCATGGAGACCAGTGTTATTTCTCTATTAAATTCTTATCCTTTAAGTGCATTAGAGTTGACTGTAAACATAAACAAAAGCCACTGGTGGGCAATTAAATTTGAAGAAGTAGCCCATAAAAAGTGGAATATTCAGTATGTATTAGAATCAGTTACACAACATCTGATTTAATAGTTAGATTTTAAGCATTTCTCTTATAATACATGTTAAATGGCTTCAACAAATCATGTTCTATAATGTAGCAAGATGACAATTTCAATGTAGTCTAAGGATGGTGTGACAAGAACATTAAAGCGAATTAATCTATAATCCTTTATCTACACTAAAAGGTTGAAAATCTGCAGGCTTTTGTAACAAGAACTTTAAAATGAATTTGCCACTCCTAAAGTCATCTCCCTGGACAGGAAAGAGGAACTTGGCATGTGACCAGCAAATTATGAGAGAGCAACACCTCAGGGTTAGAGGGCGCTGATGACTTCAACAAATCTCACCAGCTAGGGCAACAGATTAAGCCAGTGGATAGGCTGCCCTACAACCTTAACCTGTTAATACCTTTCAATTCTTAAGAATGACCTCTAGTCTGCACTTTCATATTAGTTGTTAGTTACACTAATTACAGCTTAACTGGTATTGTGGTACCAGTTTTTCCCTCAAAAGACATGCAGAGATAGGTTATCTCTAATAGCTTCAAATAACTTCAGCTAAATTCTGTTGTACACATTAGGAGCACTTACCTCCAGTTTTGAAAGGGTCTTTTAGAGACATCAAAGGAAAGACACTAAAAGCAATGTGTGTTTGTGGATTCTATAAAGCATTTCATGTAGGAAGCTGTAAAAATAAGAACAGTGACTAGAACTTTAAAATAGCTTAAAACAAGGTAATTTATTTTTTATGTTTATTTTTAAGATATAGGGGCCGGTGATTTCAAATATAAGGAGCTGGTAATACCTTAACCATGTTAGTGAAGTAAAAATACTTAGCCCATGAAATTCCCTCAAAATTTATGGTTTTTAGAACGGGATAATGAAATTTCTATCATGATCTTTTAGAAATGTTATAAGTTCCAACATTTACATTGATGTTGACCTAACATTATATGGAATTGTGCAAAGATTCCAAACCCGTTTACAAAGATTCAAATACCATCTGTGAAGTTGCAGTAAATTACTCTGTAACATTAATCTTTAAACCCAGGCACTAAATCAGAACAGAAACATACCAAAGAGATTTAAAACAAGAGAGTCATAACTGAATTATTGATATTAATGTAAATAGTTTTACATAAAACAGTTACAGTTTCTCAATATCACATTGTTTTCGCTTTGAATGAAACATATAACATTACTTCTACATCATAAAAATTACCAATATCTAAGTGACACCAGTGCCACGGAAGTGTGGGAATGGTGGCTGAAGGGCGCTGTTAGTCAATGTGTGCTCTGAGTTCAGAAATACAGTAATGAAATGTTGAATATATAAACTAGACACAGTAGTGAGTACTGATGTTTCAAAAAGAAACTTTATTTTATAAAAGGAAATCTTTAAACCAAACCTTTGTTCTTAAAAGATGTTGACCAACAGAATTTTGACTTAAATGAAACTCTTTGGGAAGATGAAGAGAAGTAACTAGAGTGCTATGTATCATCAATTCCAAAATGCCATTAATTTTCAGATTTATCTACTCTATAATTTAAAAGAAAAAACACTGCCAATTAAGCCATGACATTATGCATTCTAATCATGCTGATTACAAGGTATATTTAAACTTCAGGTGGTTAAAATTGCATTTTATAATCAATGATTATATTACTTTGTAAAAAATTGACTTGTCTATCAATATGTTTAATAAATAAGTTATTTTTGTGAGAGCAATCCAATTCTGAAATATAGTCACTGAGTGATATCAAGTAATTTTATTGTTATAAAACACTGACAAGAGATTGACCATATATTTTCTATCTGTTCTGAGGATAGAAGAGGAGGAAGAACAGCTGATACATTAGTGATTTCAGTGTACTTGATTACTATATTGATTAACTAATGTACCCACTTTATCCCACCAAAGATTTATGGCAGATAACAAGAGGATCACATACAATAAAATAATTAGGAAAATAAGAAATAGAAAACTAGAACTAGGGAAAAGAACAGAAACAAACAGATGTAAGAAACTATATTATTTTGATTAGTTACATAAATAACTTATAAATGACAAAATAGGTCCTAGATTTTAATTTTTCAATATAATTAAAAAAGTAAAGCACAATATATTTATCTGTGAGAGCTGAGGGACACTTTTACCTTAAGTATAGGACACAGCTAGTCCCAAAGAATTCCTATAAAACATTATTATAATCTACTATTTTTTAAAAGATTTTATTTATTTTTAGAGAGAAGGGAAGAAGGGAGACAGAGAGAGAGAGAGAGAAACATCGATGTGAGAGAGATACACTGATTGCTTGTTTCTCATATGCACACCGACCCGAGATAGTAACACAGGTATGTGCCCTGAACTGGAAATCAAACTGGTGACCTTTCACTTTGCAAGACGATGCCCAACCAACTGAGCCACACTGGTCAGCACTACAATCTACTACTAGGTGTTGAAAAATAGATACCAAGTAAAAGTATGGCCAACAGAAAAATTAAGTATGGGAAAAATAAACCCAAAATATCAGTATCTCTCTTGAAAAGATTAATTTGGTTATACCTATAAAGTAGGATTAATGTAAAGGGTAGTGGACTGGTGGACGAAGTCTGTGTATATTCAAATGTTAAAACTGGTCTACGGTACAGATGCTTTTAGGCTATCTCAGGATATAGGTGGGTAATGAGTGAGCACCATCCCACTGGAAGGTACTGACTAGAATGAATAGTACTGCAAGTAGGTTTTCCACATAGTGGGTCTCACTCGGGCTTCTTGCAGTAATCAGTAAACAGAGCAAAAATGACCCAAGGCACTGTGTGAACATTGAGATGTATTTCAGAATCACAAACTTGAATAACGGTTTGCTGATGGATCAGTTCAAATGTTTAAAATGTAGGACCTTCTTATATTTAGTTATCCCACATTTCCTGTTCTCTCTACAACAGATAACATAAGCACCCGATTGTGGCACATACACTAAGTTTTCCGAGAAACCAGGGAAACTGATGCAAGAATGACTATAGTGGACATACCGAAAACCCCTGTTCAAGGAAGCTCTCCTCTCCAATGCACACAGTCCTTGTCGGGCTATCAATTACACTGTCACGCTCCCGTCCCAACCCCCTCATACACATGGGTGGACTAGGCTGGCCAGTCACTGCCATTCAACCCCTTCGGATTCAGTGATTAGTTCAGCGATCACCATATTATCAAAGCAGGGCCAATCAGAGTTTTCACTAAGATTCTCATCTGGATTCTAAAGCTTTTCTCTGGGATAATTCTGAATAGAAGATGCTGCAATTGCTTGTACCTTTCCACCCTGCTCTACCCCCAGTGTGACAGAAAGTGTGAAGAAAGCCCTGTCTGCAAGAAAGAAAGAATGAGGCCAGTCAGGAAACAAAAAGTAAAGAAGGGTATAGAGGGAGAGTCTTGATGACGGACTTTGAACTCCAGTATCTAGCAGTACCAGTAGATCTACTCTGGAGTTTTTCCATTTACATGAATCAATAAATTACTTTCTTTTGTTAGTAGCTTGAATTGGACTTATGCAACTTATAATGAAGACAGCTGTATGAACACAGTAATTGAAAAGGATAGATTGCCTTCTAGTTTTTTCAACTTTTAAAAAAATGTGAGACTGATAATCCATGTATGCATATTTGAATCTGTAAAACAGCCATATAGTAGAGGTGTTTTCTAATGTTAATGTGTGTTTAAAGGCAAGAAGTTTCAGGATTATCCATGTAAGTGATATAAATAACTAAAAAGGGTAGGTAATCCAAAGTAATTCAGTTTTCTAATACTTAAAATAATAGAGGAGTGTAGTGGGAGGAAAGAAGGAATTTATTCTTGTGATTACATTCTTCTAGGCACCATTAAAAGTAGTTTGCATTTGCTGAGAACACATGAGTCTGATACTGGGAAAAAGTGCTGCAGAAATGAACTGGGAAACAGGGAAAGCTAGCTGAAGATCATGGTCTTGTTGGAGATAGTGCGCTGAATACACAATCCACTCACAAACAACTGAGAGCTAGATATAGCTATTCCTCTTGGGTAAGAAAGCAGAAGTCATTGGACAATAAATGCTTTTCCAGAATGAATTTTCATAAACTACATCATGTAAACCACTTTAAGAACTGACAGGAAAATAACTGTCGCCTGGCATTATGATTCGCATGAGTTGTGTTCCACTTCAAGTACAGTTATAAAGAACTCCAATAAAAATATCTCAGTGTTCTCAGAATCATTACCTATCTTCCACTTCCTAAATGTCCTTATTAAATCCCCAAATAGTTAACTCTTGGAAACCTTCAGCTATTAGCCTATGTACCTTCTGGCTATTCTCTGCTGGTGCTAAGGGTTTGGAAAGGCAGTTGCCTACTTAAGTCTGCTACCTTAAGCAGACTTCTCAAAAGTATTCACCTCACAACCGTTTCGTTATATATACTTTGGGGATTTTCAGAAGTAATATATATTAATAAGAAATAGATCTATTAAAGCTTGATTCTAATAGACTTTTTGGTTTGCCTTAAAAACAAAATCTGTCTGTTGAACTAACTTATGCTAAAAAGGGTCACTCAGTAAAAACAAAGCACGTGTGTATTCTCAAGACTCATGTATTTATTGATAGCTTCTGACACTGGTGCATTTGTATGCTTTGGGGAAAATTTTTAATCTTTAAATGCTACATTGATACTAAGGACTCATTTTAGAAAGTTTTGTATGGATTACCACATGTGTTAAAGCATTTCAATATTTGTGGATGGAAGCAACATTGAACTTAATAAAGGGTGTAGGTTTTAATTTTTTAAAAAAGAGCACTATTAAGCACTGTATTATTTGTTATGCCTTGCTAAGTAATTTTCAACAATCCTAATGAGGTGTGTTGTTGTTGTTGTTCTTAGAATGACTTCGTACGGTACTATTTTACTCATTTTATTTCACATGAGAATAAAACATGCATCTTTTAGTATACAAATTTACTGATCTGTTGTATCTCCAGCATCCTGCTAGGCGCTCGCTCGCACCGGGAACTATGGGCAGAGAGACAGGAGGACTGTGTTCCATGCCAGGCAAAGGGGTTTCCAATCAGACATTGTTATTTTGCAAACAAGTCAGCTAGGCTACTACTTAAGAAGTCTTCTGGGCCTGATGGTTTTCTCAATTACCAAACCCTTCCCAGTGTTTCTTAAGATAGTGTAACAAACTTAAAGGATCTTATTAACAACTATTTATCAAAGCCTGGTGGAGACAATTGACTTTTGAGAAGAATAGGCCAGTGGATCTGCTACCCATTAATATCATCAGACTTGCTGATTAGTGGTGCCAAGGCAAACAATCAGGAAGCTTTCTGCCAGTACAAAATTAATTTAGTTCCTGGAAGAAAGGCCTTCAGAACCTTAGATCTTAGTATTAAGACTTAGGCTACTTGTCATAAGTTAATAAAAGAACCAGCCATATGAAGAATAATTTTGTGCCTTAAATGTCTCCTAAAGATTGATACATTAATCTTTAAATATAATAAGAAAATATTTCTCCTAAAGCATTTTGTAACACTCACGTAATTAGGTTCATGTATTAAGAACTCTGAAACATTTTTGTTATAGCTGTCAGTATTTTATTTTTATTTTTTAAAATATTTTGTTTATTTATTTATAGAGGGAGGGGAAAGGAGGGAGAAAGAAAGGGAGAGAAACATAAATGTGAGGTTGCCTCTCATGCGCCCCCTACTGGGGACCTGGCAAGCAACCCAGGCACATGCCCTGAGTGCAGATTGAACCAGTGACCCTTTGGTTCGAGGCCTGCGCTCACTCCACTGAGCTACACTGGCCAGGGCGGCTGTTAGTATTTTAACCACTACATTTAACTCTCAATTGCAGTAACTGATCACAGCCTTTATTTTCACTCAAAACAAACTCCTTTCATTTTCCTTCTATTTCTGACTTTTGGTCTTTCCTTTCCCTTCTCACACCCTCAATTTAACAACTCCTAGTTATCCTTTAAGTCTTAGCTTAAATTGCCCCTGCTTTTAAGAATGTTTCCAGATATTCTTCACTGAGTTATGTGCTACTTTCTCTGTATTGTTCTTCTGTTCATTCCTCTAACACTGGCCCCTTAGTGAGGTGATCCCTGGTTTCTTGACGACTTCTTTTTTTTTTTTAAGATTTTATTTTTATTTATTTTTAGAGAGAGGGGAAGGGAGGGAGACAGACAGAGAGGGAGAGAAACAGCAATGTGTGGTTGCCTCTCACATGGCCTTCACTGGGGACCTGGCCCACAACCCAGGCATGTGCCCCGACTGGGAATCGAACCGAGACCCTTTCGTTCCCAGCCCGCACTCAATCCACTGAGCTACACCAGCCAGGGCTTGGCTTCTTTCTTCTATCTAACCTATGTTTTCTTTGTCTAATTCAAAATCTTCAGTGTCAAGTCTTTAAAATGTGCTGAGTAGATATTTAGTCCCTGAGGAAGCACAGAGGTGTAATGCTACTGCTTATTAGAATGTGAGAACGGAAAACCTGAAAGGAGAGATGGAGCGGTCTGAGGCCACAGCAAGGATGCCTGGGAGATGGCCGAACCTGCTATGCTGGGCGCTATGCTTTTGCTCACCATGCTCCAGCGTATTACCTTTGATCTACATTGCTCAAATTTTGTATAATATATTTAAAATATGAACATTAGTCTATACATGTACACTTTTTGAAGAACAAGTGAGACACCAAACCACTGCTCTACTGATACTTACAAAATTTAATATTTCCAAGAATATTAGCAGTATAAAAATATACTGTCATCAGATAATGTAATTAAATGCATATGCATATTTGTGATTAGGTCAATGGAGTTTTATGGGTGAGTCAATAAATACATATGGAGGTAAACATGCTAAAGACTTATAAGATGTTCCATTGAATAAATGAAATCATTACTGTCCTCATTAAGACAATGATAGAAAATCTATACTTGCTTTTTAGTAGAAAGTGGTATTTCATTTATGTGTGGTTTTATTTCAACTGCAATATCACTGGATCAACTGTGAGAAAATATTTAATCTCACAAATTCAAGCACCTTCTGTTTCCTAAATGTTCACATGGTGTGTACAGAGAATGTTCACCAAATGAATTGTTTACTGACTAATGCAAAAACTCAGTTTAAAAATAAAGTTGATACAATTTTTTATGGAGTATGCCATTTCTGGAAACTCAAATAAAAAGGATAAAGATTCTTTCACTTCTCATTTAAAAGCATAACATTTTTGTTAGTATTTTACTTAAAATTTCTTGGCCCAGAAGATAAAAACTTATGGCTTTAGATTAACTATTTTAATAAGGTGACACAGAAGCAGCAAAACATTCTTTTCTACTAGTGGTGTCAGTGCGATTGCTTCTTCAGGATGGAAAAGACCACAATAAATCTTTGTATTGTAGGTCTGTTCCCACCTCTTATCTTTAGTTTAAATCTCAGAGGTAACATATTCAGTGAGAAGACTGGTGCCATAAAATATGCCTGGAATGAGGTAATCATTTATAATATTTGCATGCATTTAATGACTTATTATTATAGAAAAAATGATTTACATTTCATATACTAAGAAAATGTTCTTGGTGTCTACTTAGGTTTAGTAATATTCTTAAAATGACTTATGAAAATAATCAGTATCTAAACACTTGCTATTAATTGTTTCAAGTCTGCTTTTCATAAATAAAACCTGATCACAATAAATTAAAGGCAAGTCACTTGACTGTCCTATTACATTAGCTGGATGAAATTAGTGGTTGACAATGCTTGGCAGGAAGTGACAGGGCTTTCTCAATACTTTCTGGGGAAAGTAAGAATCATATCTTTATCAAAATATCTAAAATTTTCTTTCTAAGACAATGTCCCTCAAACCCACTGATAAGAGTTCAATTGTTCTACTTCTAAAATAGAAGTAAGTAGCCACTGTAATTCTTTTTTTTTAAGATTTTACTTGTATTTTTTTCAGAATTTATTTATTTTTTGAGAGAAGGGAAGGGAGGGAGCAAGAGAGGGAGAGAAACATTGATCGGTTGCCTCTCGCACATCCCCTGACTGTGACCAAGCAAGCACCCCAGGCAGGTGCCCTGACCAGGAATTGAACTAGTGACCTTTCACTTTGCAGGACAATGCTCAACCAACTGAGCCACACTGATAAGGATGCCACTGTAATTCCTCAGCCCATAAAGTTATTGGTTGGGAGGGAAGAAATACTATTTGTCTTGAAATTTTCCTGGAGGTACAGGGGAAGCCTGGTGCGGTGACATTATCTATGGGAGTGGCCTAGGGACAGGATGCAGATTTGGGGTTGTCTGACTCTACTGCTAATGTCCTCTCCTTTCCATCATACCACCTCCTTTACATATAAAGACTCCTTCGTACAAACTACTAAACAAGTCTTTCTGCCTTCTGACACTTTCCTCTGCCCTGTCATTGCCAACACACAACTATATTTTCTCTGTAGCAGGAGTGGTAGGTTTCATGGATTGAATTGTGTCCCCTCACTCTTCAATGTATGTGTTGAAGTCCTAACCTCCCCATACACCTTGGAATGTAACCCTGCCTGTTCAATTCCGGGTCAGGACACATGCCTGGGTTGTGGGCCAGGTCCCTATTTTAGGGGTGTGTAAGAGGCAACCGATTGATGTTTCTCTCCCATTTTTCTCCCTCCCCTCCTCTCTCTCTAAAAATAAATAAAATCTTAAAAACCAAGAGAGACAATAGAGAGAAACCAGGGAGAATAGCTTGGAACAGATCCTTCCCTCACAGCCCTCAGAAAGAACCAAACTGTCCATACCTTGACCTTGAACTGCAAATCTCCAGAACTGTGAGATAAACATTTCTGTTCTTTAAGCCACCCAATCTGTGGTACTTTGTAATGGCAGCCCTAGTAAACTAATATAGTAGATTTTGGACATAAAAAGCTAAGGTATGTGGACATTCAGTGAAGAAATAGTATGAACCAAGGTGGGACTGAGTTCGCACTTGGGAGGGGCAGGGGAGACCATGGCAGGAGATGAGGAAGGAAACAATAAATGGGAATCACAGTATGAGGACCAGCGTCACCCTACTCTGTAGCCTCCCTTCCTAAAATCTGTATCCTCATATCCTCCATATTCAATCTGTGCTGCACTATTTTCTTCTTATTCACAGAGACTCAAAAATTACTATAAGCTAGAAACAACTTCAGAGATCATTGCTTTCAATTATATAATGCTGTATGGGTTTTCAAAAATCTTTACCTAAATCCTTCACTATATGTTCCCTTACCTAGTTGTCATTTGACAGCTAAGGAAAAGGACTATAATTGTCTTCTGATTATTATAATTCCAAAAGCCATTTCCCAATATCAGATAGTAAGTTTTCTACCAACTCAGACTACTTTTTCTGTTCTTTCGTTTGTACAGTCTTGGCTACCAGTTGTTGAACACCTACCATGTGAAAGTTTCTAGAGATGCAAAAGAGTGATTTGTGAGGTATAAATAAGGCACAGACAAGGTACAGTGGAAACACAATAGAGAAAAATTACTGGATGACTACTGTATAAAAGGGAAGTCCTGGGGTTTTCTTTCCATTATTACATAATTTTATTTTTTAACAACTTTCTCCCCCTGTGGATTGCTAGACATATTTTACTGATGAGAGACTGAGGCTGAAAAAAGTAACTCATCCAGAGTAACAGACAAAGCAGGTTACTGAGCCAGGATTTGAACCCACAAATGCTTGTCTCCCAAACTATGCCTGGCTATAGGGCCATACTTCCTCTGCAGGTCCCTATGGTTTAGAATATTTGTTAATGATTGATGTTATCAGAGGCAGCACTTCTATATTACATCAGGAGAACTTGTAAATGTAAATGAAGGTCCCCAATACCTGGCACCCACAGTATTTATGAGGGTTGTTGTCACATGTTTGTTTATTTGTTTAAAGTAGATGCTTCCCATACTTTAAGCTCCTTGAGGGTCAAGACGAGCCTGTTTTGGGTCACCACTGCACCGTAGCACCTGCTATCTAGGGTGCTCAATGAATATTTAGTGAATCTAGTTTAAATTTTAACTAGGCTGGTATTATGAGCTAAACTGTTTCCCCACAAAAATTCACATGTTAAGGAACTAATCCCCAGTACTCCAGAAGGTGACCTTATTTAGAGGAAGGATCTTTCTTTTTTTTTACTGAAATTAATGGGGTGACACTGGTTAATAAAACCACACAAGTTTCAAGTGTACAACTCTGTAACACATCACCTGCCTACTGCATTATGCACGCACTACCCAAAGTCAAGTCCAATTCAAGTATCTTTCCACCACCATTTACCCCTCTTTACCATCCTCTACCTCACCCCCCACCTCCCTTCCCTCTGGCAATCACCATCCTGTTGTCTGTGTCTGTCCTTATTTCCCTAAGTTTTATTCTTTCCGTTTAGAGTCACTTTGTCAAGTAACACTCCCACCTTCCACTAGGATTTTGTTGTAATGGCACTGTAGGTTTCACTTTACAAGTACTGTCCGTGGATAAAACAATTTTGCACCCTAAAAAAGAATTCAAGAAAAATGAATTAATAAAAAAGTTAGATGCAAATTCATGAGTAAGATAGTGTTTTGGAATAAGGGAGGATATCTTAACACCTCAAGATTTCTTAGACAACAGGTAGGAAAACTTCTAGAAAAAGGAGAAATTGCTATTTATGACAGGAATCTGAAGTGCAAAGGATTGATAAAAGTATAAGAACAAGAAAGGCATTTATTAACACATAATACAGTATTTAGTTTGAATTTGGAAGGCTTATGTAAGAAGTGATTCAGGGCTTTTGCAGTGCATTGAGTTAAAGACATCCACAACATTTCGAGCACTGCGAATGGTCTATTAGACAGGTACTGTATCAAGGGGAAGGTGATTCACGAATTCAGAAACTGCAGATCTACACAGGGTCACGGTATGTTTTGAAAATGTGATAAAGGCTATCATCACCATCTTTAAAGAACATGAACATTTGTGGTACAGACACACTGTTCTACTTATACTCTAAAGGGACTCAGTGTCTTCAGGTTAAGAATACCTGCTTTTATAAAGGAAACAAGATAAAAGAAACATCTGATAAAGAAACATTGTCAAAATGATTGTGAATAGCCTACTGAACAAATGGTTGGAAGTTATGCCTTTAGCTGAGGTGGGGGCAATGTGGCAGACAGGAAGACTTGCTGGCCTGTTGTTTGACATGTGCCTCTATTAACTACTACACGGAAACTGTTGACACTAAGGTACCAGTGACACTGTTGTTAGTCAAATGATATATCTTACTTGATTTATGTTACTTGATACCTATACATTTGAGACTGTTAACCCATGACACCACAGCTCAGTTTTCTCCCAACTCTAAGAGTGGTTCCTTCTCAGATTGGAGGGATCTTACTATTATTATTTTCTTTTTTATTGATTATGCTATTACAGTTGCCCCAACTTTTCCCCTTTGTCCCCCTTCACCCAACATCTCCCAATTCCTCTGGCGATCCCCCTTCCTTTGTTTATGTCCATGGGTTCATATATGTTATTTAGCAATTCCCTTTCCTATACTTGCTCTTATATATCCCCTTGCCTATTTTGTACCTACCAATTTGTATTTCTTAATCCTTTCACCTTTTCCCCAGACCTTTCCCCTACTGGTTCCCATCCCAATGATCTCCTTATCTATGGTTCTGTTTCTGTTCTGCTTGTCTGCTTCGTTTTTTTTTTTTTTTTTTTTAATTTAATTGTTGATAGTTATATATGTATTGCCATTTTAATGTTCATAGTTTTGATCTTCTTCTTTTTTTAAGTAAGTGCCTTTAGCATTTCACATAATAAGGACTTGGTGATGATAAACTCCTTTAACTTTACCTCGTCTGGGGAACACTATCTGCCCTTTCATTCTAAATGATAGCTTTGCTGGACAGAGTAATCTAGGTTGTGGGTCCTTGCTTTTCATCACTTCTTGCAAATCCCGTCTAGCCTGCAAAGTCTCTTTTGAGAAATCAGCTGACCGTCTTACGGGAACTCCTATGTAGGTAATTATCTGCTTTTTTCTTGCTGCTTTTAAGATTCTCATTTTATCTTTAATCTTTGGCATTTTAATTATGAGTCTTGGTGTGGCTCTCTTTGGGTCTAACTTGTTTCGGACTCTTTGTGCTTTCTGGACTTGTATGTCTATTTCCTTCACCAAATTAGGGAAGTTTTCTTTCATCGTTCTTTTCAAATAGGTTTCAATTTCTTGCTCTTTTTATTCTTCTTCTGGCACCCCTATGATGCAAATGTTGAAATGTTTGAAGTTGCCCCAGACACTCCTTTCACTATCCGTGACTTTTTGGATTCTTTTTTCTTCTTGTTCTATTGATTGGATGTCTTTTCCTTCCTTATGTTCCAAATCATTGATCTGATTCTTGGCTTCATCCACTCCACTGTTGATTCCTTGTAAATTGTTCTTTATTTCAATTAGTATATCCTTCATTTCTGATTGGGTCTTTTTTATGCTGTTGATGCACCCACTGAGTTCCTTGAGCATCTTTATAACCAGTGTTTTGAGCTCTGCATCTGATAGATTGCTTATCTCCATTTTGTTCAGTTCTTTTTCTGTTTTTTTTTTTTTTTTTTTTTTTTTTTTTTTTTTTTTTTTTTTTTTTTTTTTTTTTTTTTTTTTTTTTTTTTTTTTTTTTTTTTTTTTTTTTTTTTTTTTTTTTTTTTTTTTTTTTTTTTTTTTTGGCTGTTCTTCCATTTGGGCCATATTTCTTTGTCTCCACATTTTGGCAACCTCCTTGCATTTGTTTCTATGTGTTAGGTAGAGCTGCTTTGACTCTGGGTCTTGCTAGTGTGGCCTAATGTACTAAGTGTCTTGCAGGGTCCAGTGGCACAGCCTCCCCTATCTCCCAAGCTGTGTACTGGAGGTGCGCCCTCTGTGTGGGCTGAGTGCTCCTTCTTCCTGTAGATGAATCTTGATTGGTGTCAGCAGGTCGATGGGAGAGATTTATCCAGTTCAGACAGCTGGTAGGACTGGCTGTGACCCTTGGCCAGCAACCACCTCCCACTGTGGCTTGCAGAGGTGGTTGGGTGGTGCTCCGATGTGGTCTTAACTGTCCACTGGATGCGCAGGCTCTGGGATTTCCTGGGGGGTGTGGGCAAAGTCAGCATGCACCTGTGTTCTGTCTGGGGCCTCTTGGCTATAAGCTATAAAGTGATCTGTAGATGGCTACTGCTAGTGCTGGGCCTGGGGCCACTCAGTAAGAGTTAAGGCGCTGGGCTCAGCTGTTGCTTGTGAGCAGATATAGGAAGGTCTGAAGCCTGCAGCTAACCCAGCTCTTTATTGGAAAAGCCACTGTTACCAGCTGGGGTGGGCCCATAAGTTGGATGGTGCAGACCTTTAGGTAATCCCCAGGGTGGGGTTTACTGTGTGAGCCAGGGTGATGCAGATTCAGATATGGTGCTGGCCACTGTGGCTCTGTGTGGGGGAGGGTTCAGAAAGGTACAATGGCCATTGTATACAGTTCTGTCTGGGAGTAAGCTGTCCCCCAGCTCTCGCCCTGATGCCAAACACTTCAGTTCCTCCCTATATGCCACTGGTGCCCTTCAAGGTGCTGTACTGGTGCTGGAGCCCAGAAGGAGTGAGTCTGAGTAAGTCCATATGTGGTGTGCGGCCCTTGTAAAGGAGAGGCCTGAGAATCCTGCAGTTTCTCCCGCCAATCCAAAACCCCCTGGTTTTTACGGCCAGAAGTTATGGGGACTTACTTTCCTGGCACGGGAACCTTGGGCTGGGTGGTCTGGTGTAGAGCTGGGGTCCTTTGTTCCTGAAATATCCCTCTATTTTATATCTACCACACAAGTGTTTGGGACCAACCAGTTCCACATCTCTGCGTCTCTGTCTCTCCATCCCTCCTACTCGTCTGGATGTATGTGCTTTCTTTAATTCCTTAGTTGTTGGACTTCCATACAGCTAGATTTTCTGACAGTTCTGAGTGATATCTGTCCTGTAGTTTAGCTGTAATTTTGCTGTGGTTGTCTGAGGAGGCAAGCATTTACCTAAGCTTTCATCTTGACCGGAAGTATCTTATTAGTAGGATTTCTACCCATCAATCTTAAATCTCTGAAGAGTCTGAAATGTTTAAAATATCAAGGTTTCCCCAAGGTCTAGCATTTCCCTTTCACAGTCAGGTCAAGAGTACCAGTGATGGAAAATCTCATTTTACATTATGTGAAGGCTGATTAGTGACACATACCAGTGCCCGCCTAAGCAGAGGTATAGCAGCTGTGTGAATGGGGCCGCTGTACAGGTGCTTAGAGACTGAGAGCCACTACCATTTCTCCCAGTCTGCTGGGGCTGTGGAATGCAAGGAGCAGCCTGGCCCCGAGCCCTCCTCAAAGCCCTCACAGCCATTCATCCTGGCAGTGAGGACTGCCACACCCTCTACAGGAATATCTCCCTTCCAAGGCCTTCCAGAAAGGTTGGCTAGCAATGGAAGGAATGGGTTTGGTGTTATGTGACTTTTAGTGGGATAGTCCAAAAGTAAGTGATTAGTCACCTATTAAATCTAAGGCCAAGCAAGTGAAGTTCAGTTCCATTTTCACTAACCTATGTATATCATCAGTGCTGTATCTTTAGACACCGAGAACAAGAAAAAAGTATACATTGAAAGAAATCAGAAGAAACCAGAAAAAAAGCCATTAATAAAAATAAAATCTAAGTTAAGTAGGAAATAAAAACAGTAGTAAATAGAATAAAAATCAAAAAGCTTGTTCTTTGAAAACACCTATAGATGACTTCTTTGCAAGACTGATTAAGGAAGAAAAGTAGTGAAAGAAAAACATTGACACGATTATTAAGCAAAAAGAAAACACAAACTCAGATATAATACACAGCAATAGATAAAGTATAAAACAATAAATATCGCGTGCAGGTAAATGGCACCACATGTGAAAACACAGGGGGCTGAATGGTATTGGCTTAGTATATAATGACCGAAACTGACCAATGTGGGAAGCAGAAACCTGGAAAAAAACTTATTTCACGGAAGAGATTGGAAAAGCAACTTAAGATGTACGATCATTAAAACCACTGGGGAATGGTGGATTGACATTCATAAATATACTCTGAAAAGCCTATGGGCTCAAGAGAAAGCGAGGGAAATTCCCAGGGAATAAACCAAAAGGAGCTGAAAAACAGAAGTAAGCTGGAGCAGACCTGCTGCTATTCAGTTTGCCAATCGCAGTAACAAAGGATTTACAATACAATGACTGTGAAGGACAGGACAAACCTGATGGACCACGTAAGGGGGAGAACTGAACTGAGACATCACTTAATGCTAGGGGACTCTACATGAAAGGTATCTACGTGAATTAGAAAAAACCCCACAACTTTCAAGAAGGGGAGGACGAGAAATTGTGTTCTGGGTAGGCTCTGGGTACTCCTGTTCCATCCTTAAATCTCCCCCTGAAGGTAACTAAGATCCTGGACTTTGTATTTCGGTTTGCATGAAGTTCTGCTTGTTTTTGATAAAAATGGTATATCGGAAGCCTTTCATGACTTGAGTTTTTTACTCAATATAATGTTTCTAAAAACGAAACCCTGGGTTTATTAATAACCACAAGGAATAAGAAACAGTTAACTTTTTAATTGTTGTTCAATTACAGTTGTCTCAATTTTTCTCCCTTGCTGCACTCCCCTGCCCCACTTACCCCCCCTTCCCACAGTCAACCCCCGCCCCGCTGTCCTTGTCCATGGTCCTTTGTACATGTTCCTTGACTTGCCCCTTCCCCTTCTTTCCCACATTACCACGCCTCTTCCCCTCTGGTCACTGTCAGTTTGTTCTTTATTTCCATGTCTCTGGTTCTCTTTTGCTCGTCTTTTATTTTTAAAGAAAAAATTTATTACAATTATAAAACCACCATGGTCAAACTCCATAAAAGCGGAGAAACAGGAAAAGAAAACATAGAACCGTTTCTCAAACTTGTGACAGCATCTTTGTGCCGCCCTTAGTAGAAAGCGACACAGTTTGCTCCACTGGGACGTCACCACTTCCTGCGGCTGTGATGTCATGTTTAGCTTCCACCAAGAGCTGCAGTGATCTATCAACTTCCGAACATGGGCCCCTCAAAATCAGCACTGTTTTTTCTTTAAGAAATCGGATTAATTTTTTTCAACCAATAAAACAAGAAATGAAATATCCACAATCATCTATGTATTGTACTTTAAAATCAATGTTAGGGAGAAACAAGAGGAAAAACACAAAGCAGCAATAAACTTCCACTTCCTAGGTTTTCTTCATTACTCCCACCCCATCTGCTGCACATATATTCTTAACTTCTTCAGACAGTGAATAGAGACCTTAAGGCTAAAAGCCCTGATGTGAACCCCAGGGATCGGTTCTCCCAGAAGGGCAGGCCCCTCAGTTGGAAAGCCTCAGGAGAACCTTTGTGGTGTCCAGGGCAGAGAGAGGGGTTCCCCCTCATGGAAAGGGGATGAGGAGTACAAGGTATAAAATAAGGTCCCCTGTAGTTGTGGGGACTAGAAGGAAGCCCTGATGCTAGGGGAGGGCACACTGATCCCCCTGGAAAAGGGAGCCTGGCATCCCACCTCCTCTGGTGGGGAGAAATCATTGTTTGGCAGACTGCCCATCTTGCTCTGGTTATAAAACCAAACTTGGACCAGGTTCTTGGGCAGCCAGAGCTGTCCAGCAATGCGACTGATTTGCTGAGGTGTGAGCTTTGGCCACAGCAGGAATAGTTTCTACAGGTTGTTTCCAATGTGCCTTTCTCCCTGCTTGCCTGTCTCCACTGCCAAGCCTGCTGCAGGGTCATGTCCATTCTGTATAAGCCCAGAAGGCTCCTGGTGTCCAGTTGCTCCAGCCACATTTTCAGCAGTGGTTGCAGCTTCCACATGTTGGCGAGGCTGAGCTGCTGGGCCTTGAAGTGGCAGATGGTCATCTGGCTAAGCACCTTTCCAAAAAGAGCGTCTACGGCAAACGCCACTTTGGCCTGAAAGTACCCAACGGTCATCCTCCTCTTTTTCAGCTCCTCGGCCAGCTGCTCCACTCTTTCTTTATGGCTGAGACATCCTCAGGCAGCTTCAACCTCAGGAAGTACCGCAGGATGATGTAGGGTCCATGGAAGCTGCCTTCTGAGGGGCTCTGGAACCAGGCCCCCATCTCGCCAGCTCTGGCCAGGGACTCGCAAGGCACCATCCCATCTGGACCCCTGATCAGAGTGTCAATGCACACTGGCATTGGCCCTCTGGGCCCACGCTCACCACTTATTGGCTGAGGGGACTAGTTTGGGGGCTCGTGTCCCAGCATGGTGTAACTAGCAGCCCGACAGGAAGTCTGGTAGGAACTGACGGCTTGCATGCAGGGCTTCGAAACAGCACCTGCCTCGCCCTCGAGCCTCACCCCCAGAGGGCAGAGATGGTGGGCAGACAAGAAAAACAGGTGCAGGGTTAGTGCAGTGGTAGGTAAATCTGGTAGACTCACTGGTTAATTCCTTGGGTTTTCAGGGTTGAGGGGGTGCGTCCTCTACCCTGAACTTTGTTTCCGACTCCCTCCGAGGTGTAAGTCTCCCTTCTGGGCTTTGCACTTCCATGCTGTCTGGGATCCCTTAGTCACTGCCTCCATCCTATCCGGGAAGGGTACCTAGGTATTTACTCACAACTCTCCAGAACTCTTACAGCTAATTCCTTTCCTCCACATAATCTGAAAAACCCCTTTGGCTTCAAAAATGTTTGCTAAATGTTTATACACCAGGTATTTATGGGGCTGCCACACAATTCATTAACTATCAGCTCACTGATATCTTTATGGTCACAAGTACTGCCAATGGTGTCTGCTTTAAATGTCTTAACTCCCTGGGCCCTAAAAAACCTAAACATCCCTGCCTGAATTTCTAGTTAACATTAATTTGCTGTCAGATTCTACTCCTCAACCCTACCCATTGCCAGATTCCATTTTCTAAATGGGGGGGCCAAGTTTCTTGACTAATTCCACGTTTCCCCCACCAGCCCTTCAAGTACTTTGCTCCTTATCCTCCATCAGCTTCCAGGTCCAGAATTTCAGCCTACAATAGAGACTTATGTGTTTCATCTTTCTCCCCCTCTGGAGATAGTCTCTGGAATGGCCTCACTTGCTGGTCCCTACTGAGCATGCTCCCTGCAACCCCTGACTCACCAACAGCAGGCTCCCTAATTCTGGCCCCTCTCACAGCAGTGACCCAAGGATCTTAGAATATTTTTTCCGAGCTCAGACATGAAGTCCTAGGCCATGGATGGAGAAAGCTAAGGAGAGAAGGAGAAGAGAAGATCTAACATCAGGCTCAAAGTTTCCAAGGAGGAGATTTGGAAAAGGGGAGAAGACAGTGACGTTGGCTGGACAATCGCAGCCTCTCAGACCTTCACTCTCCAATTCAACAATGATGTGGCTCTGCCTCGCCCACATCTACTGAAATTGGTCTTCTTGCAGTCATTGGTGACCTTCCAACTGTCAAATCTGATAGCTTTTTAAAAATCCTCATCCTATTAAGCTTCTGTGCAGTATCTGACAATGTTGACTACTCTTCTTGTTCCTCCTCCTTTTTAAATTTCCATGAACTGCTGGTAACAGCCAAATCTGTATTTCAGCCCTGACTTTTAATTTCCAGTTCTGTATTTCCCACTGTCCCAAATAAAATTCATCATCTGCATTCAACACCTGCCTCTCCTCCAGGGCTCCCTGACCTGGTTAATGGCATTATCACCCACTCAGTCACCCAAGCTTAAACCTAGGAACTGTTTTTGACCTTTCCCAGGCTTCGAAGGCATCAAATCTTACATACGGGTCTCCTAAAACATCAGAACTCGACTATCTCCTTTCTAGCCTCATCTTACTGTATTAATTTAGGCCATGTTATTTTTTACCTGCACCGTTGTAATAACCTCATAATTGGCTTCCTCTGTATCTCTTTTCAAGTTTATCATGCATACTGGTGTTAGAGTGATTTGTCAAAATGACCTGATCAAACCTGACCAACCAAAACTCTAGCCACGTCATTTTCCTCTTACATTGTTTTTCAACATCAACCCCTCTTTCCCCAATCAACAACGTGAGCACTGACACTTCTGAATATGGAACACATGGCTTTTCACCATTTGTCCCCTCCCCCATTCCAATTCTTTCCCACCCACATCTACCACACTCCCCCAACTCCCTGCACCCCTCCTTATTGCATGCTCAGTGAGAATATCTCACTTTGTACTGAAGATGCCATGCTTTTTATGATTATTATGCCTTTATTCATGCTGTCTCTTCTGTCAGAAATGGCTTCCCCCAGCTCCTTGGTCTCATTCTCTCATGTCATTCAGGCTTTTCTGCTCAAATGTCATCTCATTAGACACACTATCTAAAACAGCACCCCTTATCACTCTCTGTCCCCTTTATTAACCTTTATTTTTTGGCATTTTCATTATATGTTCTTATATATATAATGAAACTTCCTAATATATAATTATTTGTCTATATATTTATTGCCTATTTCTCTGCTGCCAAGAGAGCAGGGACTTTCCTGAGTTCACTGCTGTGTCTACAGGGCCTACAAATGTGCTTGGCTCACAGGAGATGCTCGGTCAACATTTCATGACTAAATGAAGTATGATGTATTTCTGGTCACCTTTAAGGTGCAGTTTAGAGGTCACTTTATGGTAAAGCTTTCCTCCAGGCAGAGTTAGTTACTGCTTTTGTGGTACTTCCTTTGTACTTGATACATGTTTTCACTATAACATTTATCTGTAATTATTTACTTTATGTCTCTATCTTTCCAACTAGAGTGTGAGATACTTAAGGGCATGCATGTAGGTGTTATAAAGCCTGGAATATCAGAGAACCCTGACTGATACACTGTTTAATAAATGTCTGCTGAATGAGTAATGAGTTCCCATCTTTACAATTCTGAGAGTAAAGTGTATTTCGTTCCAGTTTAAACATAAAAACTTGACCCTCCCATCCTTTCTCTCCAAACTTTCTTTTCCGTGCTAGAATAGGCCCTTAAACGCCTCTTACTAGATAGGGAGGTGTAGCACCCTGAGACCAAATTTAACATAATATTCCAGGTACTGTGATTATAGACGTGGCTTTGAAGCAATGGTAGCAGGAAAAAGAACTGGGAAATCAACTGCTATCTCTACAGGCTGTGTGTTCGATCATTCATTTGCTGTCTGCATCTCCACTGCGTATGCTAGCGCAAAGCACGGTCCTTGTCTGTCTAGTTCACTGGAGATCCTCAGCACCTGGAACTACGTCTGGCATAGGGTGGGAAACCAATAAATATTTATTTAATGTTAAATGAATAGATCTCTGCAGCATTAATAGTGAAAAGATTTCTATCTTGCTTTGAGATAAATTTCAACATACAAAATTTTGCTTAAGAATAATTTTGCTGGTATCTATTCTTTCCAGCTCTACCTACATGCTATTTTTTTCAAACTTACAAAGCAACCAGAATAAACAGAATAAAACATAGATCACAAAGAGAAATAAAAGAGAGCAATTATATAAATTAAGGCCCACATACTGAAACCAGCCCATTTGCAAAAAAGAACCACAGAGAAAGGATTCATTAGTTGTCTAAAAACAATAGTTGACTAAAAATCTTTTTAGTGAATTGAAGAAAATTTCAACTGAATTTGAGGAAAGCTTATTATATTAACCAAGTTGAAACACAGTAGCTAAAACACGTACAAATTAAAATGATAAGACTATATTAGCTTGAACTGTTTTCCAGTTGACTTGAGTACTCTCTATTCAGGTTTTCTCTGCATTCGGTCAAACCTCATCTGCCAAGGGGCCGATCTCCTGGCTCATGCATACGTGCTGTCACCAATAAAAGCCCATATTCTTAAGGGAAGTTTTGACATCTCCTTAAAAGTATATTTAATGGGCTGTGGGAGTGGGGTGATCAGAGAAAAAAAGCAGGAGCACATTTGGTTGGAACAGAAATAGAGTTCAGAGGAAGGCAGGTGATGGGGATGCGCAAGACAACCGGCATGTATGGGCTGGGGCGCTTGAAAGGCCAATCCATCACCTTCAACAATACAGAGGCCTCTAAGTAAGTGATTAGATTACAATGTAAGAAGCCAGCCTGTCTTATCCATAGGGAATTACGAAGTAAGGATAAGACACACATGGTCCTAGGCCCTGTGTATTTGTAATCTAAATGGAGAGTAAAGAAACTGTCAGGAGAGCAGGATGGCTACACTTGCACAAAGAGAAGTTAACAGTTTTCTATTATTAGGATCCTGGAATTAAGAGAAGCTGCGAGCAGAATTACACGGAGTATCAGGATATGTATTATTAGGTTCTCCCTAAGTATTCTTTATTCTGAGATGGCAAAACCAACTGCCAAGGTCCACTAATGGTTAAGAAGCAGAAAATAGCAGAGGCCAACTATTCCAGGTTAACAATAAACATTCCTGTCAGGCGTGGTTCGAGTCTCATCTCTTTGAAAAGCTCTGCCCACAGTCTCAGGACCACAGTGCTCGCCTTCCCCTCTGAACTTAGTGCCTTTCCACTCAGACACACTGGCTGCCTTAAACAGTCAGCTGTAGTTTCATGCCTTAGCTCTCTAACGAGGAGATATGGAACGTCCCAAATGGACAGTATAGATATAATTTATTTTGTACTTATGTGCCAAAAATGTGCGAATGCACAGGCTATCCTCAATGCTCTTAGCACAGTAAGTGCGTAAAACACCTGGATGTGAGGGAGATCTGGCTTTGACGTACTCCATCACGCTGATCAATTACCTCATTGGCGTGGAAGGTACTCCTTGCTTCCTCATTTCCCCAAATGCATCTCTCCCAAAGCTGCTCAGGCTCCAGACAGAGGACCAGGCGTTGTGCAAGAATATATGAGAAGTTTCATTTCCCTAGTAGTCTCCGAACACAACCAAACAAGACACACACACAACAACAACAAAAACGACAAAAGAGCCTAACTTTTTTAATGTGATTAACTCAATGGAGCAGACTAGATCTAAGAATGGCGTAAAAGACAGAAAGGGCAAGGCAGAGTAAATGGCGCTAACTTGAGAGTTTTCCCCAGACTGTAGAGATCCTAGTATCTCAGCACTGGCCAGGTATCAGGGCGTAAAGGCACTGTCACCCAAAGGGCAGGTGCATATCTTAACAAAAGGCAAAGGCAGGAGACAAGACCCAGAGACCAGGCACTGGGGGATCCCTCTCTAAGTCTAAGAAGCAAAGTTAGCAACTCCGTAAAACTGTGGCAGCTGAGTATACAGTAAGAAAAGACACTTACTACCTCTCAGTGAGAGCATAAACACCACATATTACAACAATTTAGTTCATTGAAACTACCTCAAAACACAGTGAAGTAACTAGGCTATCAATCATTTGTGTGTATTTTTAAGTAGAAAACTGTGTAAGACAAAGTGAGACATCAAAGATGTTACGCAGTTAAGAAAAACTGGTACCTGACAGTAACATACATACAATAAGAATAGTAAAGTTATAATACCATAGAAAAAGAGTTAATCGAATCAGTGTAGTTACTAAATAGAATCATTTCGTACCCTATGAGATAAAGCACAAGGTAACTAACAACAGCACTGTTCTGCACAGGTGATCACAGAGGACAAGGACAAGGATGAAATGACAGTAATATGAGATGCTTTTCCTCTAACAAAATGTAGAGAAAAGCTAGAATGTAGTCATGTCGGCCTATGGAGACTTTCCTTCATTGTCTTAATTTCAGATTAAGACCACAAAGGACTTTTTAAAATACTTTTTGTTGTTATTCTTTTTGTCATTTTATAAAATGACTCTGCTGTGATATGACTGCTGCTTTACAATAAAAGCTCATGACCCAAATATGACAACTACATAGTGAGACTACAAAAAGATGTGGAGTACATAAAAGAAAATCCTTCCATTTCATTTTGTAGGTTCGTGATATTCATGCGCTATGAACTTCTGGTGCTATGAAATAATGTTAAGTACGAAAACCCTACAGTCTTCACCAGAAGCCTTACAGAATTTTCATTATCTGTATTAGGCAGGAAGAGCAGTTGAGCTGAGCAGGGTTGAGCTGAAGTCAGGTGAGAAGGTAGGTATAGGCTAAGCCACAGATGAACAGGGTTGAAAGGTTCTTGTCATCCAAACAGGACTTCAACAAACTTTTAAGCTGTTTGCACTTGTTACAGAAGAAAAGCTCTAAGGATGTTCTTGGCACTGATTAGTCAGGGTGCATTCACCTCTTCTACATTCAAATTTGTACTCTGCTTACACTGTAGGGCAGGAGATACACAACCTGTTTAACATGAAAAGTTTTCCATTATACAGCACAGTAAAATACACTTAACAGAAGTGAAAGCTTATGCCCAATGAAAGCAGTAATTAAGGACGTAGCGTGGGTTCAGAGGTAAATGAGAAGTAGACTAGAATTTCTGTTTACAGGAGGTAAGTCAGTGCTATGAGAATTAATTTTTGTTAACTAGATTCCAATGACTTGATTTGGGGGCCTCTGTGAATTTCCCTGGAATCTCTTTAAGAAACTATGAACTGAAGCAAGCGAAACAGAGACACTAGTATTCTTTCTGTAAAAATGAACAAATATTCGGTAACATGAAAAGCAGTAATGACCATGGAATATTCAAGAGGCAGTATCAGACTTAAAATTACAAGTTCCAGTACAGTAACTCTATCTAAATATGTAGATTAAAAAAACTCCTTTTAGCATTTTAAACCTGTCAAAGCCCTTGGCTTTAGAAAATGAGGGAACAAGTCAGCTTATAAAACTGACTTCTCTTTCAAAGTCACATCACGATGACTCTTAGGTCTTAAAGACATCCAACCAGGTGATCAGCCATTCCTGAACAACACTTGTGCCTAAATCTACATTGGCTTGTCTAGAGTCCACTGAAGCCCCAGTACCATGCTCTTCACCAGGCCAAAGAAGTTTTCATCTTCTGAAAACCTGAGAACTCTAGGAAGCCATTATATCAAACCAGTTGTGGATGGAAAACTGAAAGCAAGATTTCCGTTATTATTATTTATTTAATATAAATTTTACTCACTGTTTCTGAATATTTGATTAACATCCACCTGGTTCAAGAAATACAAAAAGGCATACAGTGAAAATGTACAGCATTTATTTTTAATTTTTATTGTGTTGCCTATCGTGGTATCACTGGTGAGTGTTAACTTGGTCAACTTCCAGCTAGAATTTGACATTTTTCTTACATAGAATTTTTTATAATAATTTAAATTCAAGAAGGACATGTGTCTTTTAAGATTGACAGAAACGTGGATAAAACATAAGGAAGAAGCCAATACGTTTAAAGAAGTTTCTCACAAGGCTATGTTGTAGGGCAGGCGTCATTTGGAAAGGGAGGCGTGTGGAAGGACTGACAGGCATCCGAAGAGAAGAGGGAAGAACAGGACGACAGCAGGAAGAAGAATGAAAGGAAAAGAGTCAGCACTGAATTTAAGTTGGTTTCGGAGAATGAAGAAATAAGGTAGGACACTGAAGCATAGAAAAATTGAGAACTTTAAATACTGTAATTCTGTAGAAGACATTCTGGAAGGCTCTGAGAGTTACTGTATAATGAGACATGACTAGAATCAGGACTTAAAAGTAACAAACAATTTCTCTAAAACTATGTATAGTGCTCAACTGACTGGATAAAATAACTACTGTGCAACTGCTTTGCATGGTAACTCGGGACTATAAAAATGACTCTACAGGCTGAAACCATCTAAAGAAATAATAGTAATCAA
This sequence comes from Micronycteris hirsuta, assembly GCA_004026765.1. Taxonomy (NCBI): domain Eukaryota; kingdom Metazoa; phylum Chordata; class Mammalia; order Chiroptera; family Phyllostomidae; genus Micronycteris; species Micronycteris hirsuta. The sequence continues at coordinate 24,397 of PVJI01001133.1, read as the reverse complement.
TAGAAAACACTACAGTTGTTTTGTGACCTTTAATCTTTTTTGTCAGAATATTCAAAATCCCGTTACTGTCAGCTAAAAATGAATAGAAAATTAAAAAAGGGCAAAATAACTGTATTTGGCACACTGTAATTTAAAACTTAGAAACATTGAGAATTAAGATACTTTATTTCTTTTTTTATTGTTGTTCAATTACTGTTGTCCCCATTTTCCCCCCATTGCTCTCCCCTGCCCTACCCACCCCCACCTCCCACATTCAATCCCCCCTCCTCGTCGTCTTTGTCCACGGGCCCCTTATACATGTCCCTTGACCTGACCCTCCCCCTTTCCCTTGTTACCCCCCACTCTGGTCACTGTCAGTTTGTTCAAATTAAGATACTTTATTTCTTTGTAAAAACTTATTCAGAGTAGTTTGAACAGTCCTTGCCTTCTTGTCATATAACTTATATGGTTCAAGCAGATCTTTCCTATGCCTTGGCAAACTGGCATACTTCTAAGTGCGGATCAGTTTCCAACATTTTGTCCTTTGCACTTCCAATGTCATGTGACATCTCAGAGATCACTTGATGTAAAGTTTTGTTTTTCTAAGGTCACTTCCTCGGGGGCATCTTCATCTTTTTTGTCACAAACACTTTCCAATTTCAATTCCAGTATTTCATTTCTTTCCTGCACTTTCATCTTTGTTGGCCAAGTCTCTCTTTTCATTATGCATTTTTGTAAAATGGAAGATAGTGCTATCTATGTATGACCTGAATATCAGATAAACAGTGATAAGTCAGTGACAGATTTTCAAAGAAGTGATATAACTGACTACTGATCGTAAGGAGCATTTGTTATTTGGATAGGAATTTGTGGTTAATGCAATCACTCAGTTATATTGTGGGTAACTGAAATTTGAACTTTTTTTGGCGGGGGGGTGGTGGTATTTAAGAAACTATTATGGTGACTGAAATTTGTATATATTGGAACCATGCAAAGCTAGGACCACCTATATTTTGAGCTCTAATTTTATGCAGGTAATATTTTAATAGACCTATAGAGATTATTTCACTTAATTCTGACCATAACCCAATAAGATGGTTCTTGCGTTGTCTACATTTTATAGACAGTGTGATTATAGATGTTCATCTGGCCATTTTGTAGAATTAATTCTCCACATATTTGGTAGAATACAAATTTCCCATAGTCATGATAATCTAAAGCGCTTCTTCATAAATGCAGACTTACTACCTCAAAGAGTTTGAAACGAAAAGTAACCTATTCATTTGGAACATATAGTAAAGTAAAGTGTCAGGGTTTCATAACAACATGGAAGAAAGTGGATACTGTCAGAAAAGGCACTAAATCTCAGAGCACAATGAGGTGCCATTTCACAGAGGAATGTGTCAGTGAACTAAGAGTTATTCTTGGGTCCTGAGGGAGTTTGTAGGTCACTATCCTTTCTTCCCACTCTACCTATTTCAATGATCATCCTCTAATTAGGAACAAAAATAAGCTTTGCAATAATTAGAAAACTTCTTTCTAGGAGTCCACGAGCTCCTTGAAGGGGTAAGAGTCATGTCTAGCAATCTTTATACATCTAGACAAGTGCCTAGTATATTAAGTGCTCAATAATCTTTCTGGAATTACGTAATAAATATTTACAGTTAGTTTCTTCCCTCAAGGGAATCAAGGATAACTCATGTTTTGGGTCAGGCATGGAATTAGGCTCTAATTTTAGGGGAAACCAACTCAATTAATTAATTAATTGGTAAAAGTAATTAAAATTTGATTTTCTAAAATTAAGCTTCACTGCCTATGTTGATTTTATATGCTTGAGATTGTTTCTAAAGAAAAACAAAACCAAGTAATTCTGAGGGATTATTCCTTTGAAAGAGAGGTGCTATAGAAATATCAGCTACAACGGTTATGGAAGACTATACTTTTCACTGTAAAGTTCAAGCTGCATCTCATCGAGTTCCACAAATAGCTTCCCGCATACTGCTGATGTTTACTTGCGTTATATACTGCATACTTGCATTTGTGGCCTAAAGTTAACAATGGTGTATTTTAAATTTAATCACATTCCCTTGGGGGAACTAAGCAGGAAAGGTACGGCTACTTTTCCACATAAATTAAAAGTGGAAAGAAGACTCTAAGTTTCTTTAAGTGCAATTTATCAAAAGAAAATAAAAGTAAAAATCCCAAAAATTCATGTTGCCTTTTTAAAAACATCTGAAACATTAGCAAAAAATAAAAGAATCTCTAAGCCAATATTAATTGTAGAAGTTTATTAAAAATTTTTAATTTACAGTTTCTTGCAAAAGGCTCATTTATAGAAATCATTGCTACACAAAGCTTAAAATGATATTCATGTCTCTTTGCCCAAATTTTCAATAAGTAACTTCTATAGTATTTTAGAAATTATGAAACCATGTAATATAACTGAATTCTGTCAAGGATGTGCCATGAGATTATTCAAACCAGCTGGCATGTGATTTCTTCATTTACTGGTGTAACATACTGAATACTTGGGGCAAGAGACGTATGGCTGACGGTCACACTAACAGGCAGTATGGACAGGAATATGAGCACCGACTCTCAGAGACTAACTGGATATGATACAGCAGTTCAGTCGATTTTAATAACTAAAATCTGAAGTCACTGATTAAACAAATTATCTCTCAGAATTTATCATTAAATAGTACTATTTTCCTTTAAAGTAAAACTATATTTTGAGAATATGATGAAACAAAAAAATTTAAAAATGTATCCCTGCTTTTAAAGTGCTGATTATCAACTTGGAACATCTTGGGATTTTATAAATAGAACATATTTGGCCTATCTATAGTGGCCAATGTTCATTTTGAATTTTCACTTCGTACCAAAGTATTTATTTTAGATGTTTTGAATCACTTCTAGAAAGCAATGCAACTTCTCTGAAGAGGTATGTTTTGGGGTATTTTTGCCAGCAGATAGATTTATCGCTGGTGACTTGATGCCTGTCGATGACAAGACAGAGCTGGTAGGGAGAGTGTAGGTGGGAGCAGACAGGGAACGTGTGGCAATAGCAGAGACGTTGTGGCTGTCACACATTCAAAGAGACATAAAGGTCAGTGGACCCAGGCAAACCACACAGGTCAGGCAGGCGCAGGCAGAGACTTGTGCTGGGGGATACGATTCCAGAGACTATAGGATAAGGAATCCTTAAGTGGGGAAACTGAGGTCAGGAAGACACAGAAGGCAAAAACTATGAATCATACACAGAGACTAAACCAGGGGTGTGTGTGTGTAAGAGACAGTCACAGAGAGAGAGAGAGAGAGAGAGAGAGAGAGAGAGAGAGAGATACAGAGAGAGCCACCAAGAGCAGTGACCCAGACAGAACTTGAACGGGGAAGGAGAAATAGAGGACAAGTGTTATGCAGATGGTCGTGGGAAAGAAGATCAGTACTATGGCAGAAAGGACGAAAGTCTCTGTCTCAGGTACCAGGGGCCCCTGACTGGCTTTTCCAACAGTTAGGAACACAGCATGAATGCCACGTGACACTGCTATGGGGACAGTAGAAGCAAAAGCTCTTCCAAATCAGCTCACAACATACTTTTCAAGCACAAATACAAATTCATATTATTTCTTTATTTATCCAAAAGCATTCCAAAAATAATTAGTCTTATAATTTTTTATCTTTAAAGGGAAGAGCTAGCTCAGTAAAAGGAGAATGCCACCTTTACTGCCAAATTCTTGGAAGGATTTTCACAAATTGGTTCAAAAAGCTGTAAAAAACATAGTGGCTATTTTTAATTTTTTTAAGTGAGATTTCTGGAGCGAGACTGCTTATATGCACTGTGATTATTGGAAAACTGGAAGAGTCAAAATCACAGGATAACATTGGATCTGATTAAGTATATACAATCAGAGCAAATATTGGTGATTTACCAAAATATCATGTACAGGGGTGGGCAAAAATAGGTTTACAGGTGTTCATATGGAAAATAATACAATAAATAATAATACAAGAATGAACTCTGTTTTGCATACTCATGGCTATAAACCTACTATTGCCAACCCCTGTATTTAGATAGGTTATTTTTAATAATTCTTTAATGGGTTATTTCCCTAGAATTCCTGATTCCAATTAATTATAATGAATGATTCACTGAAAACACAAGAATTCATGGTGGTCAACTTTTAGAATACTTATTCCCTAAGTCAACTAATAATTATTAGGTAGCACAGAACAATGAATAGGGAAGCTAAATGATGAATAACAGCTACAAGGCCAATTCTCCAGTAAAGAACAAAAACTGTCTGAGAAGTACTATTTAGTTAATGAAAGCATCATTTCAAGGATCACAATATATACCCTTTGAATGAAAATAGGAATGCAGCAATTCTTGTGCAGTACATGTAGTCAAAAAGTGGTACAGTATCATATATGCTAATAGACCTTGAATTTTAAGGTCTGTTCATGAGGCAAAGTATAGATTTTTCAATTACCTAATTAATTTGAGCTGTGTCTAAAAACATATTAGACAACTGAACTTGTCTACACATTCTGAATGACACCACATTCTAGAAGCAATTACTGCAGATTTTTCATTGCTATCTTTAGAAAAAAGTGATTATTCACTAACAAAGAAGAGATATAACTCCTTAGTGTCATTTTCAAGACATATTTTCAGCAATAAAGTGAAATGAATATTTAGCAAATATTCAGTAAGTTTAGTCAATGTAAACAGTCAATTTGGACTAACTTAGGGTTACATTAGCAGGTTTTCCACAATTCAAATTCACCTAGAAATTACTAATTTTCCACTTTCTCTTCTGGTGGGGAAATGAGGCTTGACAATTTAGGAAAATGTCATCAGCAGCCCCCCCTCTGATATTCAGAACCAAGACAGAATCATCTAAATACAGTAAGTTTTCAAGTTTAATTTTTAACTCTCAAGAGATCTACTAAGACTCTTTTTCCCCTTTTTTCTTTTTAAACATGGATCCTGTTATTGTTCTAATTTTTTTTTAAGATTTTATTTTTATTTATTCTTAGAGAGAGGGGAAGGGAGGGAGACAGAGAGGAAGAGAAACAGCAATGTATGGTTGCCTCTCACATGGCCCTCACTGGGACCTGGCCTGCAACCCAGGCATGTGCCCTGACTGGGAATCGAACCGGGACCCTTTGGTTCCCAGCCTGCGCTCAATCCACTGAGCTACACCAGCCAGGGCTATTGTTCTAATTTTGAGGTGTCCAGATGTACACCAAGTGTTCTAGGTAAGCTGAAATAATAGAGAAAAGCCTGTCTAAAGCCATGACAAGGGCGAGGAAAAACGAGAATAATACAAGTTCTGGGAGGGAATATGTTGATAGGCAGCAGACACATAGACCACATGGTTTCTGTGTGTCTAGGTTCAGGTAATGGTGGGTGAAAAACTGAAGCTATGCCGGGCTGGCATACCCGGCATAGCTCAGTGGATTGAGCACGGGCTGGGAACCAAAGGGTCCCGGTTCGATTCCCAGTTGGGGCACATGCCTGGGTTGTGGGCCAGGTCCCCAATGAGGGCCATGTGAGAGGCAACCATACACTGCTGTTTCTCCCATTCTTTCTCCCTCCCTTCTCCTCTCTGTAAAAAAATAAATAAATACAATCTTAAAAAAAAAACAGCCTGAAGCTATGAGGCAGGGCTTTCTATCCTGTGTGCCTGGTGATCACAGGTATATTGAAATGTTGATTCCCTCACCCTTCAGGTCAGTCACGAGGGGCTCCATCCATTCACCTTTGGACGTATGCAATCTTGTCTGTGAACCCCAGAGTGCTGTACAGATGTCACACTGTTCCATATGTGTTGCTTAAGGAAAAGTGGGATAAGAATAACCTTACTAACTTCCTGGTATCTATGCTTTATGGTTACCATAAACCTTAGAGGACTGGTAAAGTTGGTCTGACATGCTGGTCAGCTTTTCAAGGACCCAGAACAAGAGACTGTGGGAAGGGAATAAGAGCATTGATTTCAGAGCTGAACAGAAACCAGGAAGTACAGGAGAAGGATCCCTAAAGTCAGATAGGCAAATGTTGTTGTTTTTATCTGTGGGAGGTGACAGAAGATCAAGATTGGAAGGCATGTCCTAGAAAGGTCCTCTTCTCAAGTACGTCTTTCCTGGGCACCTCCCTAAAAATTCAAATCCTCCACAAACATACACGTTATGTCCTCTCTTCCTGATTTATGTTTCTCCTACTAATTACCATATTATATAGTACATACTATACACTATATACTATGTACTTCCATGCTGTATACTTTCTGATTTCTCTTGTTTAATGACTATCTCTGCTATTAGAATGTAAGTTCCATGTGGGACCTTTATATATTGTAACTCACTGCTATGTCCCGGGCCCCTGGAGCAGCTTCTGGTCCACAGTTAAATATGTGCTGAGTGAAGGCATGCCGACTGAATGTCCATACCCAGAGAGGCATGAAGGAGCACAGCTGGAGGGGACTGAAAGTACAGGAGCCTTAGCAGCCACCCTTAGAACCAGCCAGGCAAAGTGCAGCCTGTCAGTCATGCTCCAGCCAAAGCAAGCTCAGTTCCGTCTTGTAAGAAGTCAGAAGATATCAATGCTCTGTAACCTTGTCTGTTTTCAAACATTTATGTTTTGCTTTCCTTTTATTCATCCTGGGGAATGCCTCCTCATACACAGCCGAAAATTGTATTTCCTATTTTGGGGGAGTGGCATGCCGTACACGATCATTTCTAATTCATCTTTATTCTACCCCAATGTCTCTTTAAGCTTTACTGTGTCCAGATTTCTCTGTCCTACTGAATGTTTTTCCTTCCGTGTTAGTGCTCCTTTTGATTTCTTCACTCTATTTTCCATCTTTCTATGACTCCGGTTTCTGAGTATTTTGTGACCCTATCAATGTCACAGAAAACACAGGACAGCATGCATATTTGTTGTTTAAAAACAGAATTAGACATAGAAATGGAAGGGAGAATATTTTTAGCAATGACTTTTCACTCCTATTGGATTAAATTATCAATAAAAGTCTTGAAAGAAATTATAGTCCTTAATTCTAAAATGACTAATGAAAATATATAGTACCATATTTTTATAGTGCCTCCCTTCTGATGAACTCAAAATAACCCTCCAGACATTAAAAAAAATCTTCATAACATTTCTACAAGTAAGACATATATTTGCTGTTGCTACTTCACAACAAACACACAAACAATCACAACATGAGCTACGCTATAAACCAGATACTATTATGTCATTCTCTGAATAGCTGTTTTAGCAGGCTGATGTTACTAGAAGGAAACACTATCAACAGGAAGAAATGGGGGAACCAGGCACTTGACACATCCTCAGGATCCCTCCGAACCCCACTACTCACTAGATGTTATCACGAAAAAGCTAGACTTCATTTTAAGCAGAAGGTGCAGCACTGTGCACTCCCGAGCGTGGCGCTGTCACGTGTTACATTTGCTTTCAAAGGAAAAGTAAAATATATGGCTGTACTGAAAATAATTAACAGTGATATTTTAAGTATAATTTAAGAATGTTATTGTACATGTCATAAAACTATATATTCATAGGTAAATAACATTCATAAAATTAAGTTATATGAGCATCAGATCTATTTTTGTGTGAGAACATATTTAGTAATAATGGGGAAAATACAATATTAAATGAGTATGTGTTTTTACAGGTTATTTTACTGCTATGACCATGAAACTTCTAGTCAAAATCTAAAAGCACAGTACAACAACAACAGCAACTTTATAATTTTTAAAGCTGAAAGAAAGACTTCACTAAATTAAATATATAGTCTGGATATCCATTACTAACTTATGGTCAGTACACAGGTTGAAATCCTCAAAAAATATTAACATTTTAAATTATAGAAAATAGGATTATCATCAGAGAATTTCAGGTACTTCTACAACCTTTGGTTATTTCCATTTGAATTTCCTGCCATCACCGGAACTGCTATCACTTCAGTTAAGGTGGTCATAAAACAATTTCATCGTTTTTTCTCCTTAACTGATTTCCCTTTCCTGTCCCCCTATTCTTCTGATGATAATATTTGCATTATTCCAGTTACTTTTTATTGGAACTCATCATTGTCTCCTCTTCTTTTAGCCTTCATGTCTAACCTATTCATAATCAAGGGCGTAGAGTCCTGTTTGTTATAGCTCTCCAGTCTCCCCACCCCAGTTGCCACCTCTCTGGTATATGCCATCAACCCCATATACTTGCTTTATCATCACAGCCTGCTGAGTCTATTGTTTCTGGCTTCCTGCTCCTCTCTTTTACCCCTTTACTAAATTAATCTTCTTTAAAAGCCCATTTTTATCAGGTCATACCCCTTGTTAACATTTTTTAAAAAGGATTCTTGAGGGAAATCACTGATTTTGATTGAAAGCCATTCAGTTTTGGTAAGTCACTGTGGAAAACGCTGGGGTGCCGGCCCTCACTCTTTTCTCATTTGACGCCAACCTAATGTTGATGCCACATGGACCTCTCCCTAGGGCCGCTCACAACAGGGCGGCTGGCTTCCATCAGAGAGGGTAAGTGAGAGGACAAGAGAGAACGTAAGGTCTGCCAACATTCACTGGTCTTGCCGCGTTCCCATTATCCTCATGCAGCTGGCTTGATGGAATGGTGAAAGGGTTTTTTGAAGACTCAGTTATAGTGCCTGATAACAACTTGTGGGGCTGAGAGAGCATCCTCTGGGATGTGGTATTTGCTCTAAATCAGCATTTAATATACTGGCCTGTTTCTCCCAGATCTGGGAAATAAGAGGGTGGAAATGGGACTGGCTTTTCTTATCACCTTTAGTAATCTACTAGAAAACTGCTGCTTCCCATCCCCATGACTTTAGGCTGTGTTGGTCTGAAGCTCTTAACAATAGTTCCATGGGAAGGATGCTTCCTTCAGGTGACACAACTATTCCATTCACCTGGAAGTTCAGACTGCCATCTTGCTATATTGACCTCCTTAAACAACTGAATTAACAAGGAATGGAGAGTGTTATTATACTAGCTAGGGCGATGAATCCTGATTACTAAGGGAAAACCGAGTTGCTACTACAAAATGAGGGGGAAAGAGGAGTATGTCTCTACAACGCAGGAAATCATCTAGGATACGTGTCAGTAGTCCTTGTGATAAAGGTCAATAGAAAACCCTAATCCAACTGGGGCAGGACTGCTAATGGCCTAGGCCCTTCAGGAATGAAGGAATAGGGTCATCCCACTAGGCAAGCAGCCATGAGTAGCTAAGGTACTTGCTGATAGCAAAGGAAATACAGAATGAAGGTAATTATAAATACCAGCTGCAACTTCATGACCAGTTACAAAAATGAGAAAGGAAATAGGGGCATTTCTTCCTTATTTTGATAGGAATATCCGTATACTAAATATTTTTGTTTTCTTCTAATTCCCTTATCATGTCATGTAAGATGTGTCAGTAGCAATCAGCTTTATTTCTCAGTATTTAACTTACTGGATACCAAAGGTGAGAAGAATGAACATCAGCCAAGGACAATAAAATGGCTTTATATCCTTTTCTGGAGAAAGGGTTAGTATGTTTTTGGTTGTACGTGGAATAGTTATATCAGGTTAGGTGAAAATATGACTTCGGTAATATCTTTATTTGGAGACTCAGTCTGGTGTAAGAAGATGTATAAGAACACCAAACTGAGAAGGAGTGGACTGGGAAGGCTCTATGTCAGTTGGACTAGGTTGAACTACATTTCTCAGAATTTCTTTTCAAACTGTATGTTTCTGGTTAGGATGGTACGCAAAGGAGATTTTTGTGGGAAATCTGGGGTTAAAGTGAAGCAGCAGCCATTCTGAGCTCACACACATTGCTGTTTATCTGCTGCCTCACCTGGTGGCATGAGGCAGTGGCCAGGACTGAGTCTGCTCCACCCTCCCCTGGATTCTCCTCCTTCAGCATCTCTGACTTCTAGGCCAGGCGTGTGCACGGTTAGCTCCGTGACGAAGGGCGCTGGCTTCTACGGGACACCCACACCAGCAAAGACAGAATCTACAAGAACTGACAGGGGTTTATTAATTCCATCCTCATGGACTCCAGCTCGTGCTATGGGTTCCAGCTCATTCTTGCTCTCTGCCACTTTACATCCATCTTCCCTTAACGACTGTCTGGTCTATAGACTCAAGTTCCAGCACTGATGCAAAGTTGACACTCTAACAACAATTCCTTAAGCAGCTCTGGTCAAATTCTTGTTATAAGTCCTTTACTATATATAGTCAGTCTTCATTATTTGTAGATTACTGTATTTGTGAATTCACCTACATACTAAGATGTATTTGTAACCCCCCAAACCAATACTCATGGTGCTTTTGTGGTCCTTTGCAGACATTCGCACAGGCAGCAGTGAAACATTTGATTGCTCAGCACGCACGTTCCTAAGGAAATGAGGCCATGCTTAGCCTTCTTGTTTCGTGTCTCATACCTCAAACAAGTGTCCTTCTCACAGACTATTTTTGCTATATTTTTCCTATTTTTGTGCTTTTGTTGGTGATTTCACCATTTGAGATGCTCTCCTAGTATATATGGGGCTGAAGTGTTATCTACTATGCCAGATCCCAAGAAGACTGTGATGGAGAAAACCGGTGTGTTAGATATGCTTCATTTGAGTGATAGTGCCATGGATTGTGAGTTCATTGTTAGTGAAGCAACAATATATATTAAATAAGGTATCTTCAAACAGAAACTTTCATAAAACAAGATTATATATTGATTGGTTGATGAAAATCTTATTCTTTGGCATCTATGGCTAAAGCAAATCCATCCTTCTTCTGTATCCATAAGCAGGTATCATTGCTCAATTTGTGTTTACCATCAAAATTCGTTGTGAATGGTGAAAGTCAAAATCAGAAAGCAATGAAAAATGTCACTCTTTCCTCTTATGTAGAGATTAGAGACAAAAGTACAAAACCTGGAGGCTGGAAGTCAATGCCAGCCATCCTGACACTGTCTGAAGCGCACCTGAGGTGCTCACCCTCAGCCCCGCTCTTTCCTTTCAACAGGCAGGCTGGTTTTGCCTTAGCTTCCTGTGAACATCTTCAGATCCATTCCAGCACTTACTCCTTACACTGCTCTGTTTCTTTCCCCTAAAATGCCATCCTTCATGCCTTCCTACAATCCAAATCCTAACACACAAAGTCCAGCCAAAATCTTCTGCATGAAAAACTTTTCTAAAGTCTCCACATCACCACAGCAGTCCCTTTTTTCTGAATTCACAGCCTTGACTGTCTGTTGTATTGCTGAGTTGGTGCCCAGTCAGAAACAAATCATCTGAGACCCTTCCTGTATGGCGGCCCAGTCCTTGTCTTACAATCAACCTTTAATTTATGGATGTCCTGTCTCCCCAAGTCTCAACAGCAATGGTCTACACTACTCTCAGACTGTTTCACTTACTCATCTTTACTGAGTTTGTCGGTAAGCATTTTCAGATACTTAGCAAATTTCTGGTAGTGGATCAGACCCATACCGTATGTTACCAATAACTCATTCGAAGATTCAAGGAAGAACATCATGCTTGATTTGCAAAACAGAATTCTACATTTCATTAGCATACTTTTTTCACCTAAGAAAACATATGTTGCATCAAACACATACCTGCCGAGACTCGGGGACAGTCGGGCAGCATGGACTCCACAGAGGTGTCCAATGGTTCTGAGCTGGAGACCCAGTTACAGCAGTTCTGCAATGCGACAGAGACAGTTTTCTGTTGAAACTTAATTTAAACCAAGACCAACTTTTCAGGCTGTAGAGATTAATTTATCTTACATAATCAACCACTAAAAGTATAATCAATTTATTTTTCATAGAATATAAAAAGTTTTCTTATATAAACAGTCAGTAATTAGTCATGACCAACATGAGTGTGGAAAAAAGTTTATCTTCCTCAATTCAGCAAATCCTGTGTGCTGGTATGAAGAAGACCGTGGCCTTCTGTGAACCTGATGTAATATGTTTCTAAGAGAAGGCTAAGATTATAATTAAAAGACATTGAAACGGGTGTCTATTATTAACTTTCAGATGAAAATGAATTATTATTTTGAACGTGTGAAAGAGTAGCTATACTTTTAAAATAAATTCTTTGTCTTTGTAATATTAGAAGAAATAATTTTGTACTTACCCCTCAAAATCTGGCCCATATAATTATATTATGTTTTAATTTTTACTTTAACCTGTTTCAATGAAGGATGTATGAAATAGTTCAAAAGAGGCACAATCTGCTGAATTGTAGCTGTGTGTCTGAGGACACAAAGCCTTCAATATTAAAGATTAACCTCTAAGATAATAATGATTTACATCTCACACAAATGAAATTAAAGTAATCTATATCCCTTCCATATATTTTAAGTCTGTATTTGAAGTCTGGCTTTAAAAAATGTGATTAACCTCATATATGGCTTTTTAAAAATCTCCAACACACACACACAATGAATTTCCAGACAGATTTTATTTAAAAGAAATCATCCTATCAATCATGTTGGAAAAATCGCTGATTGCTATTCTGGTAAACAACCATGTATTGTGTATTTTTAGATGCTTGCTGCCCTGGTTGTGCACCATGGAATCCGTCCTCACTGTGGAAAGATCCTTGACTGGTAGATCAAGTGTCTTATTGTGTTTCCTTAATTCATTCTGTCTGGAAGAAGATGTCAGCTGTGTTGCAGTGAGGAGAGAATTTCAAAGGCCCCAGTCCCCACCAATAAAGGCCGAGGATGGCTTTTGAATAGATTTGTCAAGGCAACCCTACTGTTCTGAGACCAGGGAGAGCAGGAATAACATAAAGGAAGGGTGGCTGTATGAGATTAGAAAGTGAAGTTCACAAAGCATGGCAGATTTTTGTAAGAAACAGTAGATCAATGAAACTATTGAACTGTGTGGAAAAAAAAAACCATGAAAACAAACACAACATCTAGTAATGTTCTTAAATGCTTTCTCTCTTTTTACATTTAAAATGGATAAAGTATTAGTATTTTCATGTATTACAAAAGCTTCATGGTTTAAAGTGAATATGTATTCTTAACTTACGTTCTTAATCTTAATTAGCAGCTGAATGCAAAATTATACAATGTAAGAGAGCAGAAATTATAAAAGAAATAGGGTTTTAGAAGATATTTCATACATTTGAAATAAGTAAAATTAATATTACTATTGATAGAATACCACATCAGAGAGTTCTAGATAATGCAGAAGATTAGCACACAATTAGCCAGCTTTTATATACAATGTGACACTTGCTTGTAAGAAATAAGTATTCTCCAAAGCAGTGTCAAGATATGTAAATGGATGATTTGTTTTATCATTCATCACAGTCCCTAATAAATTCAAAAATCATGACTTCTATAGGTACTAAAAATAGGCTCCCAATGATACAGGGAGATAGCTTCAATGAAGAATGACTTTCTCTTTCTCTCTCTCGTTCTTAAACAATTCAGTCTTTTCAATGACAGCAATTAGCACTACCGACAGACAGGCAGCGGTTAGGCATATATTTTAATTATTATTCATCCTAGTAGTACCTCCAAATCTGATGAAAGTCAGCTATTACCCAGGTGATATGTCACTCTTAATACTGCTCACCTACACTTCACATATGTAAAACTATGTCTTATAGGATATTTCTAGTATTAATAAAAGTGATGGGACATTACAATGTGCAGGTGATTAATCATTTTCTAACTCGTTATCATTGACTTTAAAAAGCTGAACAAAATGGATTTTATCCAGGTCACCTTTAACTTAAACATTTAAAGCAAAATATAACTTAACATTATATGATTCTGAGATTTCAGTTTTTATCTAGCCATGTGTTTAGGCTTTGATCTCTCATAAAAATAGGATAGAAAATAAACACTCCATAGTTAGAGCATACCCAAAGTTCTCAGGAATGACAAAGTGCCCGTGTAGGGTTGTAAAGGTCTGATACCATAAGTTTGAGGAGTGTACGTGCACGTGTGAAATTTTTATACCGACCCTCACCCCCGGAAAAAGATACAGAAAACATGACAAAACAAGCTAAAAATATGTTGGCCACGTCATAGAGTATAATAAAATAAAGTGATGCACACATACTTATTTATATAAAGAAAGAACTATAAGAAAGACATACAGCCATTAATATATTAATTCACAGTCCGAAATTTCATCTTATTAAATGTAACTCCCTATTCTGACATGGATTTCTAAAGTTTAGAAACCAAATGTCTTTCACTGTTCTAATGCTTATTCTAGCCCTCTTCTCAGTGCCCCAATCTGCACCCCACCCCAGTTCTTCAGTTGAGACGGACACTAGCCAAGTGTTGGCGACAGTGGCAGCTCACTAAGAAAGCCCTGCCTAAATTCAAAACATGCTGGAGCATGTTTCCAGTCCCGGAGATCTCGCTGGAGACGCCCCAGCAGGGCAGGGCGTGCTAGGGTAGAGGGACCAGCAGAGCTGTGCCTCACCCCCACAGCAACAGGGACCGAGGCCCTGACCGGCAGCAGATTGGGAGGGGTCACATAACTAGAGTTTTTCTAGGTTTGAGGTAAAAAGAGAAAAATGGCCACTATAAGTGAGTGTTTCTTAAAGTGAAAGGTTTTCAATTTAAAGGTCTTTTGCTCTGAAATAATGACCTTACAGGTTTTTGTGGTTGTAAATTGTCTTTTCTGTGAAATCCAAAAGCTTGGGAACTATTAGTATTGAAGTGCCTTTAGGCCACAGTGTTGAGTGACTCTCTTTGACATCTGAACCAAGGACTGACAATATTTTACTGTAGTTATGAAATGGATTAAAATTTTTAATAAAAGGTTAGAGTTTAATATATTATGTTTAAAGAGAAAGTAGGTAGTAAGTATTCCTATGCAAGGCATTTGGAGGGATAATATTTGGAGATGCTTGCTGCCCTGGTTGAGTTTAGGTTTTTATTCAATTTTATGTCATTTGTCTGAGTTGTAAATCACCCATGCCTTACACATGATCTTATATGGCGGGCACTGTCTCCGACGAGAACAGCTCGATGCACCAAGCTGAGCTTCCAGCAGTGGCCCACAGAGCTGAATGGTGACAGGCAAGGGTTCCTGACTGTTATGTAGAACTATACGTCTGGCTTGGCTGGAGACTTTCAGTAGCTAGAAGCATGTCAGGAAATGACATTTGCCCACTCAGCCTTTTTTTTTTTTTTTTTAAATAAAAACTGTACAGCCTTGGCCAGTGTGGCTCAGTGTGAAGTGTTGTCCTGTACCGAAGGATTTCAGTTCAGTTCCCAGTTGGAGCACATGCCTGGGTTGCAGGTCCCAGGTCTAGACACATGTGGGAGGAGGCTGGTTGATGTTTTTCTCTCACACCGATGTTTCTCTCCTTCCTTCCCCCTCTCTAAAGCATGTCCTCACGTGAGGATAAAAAATAAATGAAGTAAAATAAAGGTATAAAACATGATGAGGTAATACACACATATATAGTGAAATGATTACTATAGTCAAGCTAATTAACATATCTTCTTACACAGACACCATTTGTGTGTGTGTGTGGTGAGAAAAACTGAGATCTATCTCTGAGCAAATTTCTAGTGTTCAATCTAATATCATTAAGTACAGTCATCACGCTGGACCATCAGGTCTCTAGACTTATGTAAGCAACCTGCATAACTGCAACTCTGCACTTTGCCCAGCATCCCTCATTTTCCCCACTTCCCTTGCTGCTAGTAGTCACCAGTCTGCTCTCTGCTCCTACGAGTTCGACTTTTTTAGATTCCACACATGTGTGAGGTCATGGAGTATTTTCCTTTCTGTGTCTGGCTTATTTTCCTTGTCATAACCTCCTCCGGGTTCATTCTTGCCTACTCAGCCTTTACAGTTCTGGAGCCAAAGGTGAGAAGCATCTGCCTTTGGTCACTTTCCCCTTCTCTTTATGAGGCTGGCTTAGATTTAATGCTTAGTCTTTTGGTTGGGATTAGATTTTATAATTATGCACGTACTACAAAAATATAGTACTTAACATTCCTTCTGTACTGACAGGATTAAAAATCAGCTTTTTATCGTAAACAAATACTGACCATCAATAACTTTATCATATTAATTTAAACTGGCTTACAAAAAAAAAATCAGCTGTACTAATTTGCAGCACAGGAGTGAGGAGGGAACTATACCACTGCCCTACTTCCAAACTTTAAAGCAGTGTTTGGTGAAACAATGGAGCCAAAAAGCACTGTGGCTTCATCTATAATGAGGCCACTATTTTTATGGACAGCACTCCAGTTTAGCTAAGGTGTTTTTCTTGGGAGGGATATTTGCAAAATACCTAGTTTTGGAGCTGATTCCAAATGAGGCTAGGTCAGGAGGTAAGGAGGAAGGAGATGCAGAGGGACACAAAGGTCACCCCACCACACCTTCTTCTAACACCCATGCTCAAGACAAGAGTCCCTTCTATTTACTGACCCAGGCTTGTTTTCATTATTTCAAGCAGTCGTGCAGAATGGACAAGGACTAAAAAAGTGAAAGGAAAGGGGATGGAGTTTCATCCTAAGTGTTGGAAAACACTGAACTCCTATCATGCCAAACCACATAAACTCTCTATAGGGGGGTGGGTCATACATTTAATGAGTTCTTACAAGGATATCTGGCATAGTCTTCTATGGTTTCCTTTTTTTAAAAAAAATCCTCACCTGATGAATATGTTTATTGCTTTGAGAGAGAGAGAGAGACATCCATCAATGTGAGAGAAGCATTGACTGGTTGGTTGCCTCCTGTACATGCCCCGACTAGGGATCAAACCCACAACCTTTTGGGGTACGGGATGAAGGTCCAAACAACTGAGCCACCTGGCCAGAGCTATAATTTTCTTCTTTGTTCCTGTTTTAGGGATGAGCAGTCTGAGCAGGGATAATTCCAAAGCTCTATCACTATGATCTAATAATTTTTATCTCTGGGATATTATAGTGTTTTCTATAATAATACATTTTGTTTCTTTTGCCATTTGCAAGGGTTTTTTTTCTTAGTCATCATCTTTGATTCTCAAAACTGTTCAGGAAGGAGATGGAATAGGCATTGTTATCTCTAATTCACAATTATGAAACAGGCCCAGAAAAAGAAAGAATGACTTTCCCAAGATTATAAGTCTTAGCAAAGTACTTGGTATACACTTGATCCCTAATTATTAATCTAGTGAGTGAGTTAGCCAAATCATTATCAAAATTCAGTTCTCTTAATTCCTTGTTCATGCTTTTTGTAAGATTCTTTGAATACAAAAATCATGCATAAAACAAATGGAAAATACAGTTCATTATTTCATATTATTGGGGGTGAAAAGCCAATAATAGTAATAATAGCTGTGATTTAAACTTCTTTAACGTGGCAACAACTGTGCTATTTCTTTACTTATGTTATTTCCCAACCATGTTTGCAAGGTAGGTACTATATTTTATAGATGAGAAAATTGAATCTCAAAGATATTGAATAACTTGCCCAAGATAACTTGGCCAGGTAGGTAGCTAAGTGGGCTGGGGTTTGAATATGGTATGACATATACAAAACTCCTTCTGCTGCCCCATGCCTAAGGCATAATCAAGGGAGTTGCAAGAACTATTCAAGGGATGAGTCATTTATAAAATTTTTATTAAAAGCTATTAGCAAAGAAATATATGGCAGTTTTGGTTAAATTAAGATGCTTTTAACTACTGTCTATTTCTTTTAACCACTGTCAGATGAAAAATGCACTAATATATTCTGATTTTTTAAGGAGATATCTAATCCAGTCTTTAGTTAGAAATACTTTAAAAAGTAAACCTAAGTAAATTGTGTTATGTTCATCACCTAGAATCATACACAAAGAATGCCCTATTAATAAAATAATGAACAGGGGTGTTTCTAGTTTGGGAGGGGTCCTATATTCCATAGTGGTTATATGTGAGGGAGAAGTTACTAACAGCTCATTTATTAACCTTACTAGTTACAAAATGCTGGTATCTGGGTATGTATGCATTTGGACAGACAAACATCACAAAAAAGTATCAACATGAAATACTCTAGAAAATAAATACTCTAGAGAATAAAATTTCTCTAGAAAAAGTTTAAGCCCTTAAGAGAAACAATTAAGGATGCAGCTATACTGTAAAAGAAAAAAATGAAAAGTAATGGGGTATGTTTATACATTATGAGGAATGGAGTTAAACTATTTTGGACTTTTTATGATGAAAGTAACTTTTCCTAATGGAGAATAACAACAACAGTATAAACAGATTGGTGGTACTATGATACCACCACTATGGGATCATATAGCCCAGACCTATTTTTGAAACTCTTCCAAGGTTAACTTTCTGGTCCTGACAGTGTGCCCTGAGGCTGGTAGACATTACCCCCCATACCTATGCTGAGAAGTCAGCTGAATAAATGCCGGTGTTCTGTTTCTTAAAAATGGGAGAAAATCGGCAAGGCCAACCAGCTAATTCATCTAAGCATGTGATTTGACTAAACAATTGCATAGCATGATGCAGTGACGTCAATTTTTTATAGTATCAGAAAGGTGAATATAAATAAAAACTTCAGCTGTTTATCTGTACTAGGAATAAAAGAGTGAGCTGAAAAGTTCTTTTAAAAAATGGGAGCGTGTTCAGTTCATTCAATAAGTCCCTTTTAGTTTTCAGGTTCACTAGTCCTTAAAAAGTGTGACAAGTAGCTTTCTTAACCCGACGCTGGACCATGACCAGTCCCTCCCTGGGTTTCTCCTGGCTCAGGAGTCTGGCAAAACACTATTCCAGCTTTTTACCTCCTCTCCCCCTACTGGCAGTACTGAGCCAATCCATTTAAGAGTGGTGCATATTGACTGCCTTTAAAGGAAGGATCAGACCCAGTGCAAAACTTATTTCTTGTAATTAAGCAGAATCAATGCTAAATAACTGATTGAAAAATTAAATATCAGGGAATAATAACCTCTTAACAGACCATGACCTTCTTCAGCCAAAGCTCCTATGTATATTGTATGCATACGTAATCTATAGAAAGCCAAAAAAAGGAAGAGGACTTTCAAAGAAGCATTTTTTCTTCAGAAGGGTTTTTCTCTTATTATTTCATATATGCCTGTTTTTTTTTCCTATTCCCTCTAAATGTTCTGCCTCCAGAAAGGAAGTTTGAGGGTGGGAGGTGATGTAAGTTGGTGGGGGCTCAACATATAAGGCTCACGCTCATTCATCTCAGCCCCGAACACGCCCAGTCTCACCTCTCTCATCCATTCTCGGATCGTTTTGCCAGCTTCTTGATGCCACACATTGTGAACAGAGTCTGTCAACGCCACAGCAGTTACCTTATTTTTTACATCTGCTTCTCGTTGAATCATCTGTTTCAAAAAAAGAAAATAAAATATTGGCTTTAATTTTTTTCTGCTGGGTGTAGCCTGCTTCATCATAGATAATAATATATTAAAAATAAAAAAGCAATATGCATCTCTTGTTCAAAGTTACTCTTTTCTGCACTGAACACATGGCCTACTCTGGTCCAGAGATGTGAAAAGAGCTAATATTTTCTTTTAAAAAGATAATACCACTTAAGTCTTAGAACTACGCAGCTCTATTATTTTCTATGTGGTTTGACAATTCAAGGATTAAAGGGATCACAAGGGGAAAGAGGAGGATTCCCTGAGGGTTTCTTTTACAAGTGTCTTCTACCACTTCCGATTTCAGTGCTTTAGGGAAGTTAGTGCCTGTAGTTCACTGTTGGCTACTTAGGACTACCTTGCATCCATTTTCAGTAGAGGGCACAGAAGTAAAGGAGGTATCTGGCTTTGACTTCTATTTAACTAGCCTGCTCTTCACCAGGGTCTTGTAATTCCCTGGCGTTTTAAATGGCCACAAACGTCTTTCTCTTCAAAGCCTGTCCATATAAATTTGCTTTCTAATACACTTCTTTATGTTGACAAACTATTCCTTTTAACTTCTTTCTGCAGAATGTTATTTCTACAAAATTAAATGATTCTTAAATTTGAAAATGAGTCACTTGAAGAAACTGAAGAATTCACCACTGGTCTACAAGATAAAGAAACTGAAAAAAATAGTTCCAGATTAAAAGTCATAAAAAGCTTTGATAATGAACTAGTGACCCTAATTAGACACAAGAAATATAAGAAAGCATAATTAAAAATTACAGTTAAAATACAAGTAGTAGCTTTGAATTTCATAGCATGCTCCATTTCCTTTCAGCAAATGTTTTTACTACCTCTTGCTGATTTCTATGGATTGTATAGCAAAAATATATTACCACATTTTAAAAAAGGGAGATTTCAGAATGGTGATGGAAACTCACACAAAGAATATTGCAAACTATGTTTCTGATACCAAGTGGTACCTGTTGGCATTCTGAATTTAAAGTGTCTCTCTTTTAAATTTCTTTAAACTCTGCATATGCACATCATCACTGAATACTACCTAATAGGAATCTATTTCACGTTAATGCTGCCTCAGCAGCACTTCTGTGCCTGAAATTTTTGTTTCCTCTATTTTCTGTTAATATAACGTGGAAATCTTAAAGTCAATATTGGATATCAACATCACGGCATCAGTATAAAAATTCACCTTGCAATATCAATAATATTTTTAAAAGCATAAAATAATACTCTAATTCAATTCTTCACATTCATTTTAGGTAGCTGACTACTTTCTTCTAGAATACATTTTATTTTACAAAACAGATTTTCACTGGATCATGCTGGCACTAGAATATAAAATTTAAACCAACACTGGATAATAAAAAGCAAAGTTCCACAACAGTAACTCCACCTGGCTCATGAAGAACCTATGTCCTTACTCTCACTTTCTAACAGGATCACTTTTAGAGATCTAGAGCGACTGTTGCCAAAGTTACAAAATAAGAACACGCTTTTCTGGTGTTCTAAGAATATGTCTGCATTTTAAAAACCTACCCTGGATTTTGTTGTGGTTGTTGTTAGTATATATGCCAACTTATTGAAGGCAGTGGTGTCTGAAGACACTAAATATTGAGGACTATTTGTGAAATGATATAAAATTAAGTGTTGAATAGGCTGGGGATTTAGTAGGAAAAGTAGAAACTCTGCGGATTAAAATTCTATAAACCTGGAAAAATATTTAGTGGTTAGATGGACTAACAGAGAAAAAAAACTCTGGTCTGTTTGTCTGTCTGGCTGACATTTCAGACAACGGATGTGACGACGTGTACTCTTCTTTACGTCACATCAGATCATGTTACCATCCAGCATGATGCTCCCTTACACTGTTATAGTCCCCTTACCTCTTAAAAGTCAATTTTATATTATATTATTAGAGGTGGGGCATGGTTAAATTACAGATGATCTCAATGAAGACCTATTTACAAATGAGCGGAGTAACAAAAAATTTCAAATATTTGACTGTTTAGGATTAGAACTGTAAATCGGTGAAACTCTGAACAGTTTAGTTTTTCAGACTATTTCCCTGTTTCAGCCTTGCTGCAACCTGATCTGGTAGTACTGGGACTACCTGCAATTGCCATTTCTGTCCAGAGCCTCTGCTTCCTACATTTGTTAGCCTGGTTCATGCCTCCCCTTCTCTCCCTTACTGCCTCCACTGGGAATGAGCACTGATGAAAAGTGTAGAGAATGGCAACAGTGGGGTAGACTGAATCAAGGTTGTTTAAGAAACAGACCTTAGATGGAATATACCTAAAGCAAGAAATGGGTGGAGGATCAGATGGGCAGAGAAACAACTTCTGTAACAGTCTATAATAGAAGGCCTTAATTGTCTGGAAAACCCAGAAATCTGAGAGGGAGGAAGTCTCATCATCAAAGTCTCACTAAATGTCAGTTTAAGGTGGAGATGTGGCTTTATTAGGATCCAAAGATGTGAACACTTTTGAAATTCCTTGCAAAATTCTGTTTGTGTAAGATACAAGTATTTCTCTGGAGAAGACCCTTAACTTTCATTGATTTTGAAAGGGGTCTTAGTCTCTAAAATTGGTAGGAACTATGAGATCTCAATGTCTCCATATAATCTTGAGTAAACTATAAAATATCTGCTAAATGATCTCTTCAACTAATTATACTTAAGGTGAATTTAACATCTATGCCAACAATTTCAAACAGAAAGGACATTTCATTTTTTAGAGAGAGGAGAAGGGAGGGAGACAGAGAGGGAGAGAAACAGCAATGTATGGTTGCCTCTCACATGGCCCTCACAGGGGACCTGGCCTGCAACCCAGGCATGTACCCTGACCGGGAATCGAACCGGGATCGTCTGGTTCCCAGCCCACGCTCAGTCCACTGAGCTACACCAGCCAGGGCAGGACATTTCATTTTTGTTTTAATATCTTCAGTGTGGGTCAATACTCCCAACCTAAAGAAGCAAACCCTAAACTGGGTGGTCTTCAACCTACCCTAAGAGAAGAAATGGATAATTTCATTTCCCCATATTTGTGGCCCAGCAGCCATGGCTCTCAGATAAACAGCTCTTACATTTTCAAGCCCAAGGGGACCCAATGGGAGAGGCCAGTGTAGGTTGGGGTAGGCACGTATATATGTGCGTGCAGGCCCATATTTGTATTTGCATATACAATATGTTTTAAACATGTTTTTGAGGGAAATGTTTTAAAGTCTTTCACCAGCAAAAGCCAATACCTTTACAAAGAACTCTGACATGTGTTACACATATGCACCGTGACGGTTACAGCATGCGAATCACTACTACAGGAAAGGGTATTCTGAAAGAAACTCAAATAGTGCATGTTTCCTTTAGATTAGGATCTGACACTACTGTACGTTTATAAATCTGAGGATCATTACTACTGTATGAGCATGAATGAATCATCACTCTGGTTAACAGCACGGTTGAGGTTTGAGATGTCTTTTTAAAAAAACAGATATGTATATAAATAGATGAGCTCCCTCTAGAGCTCCTTGAGTTAAGATTTCAGATTAAGTTGTTTCAAAGGTTTGAAAAGTATGAAACGTTGGCATCTTTTCACATTTTTGTTAGGAAGATTATAATTATACTCAGTGATTCTACTTGAATGTAGTCTTTATGTGGTTTGATACATCATGATATTTTACCACAAACCTCTTCCTTCACTTTCCATTTCTGCCTGTAGAGCCCCTAGTGTATGGCCCACTGCCCTGTGGACTGAGTCCTACTGTGTTAAAAATGTGCCCTGGGCCAAGATGACTAATCAGCCAACACTGGGTTTGGCAGTCTTTTCTGTTAATGTCTTTCTGAAGATTCTTTTGCACAAGTCAATCCCAATAGCATGCTACTCACAGAACAAATATCATCTCTGCTGCAACATTAAAACCTTGGTTCTGTCATCCAAGGCTCTTGAAGTACCTCTAGTGATTACAACTGAAATACACACTTTGGTAGATGAAATATGAAGACTAAACTGCCCAGCAGGAAATTCAGATAAGTATGACATTCAGCTCTCACAGTTCTGCATTCACAATTTTTTTTCAAAGTAGAGGCTTTTTAAGTAAGTAGTCTTCATAGGGAATGCAATGGTTAGGTTCAAGGACTTTGGAGTCACATTCCCTAGGTTCAAATCCCTGCTCTGCCACATCTAGTAATGATACCTTAATTAAATTATTTCAAAGTTTTCTGTCTCAATTTCATCACAGGTGAGAGGGAGATGATAAATACACCTAACTCTCGGGGTTATTGTGAGATAAGCTAAATATAAAGCAGAGGACCTGGCACATAGCACACAGTTAAAACAGATGATTCCAAAAATATACAACACAGACTACCTCACAGGTATAAGCCAAGTACATTCAATTTTCTCAGTGCAGACAACAGAAGCTTAACTTAGAATGCATTTAATGACAAGTATTATTCTTTAAAGGTACAGATCCATAAAGGAAAAATTATGAAAGCTGTTTTTTCCCTTAAAGTATGTGGTTCAATAATTCTAAAACCATCTGGTAAATAGAAAGAGCTGATTATTGTGTCTACTTAAAACCCTGTAATCAGAATACTAGACCACTAATAGCACCATGCACTTGGAAATTAAAACAGAATACTTGCAAACCCTTCACCCTTTCCCCCTAAAATTCCTTCCCTTCTCCCCTCCGGTCACTGTCAGCCTGCTCTCAATTTCAGTGTCTTTGGTTATATTTTGCTTGTTTGTTTGTTTTGTTGATTAGGTTCCTGTTAAAGGTGAGATCATATGGCACTTATCTTTCACTGCCTGGCTTATTTCACTTAGCATAATGCTTTCCAGTTCTATCCATGCTGTCGCAAAGGGTAGGGGCTCCTTCTTTCTTTCTGTTTCATAGAATTCCATTGTGTAAATGTACCATAGTTTTTTGATCCATTCATTTACTGATGGGCACCTAGGTTTGCAGGAGCAATTATAGAGGACATATGGACAATAATGGGGGGGGGAGCGGGATGGAGGTGGGGAGGGCTGGGGGGT